>CM028362.1:55439755-55759775 GCA_016624345.1 Platycodon grandiflorus
ACCTCATAGAACGATTAACAACACATTTCACAAGTCCAAAAATGGCATTTATGGCAAGAATCACATATACACGTATCTAGCATGGTAACTTCGCATATTAGAAGTCCAATATGTCATATGAGACATAAAACAAGAAGAAGAGGGGGTAGTAGCTTACCTCTCGTCGGACAAAGTGAAGAAAACGAAAATCTATTCGGTGGGAAAGCTTCCCTTCTTCGAGAGCTCCGCAATGGTGTGGTCGGATCGTCGAGATTCTCTCGCAAACTCAAGAATCCCTCACTTTCTCACTCTAAACTCTTACTCTCTCTCTCTAAGCTCTATGGTGTAAGGATGAAAAGTGAGAGTGTTTAACACTCTTAGAGGGTTTTAAGTGGCTGAAAATGAGAGATTTCGGGTGGATGACGTGGCAAGCCATGGGCCACTCAATTTGAACTGTTCGCTTCGCACGGCCGTGCTGCACAAGCCGCACGGTCGTGCAAACCTCGCACGGCCGTGCCATATTACATGCACGGTCGTGCCAACCCTATTTTGCTAAGTCGGAATGCGGGTGGCTTCGCACGGCCGTGCCAAATAGGCGCACGGTCGTGCCAAGCTAAATTCAAGATGTTAACTTCGGGATGCCTTGCACGGTCGTGCAACCCAAGCCGCACGGTCGTGCCAAGGTTTGTAAGCCAAATACGGTTTGGTTTCTCTCCATTCCTAGGCTTGATCACACTTACTCGCAACACGACTCAAACACGATATATTACATGACTTAATCAACAATATGGCACACGTGACATACGTAATAATTCACGATAAAATGACGCCAACGATGACGTGAGATATGCAAAATATACAAGAACTATATACGATAAGATGGTGTAAATGATATGATGAAGTATGCAAAACATATATGAAATTATATAATGAGATGATGCAAATGAGGCGGGCGTTACATTCTCACCCCCTTAGAATAAATTCGTCCGCGAATTTACTTACCGACTCCAACAAACAACGCGGGATATCTTTCACGCATCTCTGCTCGGTCTCCCAGTGGCCTCCTCGACATTGTGATTCCTCCACAATACTTTCACGAGGGTATAGTCTTTGTCCTCAATACTTGCTCCTTTGTGTCCAAAATTTGTACCGGTTGCTCAACATACGAAAGGTCGGGTGTTAAATCCACCGGCTCATATTCCAACACATGCGAAGCATCCGTCAAATACTTCCGCAACATTGACACGTGAAACACATCATGAATACCTGACATCGAAGGCGGCAATGCCAGTCTATACGCCAACTTCCCAATCCTTTCCAAGACCTCAAACGGTCCAACAAACCTCGGGGCCAATTTTCCTTTCTTTCCAAACCTCTTAACCCCAATCCGAGGTGAAACCTTCAAAAACACGTGATCGCCAACCTCGAACTCAAGATCCCTACGTCTATTATCGGCATAACTCTTTGTCTACTCGGGCCGTTTTCAATCTCTCCCGAATAACTTTTACACTTTCCGTCGATTCGTGTACCATCTCAGGGCCCCACAACTTCGCTTCACCAACTTCATCCCAACAAATAGGAGAACGACACTTCCTACCATAAAGTGCCTCATACGGAGCCATCTCGATACTCGACTGATAACTATTATTGTAGGCGAACTCGATCAATGGCACATGTGAATCCCAAGTCCCCTTAAAGTCCATCGAGCAAGCTCTCAACATATCCTCAAGTATTTGAATCGTTCTTTCGGACTGTCCATCGGTCTGCGGGTGAAACGCTGTACTCAAGTTCAACTTCGTCCCCAAAGCATTCTGAAGTGACTGCCAAAACCGAGAAGTAAACCGCGGATCTCTATCCGATACGATGCTCACCGGCACCCCATGCAATCTCACAATCTCCTGAATATACAATGAAGCAAGCTTCTCCAACGAATCCGAAATCGCAATGGGAAGGAAATGGGCCGACTTAGTCAATCTATCTACAATAACCCAAACCGCATCATGACCTCGTCGGGTCCTCGGTAACCCTGTCACAAAATCCATTGCAATATTCTCCCATTTCCATTCCGGAATTTCCAAAGGTTGTAACAACCCAGCTGGCCTCTGATGTTCCGCCTTAATCCGTTGACAAGTCAAACATTTCGATACAAATTCGGCGATTTCCTTCTTCATTCCATTCCACCAAAAATTCTTCTTCAAATCCCGATACATCTTGGTACTCCCAGGGTGAATTGTGTATTTAGACTTATGGGCTTCATCTAACACTTGTCGTTTTACCTCCTCAATCGCCGGTACACAAACTCTACCCCGAAATGTCAAAATGCCATCACTATTCTTAGCAAAATCCGGGGTCTTACCCCCACCTAACTCATCAATCACCTTCTTCAACTCCGGATCACTCTCTTGAGTCTCCTTAATCCGCTGAAATAACACCGGAGTAGCCCGAATATTAGCAAAGATTACCCCATGGCTAGATTCACTAGGACCCCAATCACGAATGTCCTCTAGCATTTTCCATTCCCTAGTCATCAAGCAAGAAACATACGCCTTCCTACTCAGCGCATCCGCCACAACATTGGCTTTCCCCGGGTGATACAAAATAGTACAGTCATGATCCTTCAAACGTTCCATCCACCTTCGCTGCCGATTATTCAACTCCTTTTGCGAAAATAAATACTTAAGACTTTTATGATCAGTGAACACCTCAAATTTAGCCCCATACAAATAATGCTTCCATTTATGAAGAGCAAAAATAATCGCAGCCAACTCGAGATCGTGTGTCGGGTAGTTCTGTTCATACTGAGTCAACTTTCGTGAAGCATAAGCAATGACCCTTCCGTTCTTCATCAAAACACAACCCAAACCTTCCTTCGAAGCATCACTGTAGATCACAAACCCATCATGTCCATTCGGCAATGCTAAGATAGGAGCCGTAGTCAACTTTTCCTTCAATTCCCGGAAACTCGCCTCACACTTGTCATTCCACACAAACGGCTTATTCTTTTGAGTCAAAGTCGTCAAAGGGGTTGCAATCCTAGAGAAACCTCTATAAACCTCCGATAATAACCCGCTAACCCCAAGAAACTCCGAATCTCCGTCACCGACTCGGGCCTCTTCCAACTCACCACGGCCTCGATCTTTGTCGGATCAACCGAAATCCCTTGCCTGAAACTACATGACCCAAAAACGTCACCTCCTCCAACCAAAAGGCACATTTGCTAAACTTAGCATATAATTTCCTTTCCCTCAAAACCGTCAACACAATCCTCAAGTGTTTCTCGTGCTCTTCCCGAGACTTCGAGTACACCAAAATATCATCGATGAAAACGACCACAAAACAATCAAGATACGGCAAGAACACCCTATTCATCAAGTCCATAAACACCGCGGGTGCATTAGTCAACCCAAAGGGCATAACCACAAACTCAAAATGCCCGTATCTAGTCCTGAATGCCGTCTTAGGAACATCCTCCCTTCTAACCTTCAACTGGTGATAACCACTCCTAAGGTCAAGCTTGGAGTACACTACGGAACCTCGAAGCTGATCAAACAAATCATCAATGTGTGGGAGTGGGTATTTATTCTTAATTGTAACCTGATTCAACTCCCGGTAGTCAATACATAGCCTCAACGAACCATCCTTCTTCCTCACAAACAACACCGGTGCACCCCAAGGCGATACACTCGGTTTGATAAAACCCCGATCAAGCAACTCTTGCAATTGAATCTTTAATTCCTTCAACTCGGCCGGCGCCATGCGATACGGTGCTTTCGATATCGGCGCGGTACCCGGTAACAACTCGATACAAAACTCCAATTCTCTATCCGGAGGCATCTCATAGTCATCCGAAAAGACATCCGGAAATTCCCTCACGACTGCGACATCATCCATCATAACCACCCTTTTTGACTTGTCCACCACACAAGCCAAATACCCCGAACAACCACGATGCAACAACTTACGGGCTTTCAAAGCCGAAATAAGACGAACTCCACCCATACACTTATCACCAACAAACACAAAGGACGACATATTTGGCACATCAAAAGTAACAAACTTCTTACGACAGTCCACAACGGCATGGTGCGCATGCAACCAATCCATTCCCAAAATCACATCAAAATCCCTTATGGGTAAAACAACCAAATCCGCAGGCAAAAGGTGGTCGTCAACAATCACATCACAATTACGATAAACATCTGAAGCTACTTGGCACTCTCCCATCGGAGTAGACACCTCAAGTACATACGGCAAAGGTTCAGGCATATGATGCAAATGGCAGGCAAAATGCGATGCAATGTATGAATGAGATGATCCTGGGTCTATGAGAACTCGGGCTTTAACACTAGAAACGAGTAAGGTACCTCCTATGACATTGGTGGCTTCGGGTACTCGATTCTGGTCGAGGGCAAAGACACGACCCTGGACTCTAGGGCGACCCTCGTTGTCCCTCTTAACGCCTGCATTCGGCTGCGCACCTCCTTGTGGGACCCCTTTATTCCTTGGGCAATCCCTCTGAAAGTGCGTGCCATCACCACAAAGGACACACTTCCCTTGCTTCTTCCAACATCGGTCCTCAGTATGACCAGTCCTCAAGCAAAAGTTACACGTCATCCCCTGGGCCCGCTGCCCCTGTGCGGTGTTCCCCTGATTTCCCGTTCTCTGTTGGTTCTGTCCTCCTCTGCGGTTGTTATTTCCCTCTCTATTACCAGTCCCACGGTTACCCTGATTTCTCCATCTCGACTGTCCCGACTGTTGACTTCCACTAGTATTACCCCGTTGACCTCCACCGGTATTTCCCTGCTTGGTACGGTGCTCCTCGATGTCGTGCTCAATCCTGTACGCTTTATCCACCGCTCCCTGATAGTTTGCCAACTCGAGTGGTATGAGTTGCTTCCGGTACTCGGTCCTCAACCCCTTCACAAAACGGTAGACTTTCTTCTCCTCTGTCGGTAGCAGATGTGTGCAGTATCGGGATAACTCAGTAAATTTGGCGGAATACTGAGCCACCGATAGACTCCCTTGTTCCAATCCAAGAAATTCCACTTCCTTCCTCGCCTGAATCACATCCAAACGAACTGGTTCCGAAACCGTTGCAAGAAGAGCTCCCATGTTCTCACTGTCTGATCCTGTACCCAGCTAGCTTCCAAAACCTTCCACCAGTGTTCAGCCGCATCCTCCAATTTGAACGTGGCGAACTTAATCTTCTCTACATCCGTACATCCCAAAGCTGCAAAGATCTTTTCTGTCGACTCAATCCATCTCTCGGCTTTCTCCGGATCTGGCTCGCCATTGAAGCTTCTAGGTTTCATTTTCAAAAACCTCTCCAATCTGCGATCATTCTCCCCGACTCCCCCGGTCGGTTGCACTACTCTTTGACCGCCCACTTGACCCTGTCCATCCATAGCCTGTCGGTTCATGTCCATTGTCTGTCGGTTCATCTCCATCATTGTTTGCATAAAACCTTGCATGGTGTGCATGAAGGCCTCATTCTGATGCATAGGACTCTCTGACGACTGTCCGGTAGCTTGGTTGGGAGATGGGTTCGGTCCGGTCCTACGGGTATCCCTTTCGGCCTCCGTGGCCCTACTAGAACCCGCTCCATTCCGAGTCTCGACCATAATTGTTCACCTGCAACAAACACTCGTCGTTAACGACTCAGACACACTCAACCAACCCCCGCCTAAGCCAAGGATACCGAATCCCAGCGAGCTAACTTATGCTCTGATACCAACTGTCACGACCCGACCCGAGATCCTATATGGTATCTCGTTCGGTTCGCGAGACGGGACACAAAATGCACAATTTCAAAATCACTTTTCGTGCATAAAACCCTGTAATGCAAGTGCAAGTTTATTTTGAAAACCAAACAACACATCACGGCATACAAAAGCCGGAAACGATCACGTAACATAACCAATAACCCACGAGCTAAGGGGCTCGGGACCAAACATATAATATTATCAGAGTACGCGGAATAATAAAGTAAGTAATGTTTACAAAAGCCTGACATCCACGTCGGCATCTACAAAAGAATATGGATAAACCACATGTACGGGACTACTACCCAACTTTACAATGTTTAATTAACATATGTACCCTCGGCCTCACCAAAAGAAAATACCGGCTCAAAGAGCACTACCAAAAGAGTGACGACGACGACACCGGCGGCGACCGATCAGGGGTTTCTCGCAGGCTCGGGATCTAAGGAAAACAATAAACAATGGACGGGGTGAGTTATAAAACTCAATAAGCTACTAATGCAACAAGATGGCATGCGAAATGCAAACAGTAATAAGAATCATATATATATCATGGTTGGCATAATATAATCATTTCCAATCATCATCACGTCAAGTAACTCATAACATAAGTCACGTAGCATGCAACTCACATAGGTGCGATAAGTAACACATATAAAGGATACCGTCGAGGTACACCTCCGACAAACCAACTTCCAACCAACCAACCAATAATACCAAATGAAGAAACCGTTGATGTCGTACCCGATCATCGAACCAATTAACCAAAACCAAAGGTGAACCGTTTACCGTATCCACGTCGACGTGAAGACTCGGTCCCCAACGACCCGAGAAACAATCACGGTATAGCTTACCAAGGTCGCGTTTATTCCGTACAACACTTAGCGCTATAACCCCTACCGCGGCCAACGGTAGGGCGAGGCTGTATTGGCCTTCGGCTATTACGTAGCCCGGCTCACGCAATAACCGCGTCAATACACCTCCAACAAATATGCCATGGACTTAAACAATGCTCAAGTAGATGTTTACTCGACACATTAACTAATCAACCAAATGTTCAAGTAATGTTTACTTAACATTAAATAAAAGCATTATACTCCAAAGTAGGGAGTACAACGACACCAACAATAACATGCTAATGTACACCAAATAATTCTAGTACACATAGCCATATAATTCCAACATCAAATTCAACACAATACCATTATACGTATATCGTGTAACCAATTCCCGACGGGTCTCTCGAGCATCCAAAGAGCTCACAAAACACACACGTGGTCTCATTAATTATCAAACCCTAACCGACTCCGCTAGAGTCATTTTAGGTTACTAATGACAACGAGTTACGAAAATGATCTTGCACTTTAGTCCTAACACATTATCGCCCAATATCGAGTTTTCCAACCTCATAGAACGATTAACAACACATTTCACAAGTCCAAAAATGGCATTTACGGCAAGAATCACATATACACGTATCTAGCATGGTAACTTCGCATATTAGAAGTCCAATATGTCATATGAGACATAAAACAAGAAGAAGAGGGGGTAGTAGCTTACCTCTCGTCGGACAAAGTGAAGAAAACGAAAATCTATTCGGTGGGAAAGCCCTTCTTCGAGAGCTCCGCAATGGTGTGGTCGGATCGTCGAGATTCTCTCGCAAACTCAAGAATCCCTCACTTTCTCACTCTAAACTCTCTTACTCTCTCTCTCTAAGCTCTATGGTGTAAGGATGAAAAGTGAGAGTGTTTAACACTCTTAGAGGGTTTTAAGTGGCTGAAAATGAGAGAGATTTCGGGTGGATGACGTGGCAAGCCATGGGCCACTCAATTTGAACTGTTCGCCGCACGGCCGTTGCATAAGCCGCACGGTCGTGCCAACCTCGCACGGCCGTGCCATATTACATGCACGGTCGTGCCAACCCTATTTTGCTAAGTCGGAATCGGGTGGCGGCCGTGCCAAATAGGCCGGTCGTGCCAAGCTAAATTCAAGATGTTAACTTTCTGGACAGCCTTGCACGGTCGTGCAACCCAAGCTGCACGGTCGTGCCAAGGTTTGTAAGCCAAATACAGTTTGGTTTCTCTCCAATTCCTAGGCTTGATCACACTTACTCGCAACACGACTCAAACACGATATATTACATGACTTAATCAACAATATGGCACACGTGACATACGTAATAATTCACGATAAAATGACGCCAACGATGACGTGAGATATGCAAAATATACAAGAACTATATACGATAAGATGGTGTAAATGATATGATGAAGTATGCAAAACATATATGAAATTATATAATGAGATGATGCAAATGAGGCGGGCGTTACATGTAATGCTTGGGAACCACCATGCTTCCACTTTTTGGGACGAGAAATAGATGAAGATGAGGCATTAGACTTCCCTTGTCTACTTTCCTCTCTGAGTGGATGCATAGCATCATCTTCTAAGCCTCTTCCATCTTCCTCGGTTGTCCCAATGGTCTCCTCTAAGTCAACAGACTCGTGGTTCACTTCCATTTCTAATTCTGCTTCTGCTGCTGTTTGAGCACCCTCACCATTAGCACGGTCTTGAGCAAACAATTGGCAAATGTCTTCCCAATTGTCAATAACAATTCTTGACCTATAAGGGGCAGCATCAGGATGAACCTAAACAAGAACAAAAACAAGTAAAGTCACCAATAATACCACTAGACGTGCATATCAAACCAAACCAACAAAAATCAAAATTAGACATGCAAAAAATAAAGAAATAACATAAACTCCATCCAGGGGGGTTCACATACACTAAATAGTAAATACAGCTAAATAACAATAACAACAGAACATGATAAAAATCACATCTTATAGCCAATAGCATCATTAAACATGCATCAGAATCATACTGCATAACTCTACTAAACTTCCGTAAAGAACAACAGCATGGTAATTTAAACTTCAAACTAAGCCAACCAAACAACACACGCACAAGCAAAATTTCATAAAACCCATCAAGGAAATCATTTGTAATAAAAATAAAAAATCCTAGCTTCTTAAATGATTATTAAAAAGTTATACCTTCACATACTCGTTGCACACACTTTCAGTCACATCCACCCTTCCTCTCAAGAAGTCCCAAGAAAAGCCCGATTGACCAAGCATTTTACTCACTATATCATAATGCTTCTCCCAGGTCTTTAGACAGGATTGGATGTTCTGCTTGGTCACAGTAATACCAAGTTCTTTGTTCACAGCATTTGTGGCTGTTGTCCAAGCTACTGGTTTCCATGTAAATTTTCCATCTAGCTATTGCCTTCATTCAACTGATTAATAAAAGCCTCTGATAGAACCGTGTCCATCATTGGAGTCCATGTAAAGTAGCGCTTGCCTTTAATCATATCTTTGTCTTTTGAGTTAGAAGGCATGATTGGGAGAAGAAATCTGAGAGCTAGAAAAATAGAAAATAGTATTAATTCAGATAGACTAAGCGCAGATGATAAATATTAAGTAGCATATACTACGAGATACACGTTAATTAGTTGGAAGAGTTATACACATTTAAAAGAACTGATGCTAGCAACATAAAAACCCAACGGAAATATAACTAAGAGAATAATACTGTAAATTGAAGATACTTCAGAATAAGCAGCAAATATATTTTGGACTACCACTAAACATCGTCTGAGACTACTTTGTTTCATAATAATTATGCTAAACAGAGAATTGATTAGTGACTAACAGGTTGTATTTTGCTTGTATCTTCATCCATACATCCTATTAGGAACAAATTAAGTCTCAAAATCTTCAAGTGATACAAAAGAAAAGAGATGGTAATAAGGCCATGACACTGGCAGCACAGCAAGCGTTGTCAACATATCCCTCCCAACACTTCTAATAACCTACATGACACTTCTAATAATCTTCAAGTGATGCATATTATTTAAGTCTAAAAAAATTCCAGCAAGTCTAGAGAAGATTAAAGTTAACGTTCCCCCCTTTTATGCCCACAGAAATGGTCTATTGTGATCATGCACATTGTAGATGCAACTCACAAAAACTTATCGAATCAATGCCTGTTGCATCTAATAGTAAACATTAGAGTTCTGATCAATATCCTTAAATTAATCCCATAGGCCCACACTCTATATGTATTTTTGCACCCAAGTCATCAAAATTGATACAACAGTTTAGATCCATTCCAATTTTCCTCTTTAAAAGCTGGCATAGAGAACTTGTGGGCATCCACCAACATGCTTGTGCTCTAGGGTTTAAGGTAACGACCATTTTTTCAAGATAGACCCTCTTATAAATCATTTACTACTATTCACAGTAATCATTTACTACTATTCATTTCGTTGAGCAATCTAATAAAAAATAAGAAATGTACGAACACAATTTTAACATCAAAACTTTTTGCAATCATGCTTGTTCCTTTACTAGTCAATTCCAGCTATATACCGCAGTCCATCACATGCCAGTTATAACCCAAGCAAGAACATGTAATCCATACATACAAAATCAAGAACAAAAACAACACTTTTTCTATATTCAACTAGAATAACGGCAATACTCACAAAGCACATCTCTGACCACTGCCATACTTACAAGCAAAATACAACCTGTTAGTCACTAATCAATTCAACATCTCACATTCTTACAACTATAAACCTTTAGAATAAGATCAAATGGATACATGAAAAAGTCCACATCTACAATTATAGGAAAAAGAATCTCGACCACGATTAAAATCAATGATTAAAATAAAACCAGTTAGTGTGGAAGGGTCACTTACCTCGATTTGTTATCTGAAGAGTAGTCACAAGTCACACACTTTCCATTCCTCGTCTATTGAACCTAAAATAAAAATGGAAGAGGATGCATACCTTGGGCTTAAAAACAATAATAGAGAGAAAAGAACATAAAAACTAAAAGCATAATAAATTAAACTCGACCATATCAATTTTGATTTATTTCAACCAATGCCAAGACTAATTTTATCCATAATGTAATGAACAACTATGGGTCCTTAAACTCGACCACGTCTATTTTGATACTCAGCAAACATTGCTTTTGCTAGTGCATCCCTCTTTTCAGTCCATGCACGGGTTGTTCGAACTACTCTAATCCTATCCTCATTTATCGCATCAGCATCTAGCATAGTCTCCATCCATCCCATTTTCTTCCTCCTGCTCATCTACTTCATCTTGATCATGTTGTTTCGGTTGTTGAACTCGTAGATCAGCTTCAACCTCATCTAATAAAGGATCATTTGGTTGCTCATCTCGTATGAAATTGTGGAAGATGGCACAAGCACTAATAATACTAACTTGTGTTTTCACTTTAAAAGATGAGGCATCTCTTAGAATGGCCCACCTTCTCTTTAGCAAACTAAAGGCCCTTTCAATTACATTTCTTGCACTTGAATGTCGAAGATTGAATAACTCCTTATATGTTCTCGGATTATTTCCACATGTTGCCCACTCATTCAAATGATATCGTGTTCCTCTATATGGGGCTAAAAAGCCCGAGCAATTTGTGTATCCCGCATCAACGAGGAAGTATTTTCCTACACAACAAGATGCATAAGATTTTTCATAAGAACACAAAAAAAAAAAAAATTTATTATACGCCTCTCTTGTAAAAAGAATCATTACACACCATTAGGGACGATTAAAGGATACCGCCTTATCAATGCATCACGAAGAATTCTACCATCGGCTGCTGAACCTTCCCAACCCGGTAAAAAATAAGTAAACTTCATATCACGAGAACAAACTCCTAACACATTAGCTGCCATGAAATTTTTCCTATTTCTATATCTTCCTTGCTCGTCAACTGAAACTGTTAAAGGCACATAAGTCCCATCTAAAGCTCCAAGACAATTCTCAAACCATACCCATTTCTCATCTTCAAAACCTTCAAGTTCTTGATTGGGTTGGACCAAGTATACTTTTGCAATTTGATTACCTTTAAAACTGCTTTGAAATGACGACTAACTGTCTCCCCGGAACGCATGAAATTAAACCCTACCACTCGAATCTTTAGTCTATGCCCAAGGATATATAAAAACATTGCCACTGCTTCTTCAAGAGTAACGTGTTTTGTTGGACGAAGCTCTCCCTCTTCATTCAATTTTTTACATAGAAGATTGAAAGTATCTTTATTAAATCGTAGTTGTTCTTTACAAACTGCATCTGTCCCATAGTAAAGTCTCCTCAAATAGAACTCCCTAGCACTTCTCAAATCTCTAGAAGGAGCCTTCACCATGTGCACCTCATGCCACCAAACAGAAATTGCAACTGAAGTAGCTATATAATATTCTGCAATCACTTTTCGTCGTTTTTCTTTTTCACTTTTTTCATTCGTAACTATGGCATTAACATCCACCGAGCTACCATACTCGAAATTTTATGAAATAAAACTTGAATAACTAATTTTATGAAATAAAACTTGAATAAATAACACACTGAAAAGATTCAGCACATTTTTGCGGTAAAGGCTATTCAAAATCACTTAATATGACATTCTCGTAAGCAAATGGGTTAGAAAGAGAAGTAAAGCAAAGGGGGAAGACGGGAAATGCCAAGCTGCAAACAGAAAAAAATGTAAGGATACATCTCAACTTATCACAGCTGGTTCCTTGCTAAGAAACTATACATATATAGAACCCCCCCCCCTCTCTTTCTCCCAGCCCTTCTTTTCCTAGTGGCTTCATTAATTGCATATTGCATAAAACAAAAAATGTAAGGATACATCTCAACTTATCACAGCTGGTTCCTTGTTTTCCTCCCTCTTTTCTTTTACCCTTTCCCTTGGGACAGGCCTAAAAACAGCATTGGCAGTCTGATCTGTTACTAGAGCATGCGGTTTAGGAAGTATAGAACACATCAAATAAGACCAATAGTTGGTCAACAGAAATAATTCAACTGCCTCAACTAGTAATATTTGAAATTTCAGTACTAGAGTTTTTAAGATCAAAGTGATTCAAACAACACATTTACAAATAGCAAGTAAAACCCATCAACAGTGAAATCTAAAATTGAAGATCTAAAACAGAAAAAGCCAGAAAACAATTCTGAAATCGTTCAACTAAAAGGAAATTAAGCTCATCATGACATTCAACCCACAATATGTAGACAGTTTAGGAAAGAATTAGACTATCAATGTTTTTGTGTTTTTTATTCCAAAAATACAAGAAATGCCAATTAAAAAATACAAGAATAAACCCAAATCAGTAAAGAAATGATAATAGAAACAACACTAATAGACCCAAATCTTCATTTAGCAAGCAAGAGTCAACACAATTAAAAAATACAAGAATCATGCAATGCACACACACACACACACACACATACAGACTCACTCAAACAGTAAAGAAATGACAATTATGACAATAGAAACAGCACGATGAATGCCATTTATAAAACTACTCTGAAAAGAACTACTCTAAATGCAGTCTTGAAGGAAATTTCATTTGCTCTTTTAAGTCTAGGAATGCTTTGCTTTCTTTTGTTTTGTTTTTTTCTAACAGCCCTTTCAATTATGTTGTCCTTGGAGCAGGATCAAGGGATTGTTATTGTCCATGAATTGTGTGAAGCCAACAAATTGAAGCAGGTTTCGCCCAAGTTCGGGTCATGCATTCTTCGCTAAATATAACGAAATGTCGTTATACTTGGAATTCTGCGTCTCACAAATTTGTGGAATAAGACCTGTGATGGGGCGTGTCGAAGATTTCACCAAGGAATTCAAATTGTTGTTAAGAGGTAATCGTCGTATCTATCTTTGGTACAGTTACAAGAACTAACTTTGGATTTGTACGGATTTAATAGGTTGTGATGTGATTTGTTGTTCTAATATGTGCAGTAACCGAGGGGCATGCCTTTCTGAAAGAGTCGGTGAATTGCTTAAAACAAATCACATCGTTTGTCTATCCTGGATTGTTACAGAACGAAGGCTTCTAGTGAGACAATTCCTACAAGTTTGTATAAATTTTTGTAACTGGTTGCTAATATTTTGCCAACGCTAAATTCTTGTGTTGTAATCTAAAACATAGTACTCCTGGTGTGGCAATCGATGATTTTTGAACTTGGAGAAGCATACAAGGGAATTCATTCATCTCTAAGAAAAGGTTAAAAGAAGTTAAAGACCAAGCTGAAGTAAAGGTTAAAAGAGATGGATTTCTCGAATCCTGTAATAGCTGAAGCTAATTTAGATAACCACGATGAACATTTTAAGCAGAGAAAGAAAATGATCAATGTCACCAGAGGTTGGTAAAAGAGACAAATAAAGTATAAGCAAAGCCTGAGCATGCTCCTAAGATAAATGGCATTCCGGACAATGGGTTCTTTCAGATTCATCACATGCCATTAACTGATTTCATATTCCACATAATTCAAGGGCACAAAATTGTATCAAACGATGCACTAATACTATCATACCTACCTCTAGCAAAGACTAACAAACCAAAGTATCAAATATGATGCAGCAAAGAAGAGTTTCACAATATAGAGCAAGAGAAACTCACACAAGAGGAAGCTTGAATGAAACAGAATATAGGGAAGTTCACATTCAAGGCATTACAGCAATCTACCTCTTCCATGGGCGCACACACACTTAACAGGATATAAGAAGACAATCATTGCAAAAGCACAGAAGCATAACAAGCACAACAACAGATTGATCAAAGCAAGGGCGAGCAGGGGGACACCCTCCGAGCCAATTCATTCACCAAACTATCCCCACCCCACCCAGCTTCTTTCTACAACGGCTACCAAAGGACAAACCCATGAAACAAAAGCACAAAAGCAAAATTGTATCAAATACATTTCACAGTTAGAAGTCTTATCGAGAGAGATCATACCTTATTAGAAGCCAAATCGAGAGAGATCGAGAAATCAGGATAGATCAAGATAGATCGAGAAATCGGGATAGATCGAGAAATCGGGATAGATCGAGAGATCGAGAGAGAACAAGAGATCTAGAGATCGAGAAAGATGGAGAGAGATTAGACAGGCTCTAATGGCGAGCAGAAGCGAAGATGAAAGCACGACCTAATCATGGCGACTTATGTGGGAAGAGAGACGCGAGGTGCGGCTGGTTTTGGGACGAGGACGAAGACACGCCAGATCTGTGTTAAAATTTTAGAATTGGATTTATAATTATCATCCTCCGGTATTGAATTAATTTTACAGAATTGGGCCTTACTGAATTATAATTCAATTCCAATTATATCTCCCATTTTAGTATCCAAACAATAGAATTAGAATTTTATACTTCAATTCCATTTCTATGCCATTGAATTGGGGTAGCCAAACGCACCCTAAGCTACATCCTTTTACTGAAATGGAATACGATTCGGGAACAAGCAGCATGAGGGAAGATTTTTTTTTTTTTTAGATAAGTATGGCCCCTTGGTATGGGGATTGGAACCAAGGACCTCAAGGTCTTTGCTTGAGTGCCCTTGCCATTTCTCCCACCCCTTGGGGTTGAGGGAAGAATTATGGACCCGGAAGCAACGTCATACCCTTTCCTCTACTATCAATCGCCCCATTTCTTCAAGGCTTGACTTTGGCAAACTGAGCAACATGAGGGAAGAATAATGGACCAGAAGCACCATCATACCCTTTTCTGTACTATCCATCGCCCCCTCTCTTCAAGGTTTTGACTTTGGCAAACTGAAGCATTTCGGTAACCAGACTGTGAGAAAAGGATTCAATTCCCTCACCATTTTCGTCAAAATAAATAAAATAAATAAATAATCCTTCCCCTTTCCCAGTTTCCATAATTTGCTCTGTATTCTCAAACTGGGATTGGGGTCCTTTCGCACCATTTGCTACCCAGATTATACTCAGATGGCTGTGAAATGGATCCCCATAATAGCAACTTCCGAACTTTGCACGATGACCTTTATGTGATCAGCGCTCTAATGATTTTATGTGAGACTTGAGGTAGAATAGCAGGAGGTAGATTAGTCATCAAGCTGTGTCTTCATTGATAGGTGGCTTAGTAAAAGAATATAAGAACTATCTTGCGGTCCATAATAGCATTCTGCAAATGAAAATGCCTCAGCGATGCACAACTCCCATTTCTATTTCCAGAGTTACACCATCACAATGCCCAGATGCATGGTTCAATTCGGCACATCCTCTACACATGCAACAAAGAGATGCAAAAGTAGATTTAGGCAGAGTTATGTCCACGGTTCTTTCCTTCTATTTCTTCTTTCGTCCACTTTCTTTCTTTCCTTTTCATGTATTTGGTTCTTTTGAGGGAGGGGAGGGGGCCAGAGGGAAGATTATGGAGGGCCAGAGGCACCTTGGAATGCATCATTAGCAGGTTATCCAACAAGAAACCCAAGTACCTAGGGTAGCCGAAGCAAGCCTCTCTTCAGCCACAACTGGTGAGCTGTCATATAAAAAGAATCATAATTTCTGGGGGTTTTATGCCATATGAAGTGTCTCCTAACAATGCACAGGTTCTCGTACATGTTGAGATAAGTTTGCGTGGATATGGAGAGCAATATTCTCTTCAACATTAAGATATCCCTTTGGTTGATTATAATTGAAAACCTACTCCATTCCAAAACATTCGAAAATGGAAGCTCATAATAATTCGAAATTAGAACGGGGATGCAACCATAATGTATAGCATCGCTAACCCTTGCAGTGTTCACCTCATAGCCTTTCACATGGAGACAGTATCTGCTCTTACTGAACCCTACTTCATATGGGAGAGAGGAATTCCCAGAGATGTCCATAGAAGTATCGTTTCCCCATAAAGCCAATAATTCTTGTCTGATACGTGAGTTTTGAATGCGTCCAGCAAAAAAAACAAGTTTGGTCCTGCAATTGGGCAGAAGCATCAACAAGAGAGAGAGAGAGAGAGAGGAGATCTTATCTGAAACAACACATGTAATAACATAAGAGCTAAACTCAAAAAAAAATTTAAAAAAAGTCTTTTCAGTATCTTTGGGATTATTCTTGTATGTAGATCTATTAAACAAGTGTACATAAGTATGGCTCCCATTTATAATTATCATGCTGAAGGAAAAAGAAAAGGAACAGTATAGAAGGAACCTAAGACTCTCGTATCCACCTCTCCCAGATCCTTGGACTGAATCAGAAGAGGAACCAGGGCAAACCCAAAGAAAGGAGGATTAGGTACGGAGACCCACTCTACAAGCTCACAGACAGAGAAAGGGAAAAGAAAGAAGAAAGAGAAGAACGCTTACCCTCGCAAGGGATCAGCCATGTCCGAGGGCCACAATGGCAAAAGCCTCAACTCAAATATAATTAATCAACTCTAATTAGACGATGGGGAATTACGTCGATATTTATAAGAAAAAAGTAAATCCTTAACGACTAGGGCTAATAAAATGAAAGAAAATCCTAATTCTTCTAAGAATTAAAATACTATAGAACTAATAATATAATTAAACTACTAGAACTCTAATACTAATCCTACTTGGACTAGGATAACTTAATTACTAATAAGCCCAACTAAAACTACTGGAAACATTACAATAAATTTATCGCTAATATTAAAAAAATATATATATCCAAATAACAACCTAAGTCTAATTGCAATCTGTCCTCATTTGCCTCCAGCATCACCAAACCTCCCTGCCACACAAAAAGCCTATTTCAATGGAAATGTACGAATAAATGATCATAAGATTCAGAGGATTTCTCATTTATCACAGACTGGTCCTGAGTAGGTCCTCCCGTAAGATCTCATTATTCTCCTTCTAGTCCGTTGATTTGGTTGTTAAGACCCCTCCACCACTTATTCTTGACAGTTTTTCATGGCTTCTTTAGTTCAGCCCCATGATCCTACCTTTTTCCTCTTTGGTTTTTCCTTCATCAATCAATTGCTCTTTATGACTTTTGTGATTTTGATGGGGATACCAGATGGGCATATTTTGGAGTTCTGTTGGATTTAATGGACCGAGTAGCACGGCAGGGTCTTAACTCTTAAAAAATCATTCTCTTACGGTTCTTAGAGTAGGTGGTGCTCTTCTCTCCATTCAGGCTTCAGCTATGTGAATTATAAGTTGATACTGGTTCCACCTATTGCAAAGTTGTTAGATTACTTAAAAGTGTACCTCTCGAGATCACTGTAGTGTCTAACAAACAAAATTTCATCTTCTCCTATAGGATGCATATTGATCTCATTGTCTAGAAGATGCCTAAAAGTGAAGTTAAGTTCTTGGCAGATTTTTCATCCAAGTTAATTTGGTTTTCATGGGAGGAAGAATTACATCTTCTGAAAGTTGTTATTAAAAAGAAGCAGCTTTTCAATAAGAAGTAAGGCAAAAGACAGATAAGTTATTACCTGGCTTCGGGAGGATTCAGCACTGGGTCGGGCTGACGAGGCCAAACCTGCGGGAGGGCGACATCTTTGTGGGCAACATAAAACCTCTGAAAATAGCTGGAGGAACAAGTAACCTGGATAGCATTGTTACGCAAATCAAGGTTGTTGGATGCAGCCTCCCTACAGACAGAGTGACAGCAGACGTAAAAGTGATCGGCACCCCTGGATGCATTCCAATACATGAAATCAGAGCTGATCCTTTTGACGTACTGAGCAACAAAATCAGAAATGGAGGACTCAGAGTGCAGGCGAGGGTCGTTGCGCATTGCATTGATGGAGAAGGGCATGAAGAAGAAATGAGCCTCCTCTGGACGGTGAGTAATCAGAGAGCTCTGGAGGAGAGTCGCCTTGAACGCGTGCTCGCTCAAGTAGTTTCCTAATTTGGGATTGTGGAAAGGGTTTGGATGGGGAAGGAACACGTGAGGGAAAGAGGAACCAGCCTGCTCCTCCTGAAAGGCATCTGGGTAGACAAATATCTTAAGGTGTTGAAGCATCTCCTTGTAATCAGCCTCAAACAAGTCCCAATCGTGATAAGGACCTCCTCCTCCTCCGCTGCTTGGCGGCGGCGCTGCCTCAACTTTAACTGATTTTGCTTCTTCCGGTAGTTTAGGGTTTCTTCTGGGAGATTCATAACGCGGCGGCCTTCTTAACCTTGTCCTTGGAAACTTATCCTGGCTCTGAACCTGAAATTGAGATGCTTCCGTTCGATTCTGCCTGCTTTCTAGTTTCAAATTCGGAAATTGGGCCGTTAGAGTTCTCTGCTGCGGCGGCGATGCGATCCTGGATGAAAAGATTGCCACCATTGCCACCGTCAACACGGCCAATAGCAGCAGCAACCCTACCAACCGACATTGAATACGATTTAGCCTGTGCTGGTCTCGCTTCTTGTTTAACCTTGATCTTAGAAGGTACCATAGTCCACCCATCGTCTTTTGGGACAGGCAGGAGTGCACTTGCCAATTGGATAAGGGATATGTTCAAAAATGGCCATGTCAAAGGTGTAGTTTTTAAGAATGGCCTCACTTACTAGAAAAGATGTTATATGGTTATTTTTGAGTTAAAATATCTATTATACCCTTTCTTTTAATTCACAAGGCCTCATGTTTGAAATGTCTAAAATGTCTCTCTAATTCAACAGCTTTGAATAGCCCTTTTTGAAGAAATTTGTCGTGTTTTATCAACATATTTCTCTCTCTAAAAGTCCAAGCCCTAAAATTCTTACAAATGGAGTTTCTCTCTCAAATTCCCACTACCTTGTTTTTCCAGTTTGTGCATATAATTTGTTTTTCGGATTCAGGTTGGTCTTTCGGCTCACCCTATTATGTAAAGTTTCATTTTTGGTGCAGCATTTTCTGCAAATTTACTCATAGTATGGTCGATTAAGCGACCATAAAAGGTCGATTAACCGACCTGTTGGCTTAACTAACTTAACCAACCTAATTTACCTTCAAAGGTCGATTGATCGACTTAAATTGTTCGTGGTCGCTTAATCGACCTTCAGGACCAATAAAAGGTCGATTAACCGACCTTTTGGCTTGACTAACTTAACCGATCTTAATTGACCTTCAAAGGTCGATCGGTCAACTTAAATTATTCGTGGCCGCTTAATCGACCTTCAGGGCTAATAAAAGGTCGATTAATTGACCTGTTGCAACTTAACCAACCTTAATTGACCTTCGTTGGTCGATTGATCGGTCTTAATCGACCTTAACTAACTTAACTGTCATTTAAAATTGCTCTTTTATAAACGACTTTAATTGACCTAATTGACCTTAATTGTTATTCTATAACTTAACTGACCTTAATTATTCTTTAATCGACCTCAAGTAACAATAAAAGGTCGATTAAGCAGTCGTGATTGGCTTAATTAACTAATCGACCTTAATTGAACTTCACTGATCGCTTAATCGACTTTAATCGACCCTGACTAACTTAACTATAATTCAAAACTACTCTTCTTTTTAACTTAACTGTAATTCAAAATTGCTATTCCTTTTCAAATTCTGGTGGTTTTCTAATTTATATTCAATTCATTGCAGATACGAAATCACCTTTTTGGGCCACTGTTTGTTATTTTGGAAATTTTCTCGATGATGAAAACGGCTTATGTTCTTGGAAATTTAGTGGCAGCCGGAATGCAAAAGCACTTGCAATCAATAATGAAACCTCATATGAAGAATTATATGCTAAAGTACAAAACATATGCCAAGTTGATGACATAGAGATAGGATTTCAAACTCCAGCAATGGTGCAGAATTTACACGTTCCTATCCGAATTACTTCAAATGAAGATGTTCAATGGTACCTGAATATCAATAAACAAGGCTATCTTACTCCTCTTTGTGTAACCATTGTGAGCCAAGAAAATTGCGACGGGCACCGGGAAGAAAATAATGGAGAAGAAGAAAACAATGAAGAAGAAGAAGAAAACAATGGAGAAGAAGAAAACAATGGAGAAGAAGAAAATAATGGATTTGGTGGTGATGACATGCAGGAAGGGGGTGAAAATGCAAATGATTTTTCGGATAGGTTGAATGTAATTCAAGAATCTATATCCTATTACAAGAATGATTTCTCTACATCGCCAATATTTGAGTTTAGTCAAGGCAACCGAGATCAAGGCAACAGAGATCAAGGAAACCGAGAAGGAAATGACTTCACAAGTGAGCATTTAGTTTCTTCAGTTGGAAGTATATCGCGAGTGGTACCCGTAGATGTTGATTTGAAGGTTGACCAAGTATTCAATAACAAGAAAGAGCTTCAGTAAGCTGTGCACTTGATTACATTGAACCACAACTTCCAGTTCAAAACAAAAAAATCGAACAAGAGTATATACACAATAGTTTGTGTTGATAATAATTGTAAATGGCGTTTGTTTGCAACAAAGTACTCAAAAAGTGATTACTTTCAGATTCAAAAATATTCAGTCGAACATACTTGCCCCCTAGATCAGTCCATGGCTGATCATAGACAAGCAACATCGCGTATTATTGGAATACATATCTCGCCAAGGTTCGAGGACCGCAACACTACATATAGACTTGCTGACGTCATGTCCGACGTTAGACGATCATTGGGTGTAGAACTAAGTTATCAAAAAGCGAGGAGGTGTAGAGAAGAGGCCTTAAGACACCCAAGGGGTTCAACCAAGGATAGTTACACTAATTTGGCCGTATATGCCCATAACTTGAAATTGGCTAATCCAGGAACAGTCTTCTCTTTAGAGTGTGATAATGAAAACTGATTCAAGTACTTCTTTTTGGCATATGGGGCTTGCATTCTTGGATTCCACTCTTCAATGCGTCCAATAGTCATTGTGGATGGGACATTCTTAACTTCCAAATATAAAGGTACGTTGATTATTGCTACTTTTCAGGATGGAAATATGCAGATATATCCTCTTGCATGGGCTATTGTTGATTCTGAGAAAGATGCATCGTGGAATTAGTTTTTTATTAAGTTGAAAGAAATAATAGGTGACTATGAAGGACTTGTTGTGATATCCGACCGACACAAGAGTCTTATTAGTGCTGTCCAAGTTATTTTTCAAAATGCACATCATGTGCATTGTATCTATCATATAAAAGGCAACTTAAGGACTGTAACTCGTAAGGCTGACACTATCTCAATTTTTAAGAAAGCGGCGGAGGCATATACCAGAGAAGAGTTTTGCAAACATATGTCCGAAATTAAGAAAACTGATGAGAATGGTTGGAAGTATCTTAGCGAAACAAATTTCGAAACTTGGGCCAGGTCACATTTCAAAGGAGACCGTTACAATATCATGACTTCAAATAATGCAGAGTCTCTCAACTCAGTTTTTAAGAGAGCCCGACAAACTCCTATACTTTTGCTGCTTGAAAGTATTGGTAGAAAGGTGCAGGCTTGGTTTTGTGAGAGGCGTGAGGCAGCAAAAAGTTGTACAAGTTTCTTAACCCCAACAATGGAAGAAAAATTAAGCAAGTTGATTGAGAAGTCCAAGAAGTTTATGATTATTGAACCAATTGATCCAACCAAGTATGTGGTGAGGAGCGGTACCAAGAATCACACTGTTAACTTTGATGGAAGTTTACGATTATTGAACCAATTGATCCAACCAAGTATGTGGTGAGGAGCGGTACCACGAATCACACTGTTAACTTTGATGGAAATACTTGCACTTGCCAAAATTTTCAATTGGCCATGGACCACATACCATGCGAGCATGCAATAGCAGCGACGAATAAGAGAGGATTTTCAGTGTTCCCGATGTTCTCAGCATTCTATACAGCTCAGTGTTGGAGAGACTCCAATTCCCAAAACATCTATCCAGTTCCCAATGAAGATGAATGGGACATTCCAGATAATATTAAGAATTCGACTATCTCCCCACCTTTAGTCCGACCACGAGCTGGACGTCGTAGAACATCGAGAATTCCTTCAACCGGAGAGTTTCCCGGAAGACAAAAATGTACTAGGTATCAACAAGTAGGGCATAACTGACTTTCGTGTCGTGATCAAACACCGATGAGCGATAGGCAATCACAAATTTAGTTTATGTTGCATTAAGTTTTGTATTGTATTTAATTTCAGATTTCTATGTATTTCAGATTTCTATGTTTTATATTGTATTGTAACATTAATCTCAAATTTCTATGTATTTGATAAGCTTGAAATTTTCCTTTTATTTTCACTATTTTCCCAAGATTTTATTGATTATTTCGAGCTTGGTTGAGATTAAATTGTGTTTGAGATCCCTATTTTATGTATTTTGTGCTTCATGTAGATTTCTCGAAGATATTCAGGGTTTTAAGGCCCAACGTACGCAAAATCGAGGCAAATCGGAGGAAGAATTGAAGTTGAACAAGGCTTGTGCTGAGTTAGGACCAAATTGCGAAGCCTGGGAGGAAAGGGATTTTGGGAGCCAATATCATAAAGTCAGGGACACCGGACACAATTCCGAAAGTTCAGGGGCATCGCTGCAAATCCTCAAAGTTGCTCCTTAATGTGTTGTCAGCCGGAGAAGCCGCCACGCGTCGTCCTCCTGCTCCAGCCCAGGATCCGCGCTCCCTCAGTGGTGCTCCAGAACCGATCCAGCTTCCAGCCTATTTTACCTCACATTTCGGCCCGAATTTAAGCTGATAGTCCGCGTGTTTTGGAACAATGGGCTGCCCATGTCCAGCCGTGACCCTAACCCGTTTCTCCTCTCACTCCAGTCCGCTCCAGCTCCCAAGCCCGCACCCATTTTCATCTCACAGCCTGACCCGCGAGCCCTGGTGGATAGTCCGCGCCCTTTGCCTTAGAATCTTTAAATTTTTGGACAATTCTGCCCCTCATTAGCTTCTCCAATACTCTAAGTTGGCCCTGGGAGAATATAAAAAAGAGAGGTAGAGAACAAAAACGGGGGGAGCCCTTTTTCTCTTCATCTCTCATCATTTACTCTCATTTTTGTCAACTACTCTCTCCATTGAAAGTATTGTACACTTTAATCTCAACTTTTATTTAATGTTAATGCTTCCTATTAAAGATTGTGGTTGTTATTTTACTAGCATCATGAACTAAAATACTTGCCTAGGGTTTTGACATGATTTTGGCTTGAATGTTGTGATTTTAATTTGGGGTTTTTATATTAATTGCTATTCTCTAATTTTTGGGTATTATATTGTGTTCTTAATGCTTGTAGTAATTTGATCAACTATTACATGATTTTAGAAATTACTAGGTGCACGAAAGTGACTTAGAGATTTTAGAAAATACAATATAATTGTCTTTTGGTTGGGTTAGTCAACGTTACTAATCCTCCTTAAGATAGTCAATTGGGGTTTTGTGTTTGGAAGTGATTAATAGTATAAATTCATACGTAGCGAAAGCCCGTGATTTTATACTCTTAATTAGCACCGTTATACGAAGCGAAAGCCCTTAATGGTGATTCTTGAATCCCCAACTTCCAAAAATAGAATAGCATTAATATAAACCCCTCATTAAAATCACAACGGAAGAGCCATTTGAAAGTCAAAACCGTAGATCCTCTCTCATTGAAATCAACCCCGTTTTAATATTGTTTTCTTTATTTTCTAGCCTAGCATAGTTAATTAGCTAAATCACTTAAATTCGATCGTCTAGATATAGTCAAAATTGCAACGTACTTGGTAATCATCAAAAACAACCAATTTACTTCCTCGTGGGTTCGACACTCTACTTTATCACTCTATTACTTGTTTCGACCGGGTAATCTTGCCCGAGTGTGCGTTTTACGTCCAACAAGTTTTTGGCGCCGTTGCCGGGGAAGCACGGTGTTGTTTTAAGATATCATAATAGTTGCATTGGAGATTGTAATTTAGACATTTTTATTTTCCTGTTTTTAATTATTGTTTTACTCGTTTCATTCTCGCATCGTGGGTTATTGCACTTGATTTTTTTTGTATAGTTCTTTGTGCTTGTGTGTAGGTGTATGCGACACACTCGATCGACGAACATTCCATTATTGCCGATAGATCCGAAAATTGAAAGAACTATTCGAGCTCGCCGTAGAGTGCAAAGAGCTATGGCGGATTTTGGTCCCAAAATGTTCACCAAGAGCAAGCCCAAGGGGCTAATGCAAGGGGGAATGAAAACCCGCCAAATCCAAACTTAAATGGGGGAAATCGAAAGAATGTGATCGAGCAAGAGAGACCACTCCACGATTTCACAATTCCATTTATGGATGACTATCAACCGGGAATTGTGAGACCTCCCGTGCCCGCCAACAATTTTGAAATCAAGCCATCTCTCATCTCTCTAGTTCAAGGAAATGTTCAATTTGGGGGAGTGCCAAGTGAAGACCCCCATGATCACATCAAGAATTTTATGGAGATTTGTGACACCTTCAAAATGAATGGAGTGTCGAGTGAAGCCATACGCCTTCGCTTGTTTCCTTTTTCTCTTAGGGATAAAGCGAAAGTGTGGTTGAACTCGTTGACTCCGGGATCTATCACAAATTGGGGAGATCTTGTGCAATCATTTCTAGAGAAGTATTTTCCCCCCGCAAAGACGGTTCAATTAAGGAACGCCATCACTTCTTTTCTTCAACTCGATGGCGAGAATCTATATGAAGCTTGGGAGAGATACAAGGATTTGTTAAGGAAGTGCTCACATCATGGGTTGTCTCGGTGGTTAATTGTGCAAACTTTTTATAATGGGTTACTTCCGTCAACAAGAACTACCATTGATGCGGCCGCGGGTGGTGCATTTATGGGGAAAAATGTGGATGAAGGGTATGCACTGTTAGAAAAAATGGCCTCGAACAATCACTTTTGGGGGAACGAAAGAGGAGCTCAAAGAAGTGTGGCCATGGTTCGTGAATCGTCAAGTGAAGTTGCTAGCTTAACCGCTCAAGTGGCGGCCCTCACTAAAGCCTTGCAAGCTACTATTCTTTCACCAAGTGTAGTATGTGAGATTTGTGGAGGTCCTCACACCTCGGATATGTGCCACTTGAAAATGGAGTCAATCCAATTTGTGTCCAACTTCAACCGAACCCAAAACAACGCATACTCTAACACATATAACCCGGGGTGGCGAAATCACCCAAACTTTTCTTGGAGCAACAACAACCAAAACCAACCTCCCTCCTCAACCCAAAATCGCAATTCCACACTCCTCCCGGATTCTCCAATCAACCTCACCAATACCAACACCAACTACAATATCAATCCCAATCATCCCAACCACCTCCAAAGAAAGAAATACCCGTTGAAGACCTCCTAAAAATCGTCCAAGACCAACAAAAAACCATCCAAGACCAACAAGCCATAATCCTTAGCACCCAATCCTCCGTGAGAAATCTTGAAATTCAAATGGGGCAAATGGCATCTTCCATGAATTTTAGACAACAAGGGAACCTTCCTAGTGATACCGAAGCAAATCCTAAAGGGAAGGAACATTGTAAAGCGGTTACTCTTAGAAGTGGGAAGGAGTTGCAAGTTGAGAAAGATGGAGAAAAGGTGGGTGAGAAAAATTATGAAGAAGTGCAAGAAAAAGTCAAAGAAAAAGTGGAACCAATTCCTCCACCTCCGGTTAAAGAAAGAGTATATCCTCCACCTCCATTTCCGCAAAGGCTCAAAAAGGTGAAGGATGACAATCAATTTCTCAAGTTTCTTGAAATTTTCAAGAAGCTTCATATTAATATTCCCTTTGCTGATGCATTGGAGCAAATGCCGTCGTATGCTCGATTTGTGAAAGACATTCTCTCCAAGAAAAGAAGACTTGAGGATTATGAAACTATATCTTTGACGGAGGAATGTAGTGCCGTGTTGCAACAAAAGCCTCCTCCAAAATTAAAGGATCCGGGTAGTTTTGTGATTCCTTGCACTATTGGGGAAAATTTCACGGGCAAGGCATTATGTGATTTGGGGGCAAGCATAAATCTCATGACATCGTCGGTTTATAGAAAGCTTGGTTTGGGTGAAGCTATGCCTACTTCCGTCACTCTTCAATTGGCGGATAGGTCTTTAGCTTATATCCCAAGGGTTTAATAGAAAATGTTCTTGTGAAAGTTGACAAGCTTATTCTTCCGGCGGATTTCTTAGTGCTTGATATGGAAGAGGATAGTGAGGTGCCAATTATTCTTGGAAGACCTTTCTTAGCAACTGGAAGAACCTTAATTGATGTGGCAAAAGGAGAACTCACTATGAGGGTGCATGATCAAGAGGTCACATTTAATGTCTTCAAGGCCATGAAATACCCGGGGGAAGTCGAAGAATGTTCAAGAGTTGATGTGATTGAAAAATGTGTGGATGAAGTCTTTCAAGACTTTCATCCCAAATATCCTTTTAATGTTAATTTTCATTGTCCTTCTAATTCTTTTCATGATTCTACACTTGCACACAACAATTATATAACTTGTGAAGAAAATGTGAATTTCATATCTTGTGACAAGTTTTCCTTTCAAGGTAGATATGCAAAAGCTCCTAAGGAATCTCTTGATTTATCAATGGGAGGCTCGCAATCAATTGAAGCCATCTATTATTGAGCCTCCTCTTCTTGAATTGAAGCCCCTCCCACCACACATGAAGTATATATTCTTGGGCAAGAACGAGACACTTCCGGTGATCATTTCTTCTCATCTCTCTCCTCTCCAAGAAGAAAAATTGGTGAGGGTGTTGAAAGACAATATGGAAGCGATTGGGTGGTCTCTTGGAGATATCAAAGGGATAAGTCCTTCTATTTGCATGCACAAGATTCACCTTGAGAATGAGGCCAAACCATCAATTGAGGCACAAAGACGTCTTTATCCTCAACTCAAGGAGGTTGTTAAGAAGGAGATCATCAAGTGGCTTGATGCCGGCATTATCTACCCTATTTCCGATAGTTCTTGGGTGAGTCCCATCCAATGTGTACCAAAAAGGGGTGGGATAACTGTGACCTCAAATGGAGAGGATGAGCTTATTCCTACAAGACAAGTGGTCGGTTGGAGGGTATGTATGGATTTTCGAAGACTCAACAAAGCAACAAGGAAAGATCATTTTCCTCTTCCATTTCTCGATCAAATGTTGGATAGATTGGCGGCACATGAGTTTTATTGTTTTCTTGATGGATTCTCGGGCTATCTCCAAATTTCTATAGCCCCCGAAGATCAAGAAAAGACTACTTTCACTTGCCCTTATGGTACTTTTGCTTTCCGGCGGATGCCATTTGGTTTATGCAATGCTCCCGCCACTTTCCAACGGTGCATGATGGCTATTTTTTCGGATATGGTAGAAAAGGAGATCGAGATCTTCATGGATGATTTTTCGGTATTTGGGGACAATTTTGATAGTTGCTTGCGGAATCTTCAAAAGGTACTTGAAAGATGCAAGAAAGTAAATCTTGTCTTAAATTGGGAGAAATGTCATTTCATGGTGAATGAAGGTATTGTTCTTGGGCACAAAATTTCTTTGAAGGGAATAGAGGTGGATCGTGCCAAGATTGAGGTTATTGAAAAGCTCCCTCCTCCAACAAATGTCAAGGGTATTCGAAGCTTTCTTGGGCATGCGGGATTCTACCGTCGGTTTATCAAGGACTTCTCAAAAATTGCTAAGCCACTATGCAATCTCTTAGAGAAGGATGCTACTTTTGAATTCGATGAAGAGTGCTTAAAAGCGTTTGAAACCTTAAAACAAAAGTTGGTGTCGGCTCCAATTATCATGGCTCCTGATTGGTCCTTGCCATTTGAGTTGATGTGTGATGCTAGTGATTATGCCATTGGGGCAGTTTTGGGTCAAAGAAGAGACAAGATCTTTCATGCGGTGTATTATGCAAGCAAGACTCTCAATGATGCTCAACTTAATTATCCAACAACGGAAAAAGAATTTCTGGCCATTGTCTTTGCTTTTGACAAATTTTGGGCATATCTTATTGGTTCAAAGGTTATTGTGTACACCGATCATTCGACGATTAAGTATCTCTTCACCAAGAAGGATGCTAAACCCCGATTGATTCGGTGGGTGCTCTTACTCCAAGAATATGACATCGAAATTCGTGACAAGAAAGGAACCGAGAATGTAGTGGCAGATCACTTATCTAGACTTGAGCAAGGCGGAATCTCTTCTCCATCTCCTATCAAAGAAGACTTTCCGGATGAAAGCTTATTTTCTATCTCTTATGCCGAGGTTCCTTGGTATGCGGATTATGTCAATTATATTGTGAGCAACATTATCCCTCCGGATTTCTCTTCATCTCAAAGGAAGAAATTTTTACATGATGCAAAGCAATATATTTGGGACGAGCCTTATTTATTCAAGTTGGGGAAAGATCAAGTGCTTCGGAGATGTGTAGCTTTGGAGGAGCAAATTGAAATCTTGATCCATTGCCACTCTTCTCCTTATGGTGGCCACTTTAGTGGATCTCGAACAGCATGTAAAGTCTTGCAATCGGGTTTCTTTTGGCCGTCTCTCTTCAAGGATGCTCATGAGTTTGTGTCAAGGTGTGATCGTTGCCAAAGAACCGAAAACATTTCTCGCCGCCATGAAATGCCATTACAAGGGATTCTTGAAGTTGAAGTATTTGATGTTTGGGGGATAGATTTTATGGGGCCATTCACTCCCTCATTTAGAAATCTATATATCTTGGTAGCCGTCGATTATGTTTCAAAATGGGTTGAAGCCGTAGCTCTCCCCACTAATGATGCTCGGGTGGTAACCAAGTTCTTGCAAAAGAATGTGTTCACACGTTTTGGAACACATCGAGTTATCATTAGTGATGGAGGTTCTCATTTTTGCAATCGGTTGTTCGACGGAATTCTAGCCAAATATGGGGAGAAGCACAAGGTAGCCACAGCTTACCATCCTCAAACAAGTGGTCAAGTGGAGGTTACTAACAGAGAGATCAAAAGTGTGCTTGAAAAGGTGGTGAATCCAAACCGTAAGGATTGGTCCCAAAAGCTTGATGACTCACTTTGGGCAATTCGGACGGCATTCAAGACCCCCATTGGGATGACTCCCTATCAATTGGTGTTTGGAAAGTCTTGCCATCTCCCGGTGGACTTGGAACACAAGGCTTATTGGGCTATCCAAAAGCTCAATTTCGATTTGAAAGTCGCCGGCGAAAAAAGATTATTGCAATTGGAAGAGTTGGAAGAGCTTAGACAAAGAGCGTATGACAATGCAAAATTGTATAAGGAGCGAACCAAGAAGTGGCATGACAAGCACATTTTGCCAAGATCGTTTTATCCGGGACAACAAGTGCTCCTATACAACTCAAGATTGAGACTCTTTTCGGGAAAGCTTAAATCTTGATGGTCGGGACCATTTTTGGTTGTTTCCGTTTTCCCTCATGGAGCGGTGGAAGTGAGAGATGATGCTACCCAAACAACATTCAAAGTCAATGGACAACGCTTAAAAGCATATTTGGGTGGTGATGTGCCAAGGAAAGAACCTTCCATCATTTTCAACGATCCGGAAGCACAATGAAGCGCGCAAGAAAGTCAAGCTAAAGACTTTAAATTAGAACAACTAGTATCGGTTTTCTCTTCCCTTTTTCTTTTCATTTATTTATCATTTTTTTATGCTTTTGTATTTATATGCATGTGTCGCTTTTAGAAGCCCTCCCGAGTTTGTGGGTTTATAGGGAGGTGTATATAGTGTCCCCTCGCAAAAATATTTTTTTCTTTTCATTTTGCATTTCATGGGGAGTAGTGATTTTTTGTCCCACCTTGGTTTGATTTTGAACATTGAGGGCAATGTTCGGCTCTAAGTTTGGGGGTGGGATTTATCTTGAATTTTGGGAAAATTTTGAAAATTTTTAGAAAATTCCAAGCTATTTATGCCCTTTAATTTGTGCGTTGATCATTAACCTCATCACTTTGGCGCTCATCGAGTTGTATGTGCATTATTTTCTTGGGTTCAATTTTGAGATTACTACATGCATAGTCGAGGATATATATATGATTCATGTGCTAGCTTCACCTCATTTATATCGATAATCCCATTTATGGATGAAATTGTTTTTATGTTATGCTCTAGTGATAATTGTGCACATTACCGTTAGATAATCTTGAGATTGACGTTTTGAGGATTAAACAGCTTGGCTTGGGCATGTGTGTGTGGCAAGAGAATGATATAGGCCATCTTTGGATTGTTTGTGCCAAATTTACCTATCCGTTGTGCAAATTAAATCCCTAGTGTCCCCATTGAGCTTCTTTATAGAATGGCGTGTGTCAATAGCACACATTAACCCCCATTCGACTTCATTTCTTATACCCTCATCATCCTAACCCACTAGCCTATACACTTTTTGCCAACCCTTCAAGAGAGCATAAATTGGAATGATTTGTTCATTTTTATATTCTTGTTGGGAAGTATTTGCTTAGTGGGAGTTTTATGCTTATTGTTGCTAATGTTGGTGTTTGAAAATTGTTGTTGAGTAGTGGTTGAAAAATCTATAAAGATAAAATAATAATAATAATAATAATAATAATAATAATAATAATAATAATAATAATAATAATAATAATAATAATAATAATAATAATAATAATAATAATAATATATTTGTCATTGCTCTTTAATTTCTCAAGGGGATATAAGGGTGAATTTATTCTTGGTGTGGTAGTTGATACACTTTCTTCAACCCAAAGTTCTAAGTTTGGGGGTTGTTGAAGTGGGTTGTGGTTATTTGAGAGTTGTGCTTTCATAGAGCAAGTCATTGTGTGAAGACTTCATTTTGTGCTCTCTTGACTTGTTACCTTTACCTTCATTTCTAGCCCAACCTTGGCCTCACATTACAAGCTTTGAAAAGTCCTATTGATATTGTCATGCCATAAGTCCTTGCCTTGTGAAATAAATTCGATTGCATTAGTTGATGGACTCTTTCGGTTTGTCCGCACAATGATAGCTAGAGCATCGCTACTTATTAATGAGATTGTTTTTATTGCCTTAAATGAGTGTTTGAGGATTGTTAGCTAGCATGTGAATCATTTTGTACCTTAATTATGCATGTTTGTAATTTTGAGTTAGATTTCTTAGATGGTAATTCATGTGGGATCTTGATTGAGTGCCGCCTTCATTCCATCTCGTTCTCGAGCTTCTCCATAATCCATATTTTTTTTTGCTCGGGACGATCAAAGCTTAAGTTTGGGTGTGTTGATAAGCTTGAAATTTCCCTTTTATTTTCACTATTTTCCCAAGATTTTATTGATTATTTCGAGCTTGGTTGAGATTAAATTGTGTTTGAGATCCCTATTTTATGTATTTTGTGCTTCATGTAGGTTTCTCGAAGATATTCAGGGTCTTAAGGCCCAACGTACGCAAAATCGAGGCAAATCGGAGGAAGAATTGAAGTTGAACAAGGCTTGTGCTGAGTTAGGACCAAATTGCGAAGCCTGGGAGGAAAGGGATTTTGGGAGCCAATATCATAAAGTAGGGGCACCGGACACAATTCCGAAAGTTCAGGGGCACCGCTGCAAATCCTCAAAGTTGCTCCTTAATGTGTTGTCAGCCGGAGAAGCCGCCACGCGTCGTCCTCCTGCTCCAGCCTAGGATCCGCGCTCCCACAGTGGTGCTCCAGACCCGGTCCAGCTTCCAGCCCATTTTACCTCACATTTCGGCCCGAATTTAAGCGGATAGTCCGCGTGTTTTGGAACAATGGGCTGCCCATGTCCAGCCGTTACCCTAACCCGTTTCTCCTCTCACTCCAGTCCGCTCCAGCTCCCAAGCCCGCACCCATTTTCATCTCACAGCCTGACCCGCGAGCCCTGGTGGATAGTCCGCGCCCTTTGCCTTAGAATCTTCAAATTTTTGGACAATTCTGCCCCTCATTAGCTTCTCCAATACTTTAAGTTGGCCCTGGGAGAATATAAAAAAGAGAGGTAGAGAACAAAAACGGGGGGAGCCCTTTTTCTCTTCATCTCTCATCATTTACTCTCATTTTTGTCAACTACTCTCTCCATTGAAAGTATTGTACACTTTAATCTCAACTTTTATTTAATGTTAATGTTTCCTATTAAAGATTGTGGTTGTTATTTTACTAGCATCATGAACTAAAATACTTGCCTAGGGTTTTGACATGATTTTGGCTTGAATGTTGTGATTTTAATTTGGGGTTTTTCTATTAACTGCTATTCTCTAATTTTTGGGTATTATATTGTGTTCTTAATGCTTGTAATAATTTGATCAACTATTACATGATTTTAGAAATTACTAGGTGCACGAAAGTGACTTAGAGATTTTAGAAAATACAATATAATTGTCTTTTGGTTGGGTTAGTCAACGTTACTAATCCTCCTTAAGATAGTCAATTGGGGTTTTGTGTTTGGAAGCGATTAATAGTATAAATTCATACGTAGCGAAAGCCCGTGATTTTATACTCTTAATTAGCACCGTTATACGAAGCGAAAGCCTTTAACGGTGATTCTTGAATCCCCGACTTCCAAAAATAGAATAGCATTAATATAAACCCCTCATTAAATCACAACGGAAGAGCCATTTGAAAGTCAAAACCGTAGATCCTCTCTCATTGAAATCAACCCCGTTTTAATATTTTTTTTCTTTATTTTCTAGCCTAGCATAGTTAATTAGCTAAATCACTTAAATTCGATCGTCTAGATGTAGTCAAAATTGCAACGTACTTGGTAATCATCAAAAACAACCAATTTGCTTCCTCGTGGGTTCGACTAACCCACGCTCTACTTTATCACTCTATTACTTGTTTCGACCGGGCAATCTTGCCCGAGTGTGCGTTTTACGTCCAACAGTATTGTATTGTAACGTTAATCTCAGATTTCTATATTTTGTATTGTTACGTTAATCTATGATATAACGTTACGTTACGTTATGTTATGATATAATGTTACGTTACGTTATGATATGATATAACGTTACGTTACGTTATGATATGATATAACGTTACGTTATGTAATACCCTGACCCAACTTCGTTCTTAGTTCACTCATAGTCAATTTATATCGACCTTGAAAGCCTCGGAACATTAGATATCATGCTTGTTAAGCGTGACATGTTACGTTATGACTCGTGTTTAGCACGTGATTAACCTATGTTAAGTTATGGACTGTTTCCATATTCGTTCAAGACTATTCTCGACATTGATTAGCGTTTGTATACTCTGTATATTCCACACGTTTAAGTGACCTAGCCTTGGTTAATGATTTAATCTTTATAATCATTCGTAGTTGTAGTGCGTTCACTTATAGCCTTGTTACAAGCCATCTTGATTGAGTTTTGACTAAACTTTGGACTTGGCTTGAGGTTAGGATCAGCCAAGACCAACATATAATCAGCCAAGACCATCCTATAATCAGCCAAGACCAACCTAAGATCAGCCAAGACTGATGAGTCAAGATGGATCAGCCAAGATGGATAGGCCATGTCTTATCAGCCAAGACTGACTTTGGATCAGCCAAGACTGACCTAGAATCAGCCATGTCCGACCTAGGATCAGCCAACCTTGATTTAGAACCTTTGGAAACCAATTTGGTTGAGTTTCAGCATTGGAAAAACTTCAGTTTGCGTCAGTCTGCCGGCCAGAATCAGTCGGTAGTAAATTGATCACAACTTTGTGTAGAAAACTCAGAATCTAGATCTGTTTTATTCTGTGCAAACTAGACTTCAAGAGATTTCCAACCACGTATTATTTGTAATTTTTAGACAAGTATATCATTCCAGACATGTCTTTAAAGTTGACCCAAAAATACAGAATTTCATTCTAGCATTTAACCAATGTTTTAAGTTGTTGACCAATTGACACATTTCCTTGGTTGATGTTTGGCCACGTCACTAGACTTGTGGATCAGAATTTTAGAGTCTCTTATACACTATTAGAGAGACTTAACATCTCTCATTTCAGTCCCAAACATTTCCAGACCTAGAGAGAGAGAGAGAAAGAGAGAGCTTAGAGCGAGAAAATTGCGATATCTTGATCGTTTGACGTCGGATCGACGATCCGTCTTCACCGTAGTGTAGAGGATAACGAAAGGATCATTTCTAACCAAACAACTTCCCAGATCTGTGGTGAAATCGTGAGTCACAATCTCCATCTTCACCCATTTTTTTTAGTAAGAGAATGGGGATTTTCGGAGAGGAAGTTAGAATCGTAGATGGAACGAGCTTGGGGTTGAGGATTGGGCTCTGTAGTAGTGTAGAAATTGCGGAGGAGTACATTTTCACCCAAGCCAAACCTGATGTCGTAAAGGTTTTGTGATAGAAGGTAAGTAACTCTAATGTTTTGTGAGTTTATGAGTTGAATTGGAAGAGTAACGCATGTAGGTTGTGTTAATTGATATCCTTGGTGTTAATTTCTTAGAAATTATAGAATTTGCTACTCCAAATGAGGTTATGTCATACTTAGTTGCTGATTTGAGTTGGGAAAATAATTGGTGAGATGTTGGTCGCAGGTTAGAAAGAAAAATACATGAGATTCAAGTTAATTGCAATCCCTGTTTTTGGTTAATTTCGGGAAAATTCTGGTACAAATCTACTATTGAGAATTAGTTGAATTTTGGATATATTATTCCTATGTATGTTAAGTAGTTCTCTGTAAATTTTCATTAAATTTCGAGGTCGGGAACCACCTCAATCGAGTCATGAACTGTCGCTGCGTTGAGTGGTCTGTTAATAGGGAAACTGGTTCGTAGTACTTACTTTATGTGACTGTAACTTGATGAGTACAGGTCCAAATGAGGTAATTCAAAGTTGTAAGATATAGTTTAAGATGTCTAGTTTCTAAATATGAAATAATTGTAATATTTGGATTTTTTTAGAATATTTAGTGAATTTAATGGTACTGCTGCGCTGTGCTGGATAAATAATGTTGTGTTATTAGACTTTGAATGTTAGCAACTCATTGAGATTATTGTCGTTAGTTAACTCGTGATGAGTTTGTGAGGTTGTTATGGGTAGTGAATGAACCAAATAATGGTATTGAGGCTAAAATGGTTATTTAGGGAAGATACTACGGTTCATCCCGATGTTTCGAATATTGGTAACGAATCTAACGGAGTTAATAGAATATAACGAAATATACCGAACCTTTATGTGAAATGAACACTTGTCATAACTAACTTTGGCGGAGTCGAATAGGGTGTGACTTGTAATAAGTCGTGATATACATAGTACACGACAAAAATGATACGTGATAGACTACGATATACATAAGATGGAATGTATTGTATGGTTATAGGATACTGTAGAGATCCTAAGTTGAGCGTAATGGTTACGCGTTGGTTAATGGTTGTAAGTACGAGTAGACTTATGAATGAGAAGATTATGAGGTCTAGAATTAGCGGACCTAGATGAATTGAAGAATATGTTACTTTATTTAGGATTTAGAACGAATGGCCTATTCTTGTGATGTATACGTGTTCCACATTGTGGGCACCGTTTGATAGTTGGTTACACGGTAGGAATACCATACTTACGATTGTGATATTTAGTGTGTCTAACTATTACAAACACTGTTCGTTGGTTAAGTTGTACAATAGACCTACTTTGCCTATTGTCTTGTTTATATATTGAGTATTTACAGACATGGTGTGATTGTTCTAGAATGTGATAGGACAATTATCCTACTTTGATGATTGATTATGTGTTTAGTATTTACAAACACCACCTTGATTGATTTTGGTATGTGATTCAGTAGAACACATCAGGTTAATATTATTGAGTTGTGAATCATTAGAACACACTTTAATTTTTTTAGCATGGCGAGTAAACATCTACTTGTGCATTGCATCCAGTCCAGCTGACATATGTGCATTTGGAGGTGTATTGGCGTACAGCTATGCGGTAAGCTGGGGCTACGCGATAGTCATGGTGTCCAATACACTGGGCCTCGCCCTACCGTTGGCCATGGTAAGGGTCTCTCTAGCCCCACAGTTGTACGGAATAAATGCGACTGTGCATGTGTCGACATTTTTATTGATCATTGGGATACGGACACCGGTCCCTTAGTCTTTGTAAGTGGCTAGATCCGTATGGTGTCTCGAGTCGTAGGAGGACCGAGTGCATACGTCGATGTGGATATAGGAAATGGTTCATAATGGGTACTTATAGATCGTGCTTGACGCGATCGGGTACATTTATTTTATTTTGGGATACGAGCACCGGTCCCAACAGCAACACAGTCATCTATTATGGTTCTCTGTAGCAGCAGCGCAGTTATCTATTATGGTTTTCTGGAGTAGAAGCACAGACTTCTGTTATGGTTTTCTGGAGTAGCAGCACAGTTACCTATTGAGTTATTAATGGAGCGACAAGGTCGGAAGTGTGGTCCCGGATTGGAGGTGTACCTCGATCCACCGTATCCTCATATATGTGTTTACTTTACAGCTCGTTATGTGCTTCCTATACGAGCGAATGTTGGTCATGGTCTCCAACTAGTATGGGACGGTTGGCGGCTACTGAGCCTCTCGTTAGTATGGGATTGGTTGCTCCTATGTGCTATTATGTGTTTATTTTCCTGTTATATTGTTGTGCATGATGTCATGCCATATAGTCGTATATAGCACTTTGTTGATCAATAGTTTAAGTTAGAATTTTCTACTTAGACTTGCCGGTTGTTGTATTTAATAATTTCTGATTACAGACTTATGGTTTTGTTGTGGCCTTATGCCCGTTGATATTGTATCAGTAGTTTTTTTCCTGAGCGTGTAGCTCTTGGTGTTTTATATTGTTGCGAGTTGTTGTTCGAGTTTTCGAAACTCACATTTTATCTTTTATTCCGCTGCATTGTTTTGGTTTTGAGCTTTTGTGGCTCGCTTTTAATAGTTCTCTCAGCTATTCCTGTAAGTTTGGCGCTCCGAGTTAGGGTTCAACATCGAATCTCGGACTCGGGTCATCACACGTTACATTATAATATAACGTTACGTTATGTTACGTTATGATATAACGTTACGTTACGTTATGATATAACGTACGTTATGTTACGTTATGATATAACGTTACGTTACGTTATGATATGATATAACGTTACGTTACGTTATAATATGATATAACGTTACGTTACGTTATAATATAATGCTACGTTACGTTACGTTATGATATAACGCTACGTTACGTTACGTTATAATATAATGCTACGTTACGTTACGTTACGTTATGATATAACGTTACGTTATGATATAACGTTACGTTACGTTACGTTATGATATAATGTTACGTTATGATATAACGTTACGTTACGTTATGATATAACGTTACGTTATGTTATGATATGATATAACGTTACGTTACGTTATGATATAACGTTACGTTACGTTATGTTATGATATGACGTTACGTTACGTTAGGATATGATATAACGTTACGTTACGTTAGGATATGATATAACGTTACGTTACGTTACGTTACGTTACGTTATGATATAACGTTACGTTACGATACGTTATGATATAACGTTACGTTACGTTACGATATGATATAACGTTATGTTACGTTATGATATAACGTTATGTTACGTTACGTTATGATATAACGTTACGTTATGATATATCGTTATGTTATGATATAACGTTACGTTACGTTACGTTATGATATAACGTTACGTTACGTTACGTTATGATATAACGTTGCATTATGTTACGTTATATTATATCATAAAATATAAAATTACAATTAAAATTCGTTTAAATTAAAATATAAATATAAAATATAAAATTAAAATATCGTAATTAAAATTAAAATTTGTTTAAATTAAAATTAAAATATAAAAAAAAAATTTGTTTGCTCCAACACAAAAATTTTAAACTCCCTCCCACAATTTTTTTATTTTTTTCAAAAAGTTTGGTATATAAAGCAAGTCAGCAACTCCCTCCACCAACCCCATATTCTCTTCCTTCATTTCTGACCTAAGGCTCAAACCAACTCTATTCTCCAAAAATGGAAACCCTAATTTTTGAAGACTAGCAACTCGAATCATCACATGACTGCAATAGGGTTTGCAATTGTGGTGTTCGAGCACCTATGTGGACATCTTGGAGTGACGAAAACCCAAGTAGAAGGTTCATCGGATGTGCAAACTATAACGTTCTCTTTCTTCTTTTTTAATTATTTATGTGTATGTTACATTAATAATTTGTCATTTTTTCGGATGTGAAAACTATAAGGATCGAGCTAAGAACTGTCATTTTTTCGCTTGGATTGACCCACCACTGCCTGAGAGATCGAAAAAAATCATCATTTGTGGACATTTAAGATCCCAAATAGTGGAATTGAAGCAACAACTTGAGAAAATTGAAATGCAACTCAGAGAAATGGTTGAACAAGCTGAAAAATTGAAGAAAACAAAGGCAAAGCTGAAGTTACATGAACAAAAATTGGAAGAACAATTGACGAAGGCAAAAGAGAGAGAGAGCAATGGTATTTTTTTGCTCTGTTGATAACTTGGATAGTGGTTGCTGGCCTGGTTATGGAAATGTTCAAAAGCAACACAATTTCCAGCAATATGTTGCTTCCTTAGTGTATTGATGGATCTAGATTTTGTATATTGATGTATGTTGCTCTGTTCAAAGGCAACACTTTTGATTTGGTCATGTAATGAACTTTTGTTTAAGTCGATTAATCAACTTTTGTTCACCTCTGGTTATGGTCTGTTTTTTGGATATGTATTGCTCTGTTTGTTGCAATTGTCATGTTCTGTAAGTTGCAAATGTTATGCTCTGGTTATGGCAATGTTGTTGTTTTCCTTGTTTAAATGTGGTCATGTAATCAACTTTTGATTTTGTCATATAATCAACTTTTATTTAAGTCGATTAGGGTCGAGTAATCTACCATATGAAATTCAATTGTACACAAGGGTCGGTTAATGGTCGATTAGGGTCGAGTAATCTACCATGTGAAATTCAATTGTACACAAGGGTCGGTTAATGGTCGATTAGGGTCGAGTAATCGACCATGCGAATTCAATTGTACACAAGGGTCAGTGAATGGTCAATTAGGGTCGAGTAATCAACTCACATTATCTTATGTTATGATTAACTTTTTGGCTTTCATTTGAAACAACAATTCATAACACTTTTCAGAAAGTGAAATGATATAACTTGTAGTTGCCAGTACTTTTTATTATTATGTACTCCTTGTTCCCAAAAATTCCTACTTTAATTTTACACAGATATTAAGAAATAGTTAATTGTCACTATGTTATGATTAACTTTTTGGCTGTCATTTGAAACAACAATTCTTAACACTTTTCAGAAAGTGAAATGTAATATAATAACCTCAAAAAGCTTGGTATATTTTACTTATAAATATATATATAGCAAGTTAGCAACTCTCTCCAACCCCCCATATTATCTCCCTTCATTTCACTCTTAGAATTTGTTTTTCTCCAAGAACAAATTTAAACCTTTCTTTGTGTTTTTGTTAATCACAGTAGCTTTTGAAGCAACATGAACCACTCGTTGTGCAAAGAGACCAAAATTAAAAATGGAGTTGCTGTTACTGATGGACTAGCTGTTACGGATGGAGTTGGAGTTGCTGTTACTGATGGACCAACTACAACTACAACAAAAGCATGTGAAAGTACACCCAGTAGAAGAAGGTCACAAAGGATTGCGAGCATTATGTGAAAGCGCAAGTGCCAAGAGAACAATGGAGTTGTTATAGTGATTGATGATTAAACGAATGTATTGCTCTGGTTGTGGTCTTTTTTTTGGAAATGTATTGCTCTGTTTGTTGCAATTGTCATGCTCTATAAGTTTCAAATGTTATGCTATGTAATCTACCATCTGTATTTTCTTCAAATCTACACAAGGGTCGGTTAATGGTCGTTTAGGGTCGAGTTACCATGTGTATTTTTAATGTACGCAAGGTCGGTTAATGGTCGATTAGGGTCGAGTAATCTACCAAGGGTCGAGTAATCAACTATATGTATTTTCAAAGGGGTCGGTTAATGGTCGATTAGGGTCGATTAATCTACAAAGGGTCGGTTAATGGTCGATTATGGTCGAGTAATCTACCATGTGTATTTTCACAGGGGTCGGTTAATGGTCGATTAGGGTCGAGTAATCTACCATGTTGCTAAGGCATCTTTAATCGACCCACATGTGTAACAATAGGTCGATTAATCGACCATTTTAAATATTAATCGACCCTTTTGAAAACTTAAACTGCAACATAGTTCAATTGAAAACTGAAATATCCAAAGCAACTGTAAATGCCATATCAAGATAACTGATTACAAAGCAACATATCTGTACACAACAAATCTGTTTACAAATCTGGAATAAATTAAGGATCAAAGTTATTACAAAATACATCAACAACGTACTTTTCCCTCCATTTTACATTATGTTCTTTTTTTTACGAGATATGGAGACTCATCAATGCTTAGACACTCAATATACTTCAATGAATAAATCCCACGGTCACCCCTGTGACACATTTAATCAAACCACAAATTAGCTCTTACTGTCAATAAACAATTTCAACATACGTCAATTCAAAAAAAAAAGTAATAAAATAGATCACTCACGTCGTCTCCTGTTTTTCTGTTTGTAGATCCCTGTGATAATCAATGGGAGCTATCTGAATTCCAGCCCTTTTTGTAATTTCTGGAATGAACTTCAAAAAAGGGAGGAGAGCCCCATGCAGTTGACCAGGAGTCAAAACACTTCTGTCAGGGTCGTATATGATCAACTTTCCACTATGGAACTCAAGGTCAGCCATAATCCAGTGTTGATTGCAGAAGATAGGAAAGTAAATATTAGTACATTCAGACCATGGTTTCCCAAATATCTCTATTTTTTTTTCCATGTTCCATGGGCAAAGTCGACACAACCTTCTGACATAATGTGGTACGGGTCATGTTTGGATATTCGAAACTCGGTATCAAGTACATTGAAGAATGCGGTATCAAGTATTGCTCGATCATTGTTTCTGCCGAATGATAATGGATACATCCGCTGTCTCTCCCGCATCATAAAAATTGACACATCCATATGCTGAAATTAATAGAATAACTTACCTCATCAGAATCAAACAATAATGTAACGTTAGAATGTTATTAATTAATAAAATAACTTACCTCATCTAAAAGATATTGCTTACACATGTAAAATATTTTGAACCACTCAACGTTCATCTTGACTCCACGTTTTACAACAAAATCACTGTGAAAAGAAATAAATGCAAGTAATTAAAAAAATAAACTAATAACAACGATAACGATAAATAAAAAAGTTTTTATGTATTCAAAGCATTAAGAACGGAGTCTTACTCTTCAGTCGCATTTGTTAACCAATTTCTCATCACTCCGACCTTTGACTCATCCGGAACCTGGATAGATCAGGTTTCGAGCCATCTACAAAAATTCTTTGCCATATTTGACCATCAAATATGGGGTCAGCTAGCTTTGACTTTTCTTTGGGCTTTTCAATGGTGAACGGAGTTATTGTTTGGGCTGATGGTTTTTTAGTTCTCTTTATTCCCGTCGGTAAAATATTTTCCCTTGCGACGCTATATTTTCTTTTCCTTTTATTTGCCCTTTCTTTTGCCATTTCATTCTCTATTTTTTTCTGCATGACAGTGTCAATGAGAACGCTAATGGGAGTGGTATCAAGAGTGGGAGTGGGAGTAAGAGTGGGAGCAGGAGTACGAGTGCCTGTGATAGTGGGAGCGGGAATGGGAGTGCCAGTCGTCTCTGTTATCACCCTGCTAGTAGGAGTAGGAGTGGGAGCGGGAGTAGTAGCGGGAGCAGGAATGGGAGTGGGAGTGGGAGTGGGAGTGGGAGTGGGAGTGGGAGCGGGAGTGAGAGTGGGAGTGGGAGCGGGAGTGGGAGTGCCGATGATAGTGGGAGCTGGAGCGGGAATGGGAGTGGGAGTGCTAGTCGTCCTTCTCATCACCCTGCTAGTAGGAGTGGGAGTGGGAGTGCCGGTAATAGTAGGAGTGGGAGCACTGGTAGGAGTGGGAGTGCCATGGTGAGGTGGTGACTGCCGGTGGAAGTGGGGGGGTGGTGTCTGCAACCTCCTTGCCTCAACAATTATATCATCCTGCAATTTGAACAAATGTCACAGTAAGCTAACTTAATATCACAAGAAATTACGAGAAATCAAAATATATATATATATATATATATATAAAAGTAAACCAGTTTTTGGTCTAAGGCGGTGAACTTTTAGTTCATATCAATCATATGCTCCTCAATCTTCTGCAAGTAATCCAAAATGGCTTTCATCCCATCAATAGTAAAAGGGCCAGTTCTATAGGAATCTCCTCCGCTAGGTTGTGGGGAGCGGGCTCGTGGAGACTGGACTTGTGGAGATCGAGTGGATCGTGGGGATCGTTCGGATGGTGGGGACTGAAATCCTTCTTCGACTTGCTCAAAATTGAAAGTTGTTCTCCAAGCCGTTGAAAAATCATCTACATAACTTTCATTGTTTTCAGTTTTAGTCGGGGACAAAGGAACAAGAGCATCATTCTGCCAATACAAAAAACAATAAAAACTTCATTAATGAAATACAAAAAATAAAATGAATTTTTCATTATTGAGATCAAAATAATGGAAAACATTTACCCATTGTATATCCAAGATTGCAAAAATTTTCTCGTAGCTTGGATTTCCCTTCGACGACCAATTACACATTCTAGGAATGATGGGATCTTCAGTCGTCCCTATATTTTGGAGCCCAAATAGATCTCTAAATTCAGGAAAGGACTGAAACATCTCGAATGCCCAAACCTAACAAAAGTTATATGTTAGAAACAAAATAAATGAGAATTGTTTATTATCATTTGATATCAAATTGAATTCAATTGTTTACCTGTAATGCAAATGGGAACCCATAGAAAGTATTAGTTTTCACACCAACTTTATCCGAAGATTTTTTCACCGAATGCAACAGGTTGGGATAAGTCCTTGTTCCCCATGGATATTTGTTGAATAAGTCCAAGTCGTCCACAATGTCTAAAAAGCCCAAGTCGATTGAAGTACTCGATTCCTTGGCTCTCAAAACAGCCTCATATATATACTAAGGCTAGGCCCAACTTATATCTGTCCAGCTCTGATTTTGCATTGACATAAGCTTCGTTTAATGCCTCAGGCTTCACAGACTTTTTCGCTCTCGCAAAATATTCATTAGCCAACCTTTTTGTTGCGGGGTTGGACCTCTTACAATCTTTTTCATCACCAGGATATAATCATGTGGTGATTGTGTAATCAAAGAAGGCAAATCTGACATTTTGACCTCCGATACGAAACCACAGATCATTACTATTATTTATGTCCGGTGATTGAATCCTCAAAAACACCAAGGCATGAAGCAGTTGGCCAGAGATTTTCATATTCTCCCTTATCTCATACAACTTCCCAAAGTAAGAATTATTGAACAATCTCTGATGTTCTTCATCTAATTTAGAATAGACATCACCGATCACCTTCGGCCTAAATCTGCAAGTCACCTTTGCAGGGTACCTTTGTGCTGGATTAATTAGGAATGCCATATTCTCTGTAATAGAAATATAAATTGTAAACATTAACGACACATTAAAACATAAACACATATGGTAATGTTTAGATAACAAGATTCCAGCCTTGAACATTAATGACAAATTTTTAGAAATGCAAATTGTAAACATTATGTTTCTGATTTTTAATTTTTTGTAAATAGAAGTGCAAATTATTTAACACATTTGGTCATTACTACTTGATGTACTTTAAATTAAAAATTGATTAAAAGCAAAAAACTACAAACAGAAATGCAAATTTTCTGTAATCAGTCAATTACAAAAAAAACCTAAAACTAAAACTTCAAACTCAAGTCAGTCAGTAAATCAAAACATAGTTGATGTACTTCCATTTCATATAAACTACTAATTGATTAAAAAACAACAAGAATCACATAGGGTAAAAGCAATAATCGACCTTACGTTAATCCCTAAACTCCAGTAATCGACGTTAACCGACATTGCGTTAAACCCTAAACCCTAGTAAGTAATCGACCAATACAATAATCGACCTTGCATAAAGAACTGTACGAATTACATTTTTGTGAAGAATCGAATGTTGAAGGAAATTGATTTGCTTTGCAAGGACTGGAACCAATACGAGATAAGGGTTTGATTTTTCTGATGATTTGAAAATCCTGACTATTGAGTGAATGAGCAGTAGATGGTCAAGTTGATTAATCGTCCTAGTGCACGTGGTCAGTTAATGGTCAATTAGGGTCGATTAATCGACCTCATGTAACGGTCGACTCAGGTCAGTTAATAGTCGATTAATCTGGTCGGTTAGGATCGATTAATCTTCCATTGGTCGATTTTAATTGTCGTTTAGGGTCGATTAATCTACCACTGGTCGGTTAGAAGGGTCGATTAGGGTCGATTAATCTACCACGAAGGGTAGATTAATAGTAGATTATGGTCGATTAATCTACCAAGAGTGGTTTGAGAAGGGAATTTTTAGGTCAGTTATGGTCGATTAATCTGGTCGGTTAGGATATTAATCTACCACTGGTCGGTTTTAATGGTCGTTTAGGGTCGATTAATCTACCACTGGTCGGTTAAAAGGGTCGATGAGATCGTTTAATCTACCACGAAGGGTAGGTTAATGGTCGATTAGGGTCGATTAATCTACCACGAGTAGTTTGAGAAGGGTATTTTTGGAAGTTTATGTCTTCCGGCTTTTTAATGTAGTCAAAGGCCATATAACATAACTTTTTGGGTCAAAAGGCTATACTTGACCATTTCCACATTGGATAAATTGGATTGTACCGAGACCCGTTTCCCTGAATTTGAAACATAGAGTTGACGAGGGGTGGTAATTCGTGTCATCGCGTCGTATTCGCTATCGTGTTTTTGTGTTATTTATCTTATTTGATCATAAATATAATAATAAACTTTATTTTAACTAAATTTATAATTTCGTGCTTTCGTGTCGTGTAGTGTTGTGTCGTGTCGTACCTTATCGTGTTTTTTGTCTCTGTAATTCGTGTTTATAATCGTGTCGTGCTGGTTCGACAGGTTCGTGCAATCGTATCGTGTCTGCCATTGCCACCCCTAGAGTTGATAAAAGTAATAGAATTAAAATATTTTTTGATCCATAGACTTTTATCACACATATTCGTTTGGTTATATTTCCTTAATATATATTCATATGATTTTACATATTTTATTTTTTTGGTTAGATTCTCTCTTTTAGGCGTTACCGTTAAAAGTTTTGTCCATTTTTTTTTTGTTAATATAACTAAATTACCTTTACTAAAAAGCTTTTAAAGAAATACAAAATATAGGGGTCAATTGGTTAATTAAAAAATTTGGTCGTCTTCAACCTTAGAAAACCCAGATAAATTTCTCTCTTCAAATCTTCCATCTCCATCTTCAAATCCTCCATCTCTCTTCAATTTCACCCATCTATTTCCTCTCTCTTCTGAAATATCCACATTTAGAACAAAACTTAATTAGAGAGATTATCAATTTCAAGTTTTCTGCAATACCTCGGGCAACACTTCATTCAATTTCTCAATCCTAAACACAACAACTAATCATCAAATACACAAACACATATTCCAATTACGTCGATGTATATCGTAGACAGATTGTGTGTCTAGAGAGATACTTGATTTAACCCAGATCGTCAGGGAGGTTTTCTGCAATCCCTCGGGCAACACCTCTTTCTCTCTTTGCTTCTCTATTTCTTCTCTTTTGATGAGCTCAAAGATTTTCACAAATTTTTCCCTTTATTTTCTTTTATTTTGTGCTATTTTAGAGTTAATTATGCTTGAAAATATTATTATTTGTGTATTTATGCTTTAATATAGGTTTCCAAGGAATTAACGACCATTCAAGGATTTTAGTACGAAGTTTGAGGCAATTTCGAGTTGCAAAGTTGAGCTTTAATTTATTTTGTCAAAATCTGTCAAGTCAGCCAAGGCAAAATAGGCTAATGGTGGGCTAACAGAGCTAACGGAGGACTTAACTGAGAAGCCTGGAGGGGGAAGGACTTCAGGAGTCATCTTCAGAACAGCAGGGGCACCGAAGCTAATAGGAGAAGTCTTCATTTATTCGGTGGCAGTCTGTGATGCGGCCACGTTGCCCCTGATCCATCAGCAGACCCATGTCCTTCCTGGACCCAGCTGATCCGGCCATACTCCACCCTTTTCACCCGTTTCCTTCTCACATGCTGGCTTATTTCCACTTGGATAGTCTGCGGCTCCCCTTGTGGATCAGCCATCCTCTAACTCACTCTAGCCCGCTCTATTCAGCCATCCTTCACCTTATTTCACCTCACAAGCAGGCTCGCGAATCCCGAATGGGCAGCCCACTTCCATCCGGATTAGCCATGTCTCAGTGTGCTTGGACGACTATGACATAGTGGCAGGTACCGTACAACTTATGTTTAAATTCTTATTGATCATAATACCTTACACTCAGAACGACCGATATAAATGACACAACCTATAATTTGTCACCTCAGAGTTTAGATATCGATCTAGTGATAGACATGCCAACTAAGGAATCTATCTTAGTAACTTCGGTGTTTAAATAATGCTAATTGAAGGTGGAGGATGGGGAGATTCCCATCGATTTGGTACCATTACCTTGACTGGATCCTAGGCATGGACTGGTTAGCCGCATTTCATGCTAAGGTAGACTACTTTAAGAAAGAAGTGATATTTTGTATTCCTGGTGAGCCAAAGTTTCATTTTAAGGGATCTAAACCGACCACCCTATCGGGCATTATCTCTTCATTAAGGGCAAGACGATTATTGAGGAAAGGTTGTCAGGGATACTTAGCTTCTCTAGTGGATAATGGTAAGGGAGTAGCTAGTATAGAATCATTACCGGTGGTTAGAGAGTTTGGGGATATATTTCTGGAGGACTTACCTGGTCTTCCGCCTGAGAGAGATGTGAAGTTTGGCATTGACCTAGCGCCAGGGACGACACCCATTTCTAGGGCACCTTATAGAATGGCCCTGGCAGAACTGAAAGAACTAAAAGAGCAATTACAAGAGTTACTAGAAAAGGGTTTGATTAGACCTAGTGTATCGTCGTGGGGTGCTCTGGTGTTATTTGTGAAAAAGAAAGATGGGACCATGAGGTTGTGTATTGATTACCGTGAGTTAAATCGGGTTACGATCAGGAATAAATACCCGTTGCCAAGGATTGATGACTTGTTTGACCAATTACAAGGTGCTTGTTATTTTTCTAAGATTGATCTTCGCTCAGGATACCACCAGTTAAGGATTAAGAAGGAGGATATTTCCAAGACGACTTTTAGGACACGATATGGACATTATGAATTTTTGGTGATGTCGTTTGGTTTAACAAATGCCCCGACGGCTTTTATGGATTTAATGAATAGGGTTTTCCAGAAGTTTCTCGATAAGTGTGTGATTGTCTTCATTGATGATATTTTGATCTACTATAAGTCTCAGGAGGAGCATGAGGAACACTTAAGGGCAGTACTGCAAATTTTAAGAGAGGAAAAACTTTATGTTAAGTTTAAAAAGTGTGAATTTTGGTTAGAAGAAGTTGCGTTCTTGGGGCATGTAGTGTCCAAGGATGGGATTTCGGTGGATCCAGCAAAGATTGAAGCGGTTGTAAACTGGGAACAGCCAACAACTGCAACCGAAGTTCGTACTTTCTTGGGGTTGGCAGGATATTACCATCGATTTGTTGAGGGATTTTCAAAAATTGCAGTACCATTGACTATATTGACTCAGAAAAACACGAAATTCGTTTGGACTGAGGAATGCGAGGTTAGTTTTCAAGAGTTGAAGAAGAGGTTGGTTTCAGCACCGATTCTTACTTTACTAGCTGAGACGGGGGGGGTTTGTAATTTATAGTGATGCTTCGTTAAGAGGTCTGGGTTGCGTGTTAATGCAGAATGGGAAGGTAATCACTTACGCTTCTCGACAACTTAAGACTTTTGAAAAGAACTACCCAACGCATGACTTAGAATTGGCTGTAGTGGTGTTTGCCCTGAAAATTTGGAGACATTATTTGTATGGGGAGACGTGTGAAATTTATACGGATCACAAGAGTCTTAAGTACATCTTCACCCAAAAGGATCTGAACATGAGACAAAGAAGGTGGTTGGGGCTTCTGAAAGATTATGATTGCACAATTTTGTACCACCACGACAAAGCTAATGTAGTGGCAGATGCTCTCAGTAGTAAGAATAGGGGAACCTTAGCCATGATGTTGATTAAGGAGAAGAGAATTATAGATGATTTGGAGTCATTTGGGTTAGAAGTGAGAGTACAAGGAGGCAAAGGATATTTGGCGCACTTGAGTTTTTAACCGTCCTTGTTAGAAAGGGTTAAGACGGCTCAAGGAGTTGACCCAGAGTTAACTAAGATTGCTGAAGGAGTGAAAGTAGGAGCTCAGACAAAATTTTGAATTGGGAGTGATGGCATTTTACGCTTTGGGTCTAGGGTTTGCGTTCCTTCTGACACAAAGTTGAAAAGGGAAATATTAGGGGAAGCTCATAATTTGAGGTTTGTAGTACACCCTAGAACTACGAAGATGTATAGGGATATGCATCATACTTTTAGGTGGGAAAATATGAAGTGAGAGATTATAGAGTCTGTCTCCAAATGTCTAGTATGCCAACAGATCAAAAGTGAACATCAAAGACCTGGAGTGTTATTACAGTCAATACCGATTCTCGAGTGGAAGTGGGAACACATCACTATGGATTTCGTGGTAGGACTACCTAGAATATTCAAGGGGCACAATGCAATTTGGGTTTTTGTGGATCGATTAACTAAGTTTGCTCATTTTCTGCCATTTCGAATTAATGACTCGCTAGAGAAATTAGTGAAAATGTGTATTGATGAGATTGTTAGACTACATGGGGTTCCTTTTTCAATAGTTTCAAACTGTGATACGAGGTTTACATCGAAGTTTTGGGGTAGTCTACAAAGGTCATCGGTACCAGGTTGAGCATGAGTATCACGTTTCACCTACAAACAGATGACCAGTCGGAAAGAACTATCCAAACGTTAGAGGATGTGCTTAGAGCTTGTGTTCTAGATTTACAAGGGAATTGGGACGATCATTTATCGCTAATAGAGCTTGCGTATAACAACAGCTTCCATGCCAGTATTGGCATGGCACTCTACGAGGCACTGTACGGAAGGAAGTGTCGATCGCCTACTTATTAGGACGAGGTGGGTGAGAGAAAACTTTTAGGCCCATAATTGGTACAAATTACTTTAGAGAAGGTCCAATTGATTAAAAAGAGATTACTTATGGCCCAAACCAGACAAAAGTCTTACGCAGATAAACGTCGATGTGAGCTAGGCTTTGAGATTGGCGACCATGTATTTTTAAAAGTCTCAACGACGAGAGGAGTCATGAGATTTGGTATTTGAGGTAAGCTCAGCCCGAGGTTTGTTGGACCATTTGAAATACTTGAACGGGTCGGAGAGGTTGCATATAGACTTGCCTTGCCACCTGCACTTGCCGGAGTCCATAATGTGTTTCACGTGTCTATGTTGAGAAAGGATGTCCCCGATTCGAGTCATGTGATTGAATATGAACCGTTACGACTCCGAGAAGATTTGTGTTATGTTGAACAACATGTTCGTATTCTGGATCGAAAAGATCAAGTACTAAGAAGGCAGGCGAACCATTCCGTATGTGAAGGTGCAATGGACAAATCACTCGGAGAGAGAGGCTACTTGGGAACTCGAGGAAGAGATGCGAGAAAAGTATCCTGACCTTTTTGCCTGACGAGGTACGTTAAGTTTAGAGGACTAAACTTCTTTTTAGGGGGTAAGAGTGTTATATTCTCAAATTTTAATTATAATATTATTTGATTATATAATATTATTTATAATAACTAAATTATTATCTTGTGTTTCGGCCAAATCAACGAACTAAACTCGTTAATTTATTTAGATTTGGGCTTGGCCCACCTTTGACTAATAATAATATTATCACTTAATAAGCACCACTATATTAATTATTGAGCCCGGTTGTTGAGCTAAGTGAGAAACCCTACGTATATTAGAAACCCTAGAATACTAGTATAAATATGATGGGAGAACAAACTAGAATAGGGTTCGTACAAGGAAAAAAAAAACGAAAACGCAGAGAGAAGAGGAGACTAGAGCGGCGCTGTGAAGGAGAAGAGACAAGACGGCGGACAGATTGAGGTAAGAGATTGAATACTCTAAATTATGCATTGTTTGTCCGTTTAAGTTCAATCCGGTACATGTGAAGAGGTATGGTGATAATGATTAATGGTAAAGATAATTGTTTGTGGGTCAGTGGTGGAAATCAACTAAGGAGAACAATGCAAGAGAGGGTTGTTGGAGGAGGCAATGAGTATTATATTTTGAGTATTCGGTGAGTGAATGTGTGTAACACCCCGAATCCTCTTACGCATGATTTACTTAGCTTATGTGTTAAACTTGTTTCATTAATATGCTAATGGAATTATGCTTTGCTTTACATGTTAATTTCATGGTTATGAGAATTGTTATGATTATTGTGTGTTGATAGATTGCTTGTTATGGTCTATGATGTTCATTTGATGTATTACAAGTGTTGTACGATCACACCTAGGAGTGCCCAAGTGTTCCAACCAATGAGATAGAGTAAAAATAGAAGTATGTTGACCAGAGTGTTTTGCACGGCCGTGTGCCTTCCCTTGGCACGGCCGTGCAACATTGTCAAACCTTTCCAGAATGTTTGGCACGGCCGTGTGCCTTTATTTGGCACGGCCGTGCAAGAGAGTCACCCTTTTTCCAGAACCTTTGGCACGGGCGTGCAGCTAATCTTGGCACGGCCGTGCGAGAGTGGCACGGCCGTGCGTGTTTCTTGACGCGGCCGTGCAAGTCGGGCTGGTTCAAAAATCAGAATTTTGGAATTACTTTTATACCCTTAAAACACACCACATGTGTGGCTCTCCTTGAGCCACGTCATTGCCCTTCCCAAATCTGATACATGGTCACTTAAATGGGTGGAGAGACTTCATTTCTCTCCACTCTTCCCTCCATTTCTACCATAGAAGCTTGAGAGAGTGTGTGTGGAGATATAGTGAGATTAGTGTGTGTGAGTGTGTTCCCGGAGATCCAACCGTCCGATCGACGATCCGAGACCGTCATTGCGTTGGGGTTGAGCTAGGGAACAACTTGGGTGGCTTTGATCTTACTTTTGTTGGGTTGATTTTCGTCACAAGGTAAGTTACTAAACCCCCTTTGTATGCTTAAGCTTCAAAGTGTGTTAGATCATCACTATTATTGTATGGCTTGTTTTATATGTTATTTTCGTGTACAAATCCCTAGGTTGAGATGGGTACATTATACTTGTACTATGAGTATGTGTTGAATGATGTTAATGGGCAAAGGTTGACATGTAAATGTTAGGATTTGAACAAATAGAGAACTTGAGACTTGGAAATGGGTGGCCTTGCACTTAGCATTGAAACCCTAATTTGGTGAACTTTAGTAATGATCCCGAGAAGTAGATTTTAGGGAAGATTATGACTCCCCGAACAACATATTAGATTACTACGAGGTTTAGAGTCCGATTGATCGAGATTCTAGTCCTCCGTACTTTGATACTGTTAAATTAGAGACTTGTGTATAGCTCTAATGTGTTGAATCGAATGTTTACATATTTGTTAAATGATGATGAGTGATGAAATAGAATAATCTACTTGTCATTTGTCAAGTTCACTACTTTTGAACTTGACGGTTATTTGCATTAGATGAATAAGAACATCTATTTGTGTGCATTGTGTAAGTCCAGCTGGCGTCGTTGGTTGAGTAAGGTAGGACGACCTATGGTCTTCACAAATTAACGTTGTGATCGCCATAAGTCGCCGTACCGAAGTTTCACACACCCCTCTTCTGTTGGCCACAGTTGAGAAGTAGCCCCATTGTTGTAGCAATACGCATGGCTTTGGTTTGCTAAGTTTGAACTCGATAGGTTTATCGGGGACGTCGATACCACACACACGGGTATCGAGGACACGTTTGGTTATTTTGTGTATTGCAGGAGCAACGCAAAGAATGGACAAAGAAATATCATATCCTTTATAATGTGGTTTGTTACAAGCACTTAGGTGAATATCAAGGTGCCATTGAGACATGTTACATGAGTATATCAATGTGATGTTATCTGTTGGTTGTGATTTATAAATAAGCTGAATTGCTAAAGTTATCGTTGAGCATTATGCCATGTCATATAGTTGCATTTAGTAACTTATTGAGTTTCGACTCACCCCGTTCGTTGTTTAATTGTTTTCCTTAGATCCGAGCCAGGCGGGAAGTTCGCGGTGAGGTCGATTAGTTCCGCTACTTAGCTCGCAGGTGGTCTTTTGCTTTGTTGGTCATGGAACTCTTTTGTTGATAGTTAGACAATTCTTTTGGGTGAGGACGACTGGTAAAGCAAAGTCATGTAGACTTTGCTTGGGTAGTATGTATACTCTGTTTGTACCTCTTATTCTTTTGGTAGCCGACACGTGTATGTCGAGCTCGTATACTTTATAAATGTTTAATTCAGTTATTTTCCCAAGCATGTCGTAGCTTGCGGTTTTGTCGATTGGTTTCGGCATGTTGTGGCCGAGGTAGTTAATATTATTAAGGATGTTTCTTAAAACTCATACTGTGTTTTATTAGTTGGGTTCCGGCTGTAACGTCGTCGATGATTGACTTTATATTGTTAAAGTTTTTGTTAAACGGGTTTTGTGGTGCGTACGAATTGTTGCGCCACGTGCTTTTATTATTTTATCGTTATTGTCTTGTTGTTTTGGCGCGTCGATCTCGGGATTTCGCATTGGAATCCGGGTCGGGGCGTCACAGTTGGTATCAGAGCAATGGTTTTGCTGTCGCCAGGATAGGTTCCTTGGCCTAGGTGGGTATGGTTTTTGTTGAGAATCCTAACGTCGAGTGATGTGTGTAGGTCATAATGGTGGAAACTAGGAACGGAGCGAGTACCAGTAGGACTGGTGCGAATGCCGGAGAGGGTGATGAGAGAGCGGGGAATGTCAACCGTCCTCGTGACGATCCCCCAGAACAGAACCAGGACAACCAAAATGAGGAGATGGCAAACATGTACCGTAGGATGCTCGAGTTGATGAATGAGATGACCCGGCGGATGAATGCGGGGCAAGGCCGCGGCCGAGGTAGAGGCACCACAACCGGAGGTGGGGGCACCACAACCGGAAGTAATAATATTGGAACCGGAAGCAAGACCGAGGAACAACACAACTACACTTGAGAGATTCTTGAAGATGAAACCCCGAACTTTTCGGGAGAGCCCGATGCCACAAAAGGCGAGTTGTGGATCGAGCACATAGTGAAAATATTTGCGGCTACGGGTTGCACCGATGATGAGAAGGTCACTCTAGCGGTGTTCAAGCTAGAGGAGCAGCAGAGCGGTGGCAAGTGCTACGAGAGCTGGGATTTGCGAGAGTACCTCATACTTGGCCTAATTTCCGAGGGAGTTCAAGGCCCGATGCGTTCGGGTAGAGAGAGAGGAATTTTATGATCTTGAGCGGGTAGCATGTACGTGGCTCGATTCGGCCAAGTTCACCGAGTTGGCACGCTATTGTACCCACTTGGTTCCAAACGAGGCTAGGAAGACACGAAGTTTATTAAGGGGTTGAAGACCGAGTACAGAAAAAGCATTCGCCGCATGGCGATTACCGTAGTGCGTGGACCGAGCATATGGGATTGAAAGTGACATCGAGGAGCATAAGGGAAGAATGAATGCGAGTTCTCAACGTCTTCGCTCCACGGGCGAGGACAAGGTTCGGGCAATCGGGTAACTACAACAACAACAACAACAACCGCAGGGAAATCGAAACGGGCAACTTCCGATGTGCAATCAAGACAATCATCGGGTGGACGGGGGAACAGTTCTTCTTCTTCCCAGGGGCAACGAGGTGCTCCGGTGATATGTAATTATTGTTCAAGGCCGGGTCATACGGAGAACAATTGCTTGAGTAAGTTGGGGTATAAACCCGGGCAATGCTTTAACTGTGGTGAAGCAGGTCACTTGAAAAGGGATTGCCCCAAACCAAAGGGTAGTCGGTCGGGAGTGCGAGTCGGCCGTCCGGCGGTACGAAGAGAGACGACGGTAGGCCCAAGGTTCGGGTCGTGTTTTGCGCTCGATCAACGGGAGTGCCGGAGTCTACGTCCGTGATAGGAGGTAGTCTTTCTGTTTTCGGTAGTAGAGCACGAGTTCTTATAGATCCTGGTTCATCACATTCATATGTTGCATCTCATTTTGTGAAAAATTTGTGTGTATTGCCCCAATCATTACCTTTTGTGCTTGAGGTGTCTACCCCGTTGGGGGAGCATATGTTGGCTTCGGAGGTTTACCGAGCTTGTGACATCGATAGGTGATCACACTTTGCATGCCGACTTGGTCGTTTGCCCATACGTGATTTTGATGTGATACTTGGCATGGATTGGTTGTGTGTTTATCATGCTTTAGTAGATTGCCATAGTAAGAAGGTTACTTTTGCTATGCCGGTGTTTCGAGTTTGTATTTGTGGGTGATCTGTTAAGAGTAGTATACATGTTATTTCTGCTTTGAGGGCTAGAAAGTTATTGTCACGTGGGTGTGCGGGTTATTTGGCGTGTGTAGTTGACAAGAGCATTTCCACGCCAAAGTTAGAAGAAGTTCCGGTAGTTTGTGAATTCCCCGATGTGTTTTCGACCGATTATGATATGCCTCCCGATAGGGAAGTAGAGTTTTGTATTGAACTATTACCAGGGACTACTCCCATTTCTAAGGCCCCTTATAGAATGGCACCCGCGGAGTTGAAAGAATTGAAAGAGCAGTTGCAGGAACTTCTTGATAGGGAATTCATTAGACCAAGCGTGTCACCTTGGGGTGCACCAGTTTTGTTTGTGAGGAAGAAGGATGGTACTTTGAGGTTGTGCATCGATTACCGGCGGTTGAATCAGTGACAATCAAGAACAAGTACCCTTTACCACACATCGATGATCTATTCGACCAATTGCAAGGGTCGGTTGTATATTCCAAGTTGGACTTGAGGAGTGGGTATCATCGGTTGAAGGTTCGAGCGGAAGACATTCCCAGCCTTTTCGCACAAGATATGGTCATTATGAGTTTGTGGTTATGCCGTTTGGGTTGACAAACGGCGGTATTTATGGATTTGATGAATCGTGTGTTTCATCAATATCTAGATTGTTTCGTAGTGGTCTTTATTGATGACATACTTGTTTACTCTAAGTCACGGGAAGAACATGAGCGCACACGAGGGTAGTATTATCGGTTCTTCGGGAGAAAAGTTGTATGCTAAGTTTAGCAAGTGTGCTTTACGGTTAGAGAAGGTATCATTTTTGGGCCATGTGGTTTCGAAGGATGGGATAGCGGTTGATCCATCCAAGGTAGAAGCGGTGACCAAATGGAAAACACCGAGTACAGTTACCGAGGTTCGTAGTTTCTTGGGTTTGGCGGGGTACTATCGGAGATTCATTGAGGATTTTCCAAGATTGCTACACCTCGACGAATTTGACAAAGAAAACGACACCGTTTGCGTGGAATGAGAAATGTGAGGCTAGTTTTCAAGAGTTGAAAAGACGCTTGACGACATCTCCTATTTTGACGTTGCCTAGTGGAGGCGACAACTTCGTGGTGTATAGTGATGCCTCGAAGGAAGGCTTGGGTTGTGTGCTTATGCGAGAATGGAAAGGTTATTGCGTATGCTTGAAGAAATTGACTTCGAACGAATTACCCTACTCACGATTTGGAGTTGGCTGCGATTATGTTTGCGTTGCATAAGTGGAAACATTACCTATACGGAGCAAAGTTTGAGGTCTTCACGGATCACAAGAGTCTGAGATACCTTTTCTCGCAAAAGGAGTTGAACATGAGACAACGTAGATGGATGGAGAAATTGAAGGACCATGATTGTACGATCCTTTATCATCCCGGGAAGGCGAATGTTGTGGCGGATGCATTGAGTAGAAAGACGTATGTCTCTTGCTTAATGGTTCGAGAATGGAAAATGTTGGAGGATTTGCGAGATTGGAATCCTTTCGAGACAGAACGGGGAGTAATCTTTGCGAATATTCGAGCTACACCAGTTTTGTTTCAACAGATTAAAGAGGCTCAAGTCGATGACCCAGAAATTGTTAAGATAATTGGTGAGTTGGGCGAGGGAAAGACACCCGACTTTGCGATGAACAGTGAGGGAATTCTTACATTTCGGGGAAGAGTTTGCGTTCCTTCAAATGAGGTGGTTAAACGACAAGTTCTCGATGAGGCCCATAAGGCAAAGTATACTATACATCCGGGGAGTACCAAAATGTATAGGGATTTGAAGAAACAGTTTTGGTGGAGTGGGATGAAACGAGAGATTGCGGAGTATGTTGCGAGATGTTTGACTTGTCAACAGGTAAAAGCCGAGCACCAGAGGCCGGCGGGTTTGTTGCAACCACTTGAGATCCCCGAGTGGAAGTGGGAGCATATCACGATGGATTTTGTAACAGGGTTACCCCGTACTCGTCGAGGATTTGATGCCGTTTGGGTTATTGTGGATAGGTTGACAAAATCGGCACACTTTATTCCTATTGCGATAACTTATTCTTTGAGTCAGTTGGCGGCGTTGTATATTCAAGAGATAGTGAGGTTGCACGGAGTTCCGGTGAGTATTGTGTCGGACCGAGATCCGAGGTTTACATCGAGGTTTTGGCAGGCGTTACAGGAGGCTATGGGGACGAAATTGAACTTTAGTACGGCCTTTCACCCTCAGTCAGACGGACAATCGGAGAGGTTAATTCAAGTACTTGAGGATATGTTGCGTGCGTGCACGGTAGACTTTAAGGGAAGTTGGGATAGTCATTTACCCTTAGCGGAGTTTGCCTATAACAATAGTTTCCAAGCGAGTATTGGGATGGCGCCGTACGAGGCTTTGTATGGTCGGAAGTGTAGGTCGCCGATTTGTTGGGATGAGGTTGGCGGCGAAAATTTGGGGTTCGGAGTTGGTGCAACGATGGTTGAGAGTGTGAAGGTTATTCGGGATAGACTACTTACTGCACAGAGTCGACAGAAAAGCTATGCCGATAATCGGAGACGAGATCTCGAGTTTCAGGTAGGAGATTACGTGTTCCTCAAAGTATCGCCACGTAGAGGTACTAAGAGGTTCGGCAAGAAAGGGAAGTTATCGCCGAGATACATTGGTCCGTTTGAGATTCTCGAGAAAGTGGGAACTTTAGCATATAGAATTGCGTTACCGCCTTCGTTGTCAGAAATTCATAACGTGTTTCACGTGTCTATGCTTCGGAAGTACATGAAGGACGACTCGCATGTGTTAGAATATGAGGAGATTACCTTCGAGCCCGATCTATCATATGTCGAGCAACCGGTAAAGATTCTTGACACTAAGGAGCAAACCTTACGGACCAAACGGATCCCACTAGTTAAAGTACTTTGGAGGAATCACGACATTGAAGAAGCTACTTGGGAGACCGAGGCCGATATGCGTGAGAAATACCCTCATCTCTTCGATGAACTTGGTAAGGAATTTAGGGACTAAATTCTTTTAAGGAGGGAGGATGTAACACCCGAATCCTCTTACGCATGATTTACTTAGCTTATGTGTTAAACTTGTTTCATTAATATGCTAATGGAATTATGCTTTGCTTTACATGTTAATTTCATGGTTATGAGAATTGTTATGATTATTGTGTGTTGATAGATTGCTTGTTATGGTCTATGATGATCATTTGATGTATTACAAGTGTTGTACGATCACACCTAGGAGTGCCCAAGTGTTCCAACCAATGAGATAGAGTAAAAATAGAAGTATGTTGACCAGAGTGTTTTGCACGGCCGTGTGCCTTCCCTTGGCACGGCCGTGCAACATTGTCAAACCTTTCCAGAATGTTTGGCACGGCCGTGTGCCTTTATTTGGCACGGTGCAAGAGAGTCACCCTTTTCCGAACCTTTGGCACGGGCGTGCGCTAATCTTGGCACGGCCGTGCGAGAGTGGCACGGCCGTGCGTGTTTCTTGACGCGGCCGTGCAAGTCGGGCTGGTTCAAAAATCAAAATTTTGGAATTACTTTTATACCCTTAAAACACACCACATGTGTGGCTCTCCTTGAGCCACGTCATTGCCCTTCCCAAATCGATACATGGTCACTTAAATGGGTGGAGAGACTTCATTTCTCTCCACTCTTCCCTCCATTTCTACCATAGAAGCTTGAGAGAGTGTGTGTGGAGATATAGTGAGATTAGTGTGTGTGAGTGTGTTCCCGGAGATCCAACCGTCCGATCGACGATCCGAGACCGTCATTGCGTTGGGGTTGAGCTAGGGAACAACTTGGGTGGCTTTGATCTTACTTTTGTTGGGTTGATTTTCGTCACAAGGTAAGTTACTAAACCCCCTTTGTATGCTTAAGCTTCAAAGTGTGTTAGATCATCACTATTATTGTATGGCTTGTTTTATATGTTATTTTCGTGTACAAATCCCTAGGTTGAGATGGGTACATTATACTTGTACTATGAGTATGTGTTGAATGATGTTAATGGGCAAAGGTTGACATGTAAATGTTAGGATTTGAACAAATAGAGAACTTGAGACTTGGAAATGGGTGGCCTTGCACTTAGCATTGAAACCCTAATTTGGTGAACTTTAGTAATGATCCCGAGAAGTAGATTTTAGGGAAGATTATGACTCCCGAACAACATATTAGATTACTACGAGGTTTAGAGTCCGATTGATCGAGATTCTAGTCCTCCGTACTTTGATCTTGTTAAATTAGAGACTTGTGTATAGCTCTAATGTGTTGAATCGAATGTTTACATATTTGTTAAATGATGATGAGTGATGAAATAGAATAATCTACTTGTCATTTGTCAAGTTCACTACTTTTGAACTTGACGGTTATTTGCATTAGATGAATAAGAACATCTATTTGTGTGCATTGTGTAAGTCCAGTGGCGTCGTTGGTTGAGTAAGGTAGGACGACCTATGGTCTTCACAAATTAACGTTGTGATCGCCATAAGTCGCCGTGAAGTTTCACACACCCTCTTCGTTGGCCACGGTTGAGAAGTAGCCCCATTGTTGTAGCAATACGCATGGCTTTGGTTTGCTAAGTTTGAACTCGATAGGTTTATCGGGGACGTCGATACCACACACACGGGTATCGAGGACACGTTTGGTTATTTTGTGTATTGCAGCAACGCAAAGAATGGACAAAGAAATATCATATCCTTTATAATGTGGTTTGTTACAAGCACTTAGGTGAATATCAAGGTGCCATTGAGACATGTTACATGAGTATATCAATGTGATGTTATCTGTTGGTTGTGATTTATAAATAAGCTGAATTGCTAAAGTTATCGTTGAGCATTATGCCATGTCATATAGTTGCATTTAGTAACTTATTGAGTTTCGACTCACCCCGTTCGTTGTTTAATTGTTTTCCTTAGATCCGAGCCAGCGGGAAGTTCGCGGTGAGGTCGATTAGTTCCGCTACTTAGCTCGCAGTGGTCTTTTGCTTTGTTGGTCATGGAACTCTTTTGTTGATAGTTAGACAATTCTTTTGGGTGAGGACGACTGGTAAAGCAAAGTCATGTAGACTTTGCTTGGGTAGTATGTATACTCTATTTGTACCTCTTATTCTTTTGGTAGCCGACACGTGTATGTCGAGCTCGTATACTTTATAAATGTTTAATTCAGTTATTTTCCCAAGCATGTCGTAGCTTGGTTTTTGTACGATTGGTTTCGGCATGTTGTGGCGAGGTAGTTAATATTATTAAGGATGTTTCTTAAAACTCATACTGTGTTTTATTAGTTGGGTTCCGGCTGTAACGTCGCCGATGATTGACTTTATATTGTTAAAGTTTTTGTTAAACGGGTTTTGTGGTGCGTACGAATTGTTGCGCCACGTGCTTTTATTATTTTATCGTTATTGTCTTGTTGTTTTGGCGCGTCGATCTCGGGATTTCGCATTGGAATCCGGGTCGGGGCGTCACAATGTGTGTGTGCGGGAAGTGTGTGTACTATTTCATGTGACTGGGCAAGTCAGTGTGTGTGTGTGTGCGTGTGTGTGTGTGTTATTACGTGAGACAATGTACAACAGTGTGTGTTGTGTGTAATAAGTAAGTGTTTGTGAATGTTTTGTGTGTGTAAGGAAATCTATTAATAAAGAAAAGAGGAGAAGAAACGGATGGGGGAGAGAAAAGGAGGGGATTAATTATTGTTCTACTTTGCAAATGGATTGAGTTGACTAACATTTGAGTACAATATAAGTCAGTATATGTTGGTGGTGATTTGGAGGGGTGATTGAATACATGTTATTATTATTGGGTACTAAATAAGATTAATTAGACTTTATAGAGGTGTTAGTGAATATATATATATATATATATATATATATTATGATCATAAAATAGTAAAGATACGATATTAAATATATATTATTAATTAAGTGTAATACTTTAATTAGAATAATTTTAGTTTAGTAATTAGTATTACATTTGAATTTTAGATTCGCGCAAAAGGAGTTACTTCGATCGAGATTCGAGACTTTGTTAGTGCGAACGCTAGCAGGTAAGGGATTATACCTCTTTTAAGTATTTGGATTCTATTTTCATTCGATAGGCTTCCGCTGTATTTTTGTTGTTGTCAAACGTCATTTTATACGCTATGCCGGCACTTGTGCCGTTAATTGTTTTGAATTCCATCGCATCGTTTCATTCTCACTTCATATTATGACTTATCGATAATCCTCCGTATGAATTATTGTCTTATGAGAAATATCTTTATGAAAACCGTTCGATTGTGACAACTTCCAATTGTGAATCTATTATGTGTTTCTTTTTGAAAATCTTACTATGATCACTAAGTCAAACAACCTGTCACAGAGGTACTACGGTACAATGAGATACGAATTTTTACGAATTGTTACGAATACTTTACACCACTTGGCCCGTGGTGCGGTTATCCGAATATACCATTTACATGTACGAAATACGAATTATCAGAACTCTTCGGAGTAACTGTTTAATTAAGGTCTTGAGACCACTTATGTGATCATGGTGTCCGCGAGTTGGACGCTGCCTCCAACTGGTATGGGACGGTTGGCGGCGTACCTCTCGTAGTCATTTTGAGTCTGTAACTTTTATTTGAAATTTCCGTTTGCTCATATGATATTATGAGCGTCCGCGAGTTGGACGCTATCTCCAACTGGTATGGGACGGTTGGCGGTAGCTGTACCTCTCGTACTTGTCTTGCATGTCGGTATCCTTTCCTTTGGAATTCCTATTACTCTTATGATTTTATGAATTATGAATGTTGACCTTATGACTTCGATTTTTTTTTAAATATACGAACTTACGATTTCTTTCGAGTCAACTCCTCCTTGGAAACCGGAGGGGTTGTGTATGAACTTGTTGAGCATTATTCGCTCACCCTTTTCCTATTCCTTCTTCCAGGTTATAAGTAGGAAGGATCTTATGGACAGGCAGATGTCGACAAGAGTGTTTTGAGATATTTTGGAAATGATTTTATTCCTTGTAATAAGAGAGATTTGAATTATTTAAGTTTAATGATGAATTTTGAAATGCATTGACAATTACTGTGAGTTATTAATGTTGGTGACATTTGGACTACATTGGTTTTAAGGTTAATTTGACATTATAATTACTCGAGGTTAATTTATTAAGCATTTGATGTTGTGACGTGGCTAAATTATGGGACTACGATGTTGGGACCGAGTTTGGGGCGTTACAGTTATCAAGACTTGAGTTAAAGAAAAGTGGAGAGAGGATTAAATTAATCATGAGCTAGACTAAAAATATTTCTATCCTAAATCCTATCTTTAATCTTGATTTGTTGTTGTCAAACCATTTTGCGACAATGTAATTGTTAATTGCTTTATTTTATTTTTAGTTTTTAGTTTTTATTCTCAATTTATTTTCTCTCAAATATAATTAGTTAGCCCAATTATGAGGAAGATAGTTTAACAGGTCAAACCTATTATAATCCCAAAGCCATTTATGAATGAAATATTGACGGAATGGCTGGATATCAAATATAAAGTTATATGAACAGGATGTTAATGTATTCAACAGCTTGTAGAATAAATGATAATACCGATAATGGTACAGTAAAGGCTATAACCACAGGGTTTATAGGACAGCTTAAAGGCTGGTGGGATAATATTCTTACCCAAAATCAACAGTATGAAATATTAAATTTTACAAAAATAATCTCTACAATAGATCCAATAACCCAACATATTACCACTACCGTACATGAAGACGGGGTTTATACGCTTATTCAAGCAATTATTAAACATTTTATTGGTCAACCATTACAAATGATGGACAAAAGCAAAGAATTATTAATGAATCTTAGATGTCCGTCCTTAACTCATTTTAGGTGGTATGAAGATGCATTCCTTACTAAGGTATCCCAAAGAAATGATGCTAATGCAGCATTTTGGAAAGAAAAATTTATTTCTGGATTACCTCCCTTATTTGCGGAAAAGGTAAAAACAAGAATTAGAAATAGACATGGTGGGAATTATATTCCTTATGATAATTATACATACGGAGAATTATTTGCTGAATGTACAGCAGAAGGATTATCCCTCTGTAATGATTTAAACCTTAAAGCCCAACTTAAAAAACAAGGATTAATTAGCCGGAAAGAATTAGGTGAATTCTACCATCAATTCGCCTATCATATCCCTCAATCAAAGGTTCCTAAACCTATAAAAAAATCCAAAAAATAATTATTTCAACCCAAGAGAAAATATAAAAAATACTATAAGTACTGGAAACCACGATTAAAAGAAACACCTACACAACCACTTATAGCAAAAATACAAAAAAAGCCAATCAAAAGAAAAGCTAAAAGTGATATTACTTGTCATAAATGTGGCAAAGTTGGCCACTACGCTAATAGGTGTTAGGTAAAACAAAAAATAACAGAATTAAATATAAGTGAAGATCTTAAAGAAGGATTGTGTCAAATCTTACTTAATCCGGACAAAAGTGATAATAATAGTGACAATGAGAGTAATAGTGAAAATGAAATAATGCACATTAATTCTGATGAACATTCCAGCTCGGTAGAATCCGAGAACGAAAAAGGTTGCACGGGCAACTGTAGTAGTGAAATTGATTATTATAAATCCATTTTAAAAATGAATGGATTAAGTCTTAATACTCTTACTAAAAGTCAAACATTTATGCTAAATCTTATAGATAAAATTGAAAATCCAGACGAAAAAATAAAATTATTAGCAAAATTCTTAGATAATTTTGAGAGACAGCCAGCGACTAATCCTTTAAAAAGGTCTCAGCTAAATTACTCATTAAAAGAAGTTATAAATAGATTTGAAAACTCAATTTATAAAGAACCAACAGTTCAAGATCTTAAACAAGAAGTAAATTTACTCAAAATAGAAATAAAAGAATTAAACAATAAAGTTGATCAAATCCAAAAGGATCAAGTCTTAATTTAATTTAGTCAAAGTTAATCAACCTACTAAAGACATAGGACAATGTTCTAATAATAATAATGAAAGAGAACAAACCCATCAACTCCTTTCATCCGAATGGAGAGAAATTGTCCACTCAAAAAAGGACAAAAAGAAAATGGTCCACTTACCTAATACTTATTCTAGTGCTCAATTAAGTAATAGTAAGGATAATGTTTCCAATAGTAAAAAACAATCCTTATGTTTGATTGATGAAATGACATATCAGAAATGGTATGTCACTATAACTTTAGTTATTAATGAAGAATTTAACATTCAAACTATCGCTTTAATTGATAGCGGAGCAGATATGAACTGCGTAAAAGAAGGTTTGGTTCCAACCAAATATTTTCAAAAGATAAAATCTTCAGATAGTTTAACAACTGCTGATGGTTCTAAAATGAACATAAATTATAAATTATCTAATGCTTATATTTGCAATGATGGTATATGTATTAAAAATATTTTTTTCATGATAAAAGGGTTAACTCAATTCTTAATATTAGAAACACCATTTTTATCCTTATTACATCCTATTGATAGAATAGACTCTTCAGGAATATTTTCTACATTAAATAGAAAACAAATTCTTTTTAAATTCATTACCAATCCTCAAACGAAAACAATAGATGAACTAAAGGAAAATCTTATTTTTAAAGAAAAACAATTGAATTTTCTACAAAAAGAAATAAGAATCAATAATTTGAATAATCATTTACAAAGTCCAAGAATTAAACAAAAAATAAAAGTTATTGAAAATAAGGTGAAAAAAGAAATTTGTAATGAATTGCCTACCACTTTTTGGCAAAAGAAAGAAACATGTAGTCTATTTACCTTATGAAAAGGATTTTGATGAAAAGAAAATTCCTACAAAGGCTAGACCTATCCAAATGAATAAGGAATTATTATAATATTGTAAAAATGAAATTCAAGAAATATTAAATAAGAAATTAATTAGGAAAAGCAGCTCTCCTTGGAGTTGTGCAGCTTTTTATGTAAATAAAAATTCTGAAAAAGAAAGAGGAGTCCTAAGATTGGTTATTAATTATAAACCCCTTAATAAAGCTTTAAAATGGATAAGATATCATATTCCTAATAAAAAAGATTTATTAAAATAGATTAAATGAAGCTTATATTTATTCAAAATTTGACCTTAAATCAGGATATTGGCAAATCCAAATAGCTGAAGAAGATATGTATAAAATAGCATTTACTGTTCCATTTGGTCATTATGAATGGAATGTTATGCCGTTTGGTCTTAAAAATGCTCCGTCTGAATTTCAGAATATTATGAATGAAATTTTTTATCCTTATTCAGATTTTATAATCGTCTATATTGATGATATCCTTGTATTCTCAAAAAATATAGATCAACATTTTAAACATTTACAAACATTTTTATATATTGCTAAGCAAAATGGTTTAGTCATCTCTGAAAAGAAAATGCAATTATTTCAAACAAAAATTAGGTTCCTTGGCCATGAAATAGAAGAAGGAACATTTTTACCTATAAATATATCCATAGAATTTGCTTCTAAATTTCCAGATGAAATAAAAGATAAAAAGCAATTGCAAAAGTTTTTGGGAAGTCTTAATTATATTGCAGACTTTTATAAAGATTTAGCAAAAGATAGTGCACCTTTATATGATCGCCTTAAGAAGAACCCTCCGGCTTGGGGTCCTGAACATACTCAGGCTATTAAATTAATAAAGTTAAAAGTCAAGAAAATTCCTTGTTTATCTCTTGCTAATGAACAATGGAATAAGATTGTAGCAATTGATGCTTCAGATATAGGATATGGAGGCATCCTTAAACAGATTAATCCTGTTAAGAATAAAGAGTTCGTTTTACCTCGGGCAAGTGGAATAATGCTCAAAGGAACTATTCCACAATCAAAAAAGAAATGCTTTCAATAGTCAAATGTATTTCTAAATTTCAAGAGGATCTTTTAAATCAAGAATTTAAATTAAGGATTGATTGCAAAGCAACAAAAGAAGTCCTAGAAAAAGACGTAAAAAATTTAGTTTCAAAACAAATATTTGCTAGATGGCAAGCAATCCTGTCTGTCTTTGATTTCCAAATAGAATATATTAAAGGAGAATCAAATTCTCTTCCTGACTTCTTAACCCGAGAATTCTTGCAGGGATTCCCTATTTAATGTCAGGCCGTGGTAAAGCTCAAAGCTATAGAGGAAGGGGCCGTGGCCCTGGTAAAGGAAATTACTATTCTCAAAATAATAATTATGCTCAAAGCAATTATGATAAACAGTTTCCTCAAATAGGATCCACTTCGTCTCAAAAAACAATTAAGGAAGCCTTAATCCAAGGAGAAGAATTCAACCAAAAAATGATTGACAACTCTCTCAAAGAGCCAATTATTTGCTTAGAGCAATCCGACCTTAAATGATTTTCAGATCCTTATTATTTAGCATCAAAATATTTTGAACAAAGATCACATTTTCCTATTCAAGGAAGAAAAAGTAGAGGGATCTATGAAATAATTCTTAAAGAAACAGGATCAGTTTATTTTGATCATAAACTCAGAAATCCTGAAGTAGCTCAAAGCGCATATGCTTTTTCAAAAGCCAAAATACTTAAAGTACTCTCAGTATCAGATTGGGGAACCAATCCAAACCAACTGAGACATTATTTTGTTAATCCCGAGCAATAATTTTATTATAATTATTGGGATTATATTGGTGCATGGCTTAAAGCATTTCTCTATCAAAATTCTCAAAGAAAACATACTTGGTTTTTCCAGTTTGACTAAGAATTATTAAATGAAGAAATACCCAATTGGTTCTTCCTCAATTGGGAAAAGATTGGTCCTAAAAGGGAATATTTACCAGAAAACCTGAAACAATTATTCGATGATTATTGTCTTACTCACCCTAAATACAGGAATGAACTTTATTACAACCAAAATCCTTTGGAAAAAATAGAACGCCAAAGCTTAATTAGAAGAGCGTTACTCTTATTCTTATCCCAATTCAAACTTCCATGGATCTGGGCATGGTCTTATGACTGTGACTATGATGATTTCCACCTTCCCTGCCTAACCAGAACTTATTCTTTCAAATGGTGGAATAAATTTGATACTACTGAAATTCTTAAAGAAATTGTCAAAACTTGTTCTTATCTTAAAGAAGAGCTTAAAGCACAGAAAGAAAAGGAAAAAATGGATCCAGAAGATCCCATAGAAATGATTAAATCTAAAATTCTTAAAGGCAATCCTAGTATTACTCAAGAAAAATTAAATGAATGTCTTAAAGATAAATTGGCCAGCTTTATCAATAAAGTTCTCGAAGAAGAAGCCAGCTCAAAGATGTCTACTCAAAGTATGGACGACAATGAAGACATGAAAAATTACATGGGAATGATCCCATATTCTCAAGTTGAATGATAGATCAGGACAGTAAAGATAATTCCACAAAGATATTAACAGTTTCTCCATTATTTCTAAAGCCTAAAGATACAGAAGAAAAAAATAAACAGACAAGATCTCCTTACAGGAAAAAGGACATCACTAAAACTTCTATGGCTGACAAAAGCAAAAGTTTTCCATTATCTCTAAAAAGGACAAAGAAAAGTAAGACAAAGAAGTCAAAACCCTCCAGTACTCTTGTCTCCCACTGATTAAAAGCACTTAAAAGCGCACTCACGGATGCACTCACGAACTTAAAGATGTTTGAAATCCGAAATGCTAAGCCTATAAAAAGAATCGAAGGCAATGCAGACATGCTTCAAAAATCTCTCTCTCTCTCTCTCTCTCTCTTGGCTCATGTGTTAAGCACCACTCTCCTTTGTAATATATTTCTTCACTTTTTATATTTTCAATTTTTATAGAAGATGACTTAAAGTTGTAAGTCTTCTTTTCTTTTATCTTTTGTACATATTTTTTATGTTTGAATAAATAAATTTTTATCCCTTAAAGTTTTTATTCTTCTTAAATTCTTATTCATTTAAATTTATTATATTCGTTAAAGTTTGTTATCTCCCTAACCTGTGTCTAAGTTTGGTATCAGAGCCATTTTTAGGGAAAGTATAAGGAGTGAGAATCTTCTTAATTAAAGTCTATAATAGCCGGGTAAGAGCTTGATGAATATGAGAACTTTGAGTTCCTAATTTATTATTAATTTCTATATTGGGTGTAAATTGTTCTTCCAATTCTTTAAGATCTAAATCACTATTTTCTTGGTCTTCTAATTCTCTTAGATCTAATTCACTATTTTCCTCATCTTTTAATTCCCTAAGATCTAATGTACTATTCTCCTCATTATGAATCTCAGCAAAAGATAGTGCACCTTTATATGATCGCCTTAAGAAGAACCCTCCGGCTTGGAGTCCTGAACATACTCAGGCTATTAAATTAATAAAGTTAAAAGTCAAGAAAATTTCTTGTTTATCTCTTGCTAATGAGCAATGAAATAAGATTGTAGCAACTGATGCTTCAGATATAGGATATGGAGGCATCCTTAAACAGATTAATCCTGTTAAGAATAAAGAAGAATTAGTCTGTTTTACCTCGGGCAAGTGGAATAATGCTCAAAGAAACTATTCCACAATCAAAAAAGAAATGCTTTCAATAGTCAAATGTATTTCTAAATTTCAAGAAGATCTTTTAAATCAAAAATTTAAATTAAGGATTGATTGTAAAGCAGCAAAAGAAGTCCTAGAAAAAGACGTAAAAAATTTAGTTTCAAAACAAATATTTGCGAGATGGCAAGCAATCCTGTCTGTCTTATAACTTGAAAAGATATAGATCTACTAGCAGTCTGCCTATCGCGTTTTGACAAAGAAAAAAACATGTAATCTATTTACATATTATTTAGCATCAAAATATTTTGAATAAAGATTCTATTTTCCTATTCAAGAAAGAAAAAGTAAAAGGATCTATGAAATAATTCTTAAAGAAACAAGATCAGTTTATTTGGATTATAAACTAAAAAATTCTGAAATAGGTCAAAGTGCATATATTTTTTTAATCTATATATATATATATATATATATATATATATATATATATATATAAAGAGGTTTGAGATTTTAAGTTTTTAAGGTGGCGATGGTGCGGATGGCCGGCACAAAAAAGCTCAAATTTTGAGCTCCACCTTTGTGGATGCGCTAAGTGGGTTCAACACTCAGCATAAAAGGGTGCCACGTTTAGCATCGGTTTTTACGGCGCTCAGGCAACGACGGGCAGCCAATTTGAATGTTTTGGCCCGTCCACTTCCTGATCAAGGCCAGCCAGCAACAGGAGTTGTTCTTGCCTATTGTGACCAGCCTCCATAACTACTAACTGGAAACAGGACTGGCCATGGCCACCTGCCTATGGATGCCCCATGTGCAGTTTACTCCGCAATTCAGTGCAGAATCTACTTCCCAGACTCGCAATGTTCGATTCAACGACTTCTATTTCAGACGTCGTTCTATCACTCGCAAAATCAACAGCAATAGAAGAATCTTTTGTTGCTCCAATGATAGCAACAGCAACAATCGTCCAGAACGAACTGGCATCCAGGTTTACGGCGAGATAGAGAGGTTTGTTGATTTTTTTTATTTTTAAATTTCATTCCTTCGAAGTCGCTGCTCTGTTATTGATCTGTATCCTATCTGCCATGCTGTTTTGTTTCGATTGATTGTGGGCTTATCATATTTGATGTCTTGGTTTATTTCGTGTTTCCATTTTCTTTATCCTTTTGTATTTGGATTTTAAATTGGCTAAGCATGAACTAACCCTCTTAACCTAGCAGGATAATCCCAATAATAACATCATTTAGAATTCATGCCTTCTTCTAAATAGTTCAATTTTTTATTAACCCATGAGTGCCTTTGATAAATTTTGGTTTTGGAAACTTGGTCTATGGGATCATTTTCCTTGTAAATAAATGGATTTGGCGTTTCCCAAAGAGACACTTTGTATCTGACATTAAGTTTCATGTCAATAGCAAGTTTGGCTTGCGTCAGAACTGGTGGGGTGCTCTTGGTCACCAGCACAAATTCATTCATCAGTGCTATACTATCTGTATCTCTGTATCTCCCTTAACCCGATTCAGGATTGGAATGGGACTCATTCGATTTTGGAAGGATGTTTGGGTAGGCAGGACTTCCCTTCGCATTGTTTTTCCTGGTTTATTTTGCCTCTCTTTGGTCCACTTGCCCTTTGTCTCTGCCGTTCTTGGTTTAGGGGTTGGGGTGGAGGAGGATTCTGTTTGTTGGAGCTTCCTTGTAAACGCTGTGAGGCCGAGGTGGTAACCACCTTTCTTGATACTCTTTCTGGGATGTGGTGAAGGTGGATCTTGTTAGCGTGTTTAGAGAGTTTCACGGTCATACGGTCAGTTAAAGTGAATGATTATAGGCCCAATAGTTCATTGACTAGTGTATATAAGATTATTACTATGGTTTTGTATGTTCGGTTGAGTAAGGTCTTAGGTGATAGTGTGATACTATTTTGATGGCTGAGAGTGGAGTTGTGGGGGCTGTCACAACATTGATGCGGCCTAGTGGCTAATGAGGTGGTTGAGGACTTAGGTTGTAAGGGTGTAGGAGGGGGTTGGTTTTGAAGCTTGACTTTGAGAAGGCGTATGATTGTATGACCGTGTTAACCGGGGCTTTCTTGATCACGGGATGGAGCGGAAAGGTTTTGGGGTTAGGTGGAGGCCGTCGATTCGAGGGTGTTTCCGTTCTCCTTCGTTTTCGGTCATTGTTAACGGTAAAGCGCAGGAGTGGTTTAGCTCCTCGAGGTGGTTGCGTCAAGGTGATCCTCTTTCCCCTTTCTTATTTACCCTTGTAGTTGATGTTCTAAGTAGGTTGGTCTCGAGAGGAGAGGTGGTTGGATTAGTAAAGGTGTGCTGATGGGTACATAGACTTTAAAGTGTCTCATCTTCAGTTTGCTGATGATACCGTCCTTTAGAGTGTCTCACCTTCGGTCTATGTGGCATAAAGTGATCATGAGCAAATTTGTTTCTTCCTTTAACCCGGCTTTCAGTTGGGGATTGGGGTTGAGTTTGTTTCTGGGAGTTTGGGTGGGGGACATCCCGCTTAAAACTACCTCCTCGCGCTTGTTTCATCTTTCCTCCGTTCATATGGCTCCTATTTCTGATTTTTATTTGTCAAATGTGGCCGGTGGTATTTCTTGGTATTTTCATTTTTCTCGAAATCTCGATGATTGGGAGTTGGATAAGTTCGTTGTCCTCATTGACACCTTCCCGGGTGTGTTTCCATTCTCGAAGATTCTCGAGTCTAGGTTTTGGAAGAGCCGGTCTAAATTCTTGTGGCTCTTTCCTTTCGCACTTGATTAAATCACTTGTTCCTTCCCTATTTCCATTGTCTTCTTTTGTTTGGAAGGCTAATGGCCCCTTCAAGCTAAGAGCTTTTGTGTGGTCTTTGATTCTTAATAAAATTAAGACTAATGATATGCTCCAAAAGCGTAGGCCTTATAAGATGATTTCTCCTAGTTGGTGTGTGATGTCCAACGGTGATGCTGTGTCCCATGATCATTCATTCCCTCACTGTAGTGGAGCTAGATCTTTGTGGAATCTGTTGTTTGGTGTCTGGTGAAGCATGGGTTAGTCCAGAATTGGTTTCCTTTTTTCTTCCGTAGCAATTTCAAGGATTCGGGAATCAGGTAGATGCTGCCTTATTGTGGCAGTGTGGGGTCTTTGCCATCTTATGGTGCTTGTAGACGGAGCGGAACGCCAGGATTTTCAGAGATCAGTCCTTATCTTTGAAGCTTTTGTGGGATAGAGTTTTTTTATGGCTTCCCTTTGGGCTTCAGCTAGGGGCGCTTTTTGTGGCATTTCGCTTTCTGTGATTCAACGTGATTGGCATGCGCTTCTGTTCTAAGTGCTCTTCTTGCATTTTCTTTTTGGTTTTCTTTTGTTGTTTTTTCTGTTTTTTTGATGGACTTCTCTTCTGCCCCTTTGTATTTTCTCTCTCTTTAATCTAATATGCTTCTTTTCTTATTAAAAAAATAAAATAAAAGATATTGGGGCAAAAGGCCCGCTATGATGAATAGTGGGTTGTCCCCTGGTGAGAGCATGTAAGAACTACCACAAGTGGGTCAATCCAGTCTAGAGAGGGTTGTCCCCTAGCATTGGCACCAAAGCTGGAGCGCTAGGTGAGGTCAATATCTGCCCGCAAATGAACTACAATGGACTAGTAGTAGCAAGACATGTAGGATCACCTTAATGAGCATCTAAGTTCCTGGAATCCTGCTCAGTACAAATACACTAAAGCACAACAAACCACACTGCCACAGCGAAGCAGCATCTTCACCTAAGCCTCTCCAACCACCCCGAACAATCGATTATAAAGAAATCGACCACACTGGAGCTTCACACACCAATCAATGGATATCCTCTTATTAGGCCTACTTCTTTGATCATGGGACTTAGCAAAACACTTACGCATCACACACCAATCAATGGATATCCTTTTATTAGGCCTACTTTTTTACAACACGTTATTAGTATTGAGCTTATTAAGAACAATGGACCAAACAAAGGCACTAATCTGGAAGGGGACACCAGCTTTCGAAATAAAAGATGATAGGAGAAAAGGAGAAGGATCAAGAGAATGAATCAAATGCCATAGAAAGGAACGATAAGACAGAAGTCCAAAACCGCATGTCTTCGTAGTGAGAAAGACGCACACCTGAAAGGGTATCAAAAAGAGCTAGAGCTTCATCGGCCTCTCGATCATTTCAATGGTGAAAAACATGAAAATTTCATGAAAGACCAAACCATATCCTATCACCAGAGGCAAACTCAGAAAATATAACCAAATGAGCAGATTATAGGCGAAATATGCAGGAAGGCTTCCCGAAGATAAGTATCACCCATCCACTCAACCTCCCGAAAACAAATCCGCCCCCGTCCCCCACCCTAAATTGGGTCAGTGGGATAAAACAAAAGCTTACATTGATGAATAAATCCTCTTAGGATCAGTTTGCCAGGGAAGGTCTAAGTCGACTTCCAATGAGCCGAGAGATTTGCACGGATTTCTGTGAGAAACAGCGCCACCAAAGTTGGCATCCCACCCACTCAGATTCATCCCGAACTTGCTCTTCATCGTTTATGTTATATTGCTCCAGCTCCCGGGTAAAGCACCTATTCTAGAGTGTCCTTCATCGAGTTGTTGTCTCTTTTTTGTGTCTTGGTAGCATTTGTAATGGGGGATTAGTGCATCTTGGTCGTGTCTGTATTGGTGGATTTCTTATCCACCTCTGCTATTTCTTCCTATCTATATAATCTTCCTTTTTATCCCCCAAAAAAAAAAAGTTAAAAACCAAAAAAACAAGGCTAGCGTTGTTGTAGTGTACATGCAGAATTTTCTGTCCTCAAGATAGTCATGTAAAGGGTTTCGTGGCAAGTGTGGGTCGGTCAAACCTATTATTGTGGCGTATTGATTATTTGCTTGTAGGCTTAACCATCCTCTCCTCTATGGATATAAACAACATGCTGAACTATATACATTTTGTGGGTCGACTTTACTTTCCTAGTCAAATGGTGTTACCCTTCACCTTGCTGTTGTTTATTCTGCTGTCTGTGAGAAACAAAGAGTATCTTTTTATTCTTTTTCAGTTTAGATTCATCATGGGTGGTGGTTTAGTTTGATGCATCCTATTCATCGAAAGGTTGCCCAAAATGAGATCATGACGATTGATGTTTTCTCATGTACATCTGCAGATTACTCACAGAGACTGTCAAGCAATCTCAAGATGGTTGGGGTAGTTCAAAGGACTGGAGTGAAATTGAGGTATCCTCTAATCTAGCTAACGGAGTACCATAATTCATTCCAGTTTTCTTGCCATGATCTTATAATTTATGGCTCTGTTTGCATCCATGAAGCTTTCTTAAAGATATATCAGTTGTCCAAATTTTTTCACCATATGTTCATTGCTTGTTTTGTATTCTTGTACTCGGCAACAGGAGAATCATTAAATGAGTTGCAAATGATTTTATAATTTCTCCAAATAATTTAAGTTTATAGCAATGCATGGCCCTCTTGTTTTTGTTTTTTGAGAGATTTGGAGGTATCAAATCACTTACAATTGGAGTGTGAGCAGAAAAGAATGTTGCAAGTTTTGAGTGGATGCTACTGAGTTTGAGTTTAAAGTAGCTATAGATCAACAACATTTTACAATGTTTGGTTCAAGACTACAAGTAGGTGTGGGTATTGGAGCTAGTAATGCTCAATTTTCAATTATTAACCTCCTGCGCAGATTGATTTTGAGCGATAAGGTGACTTTTTGAACAGAAAAAGAAAAAAGAAAAATAGAAAAAAAAGGTGACTTTCTTCTCTTCTCCATGGACTGAAGTGGTGGAAGCTTCCAATGCTGTTCCAGTTTCAGATTGACAAAGACTGGCGAGCTGCTCTTCATTTAGTTATTACAGTTTTTTAATTCTTCAATTCCAATAGTGTACTTGGTTCTCCTTTTGGCAGACTGCGTAATACCCACCCCCTTTTGCACCTTATCTGAAGTGGTGGGAGCTTTCGATGCACCAGTTTCTGATTGACTAAAACTTGCCAGATGCTCTTCATCAAGTTATTGCAGTTTTTCAATTCTTCAAATTCTGATATTGTACTTGGTTTCCTTTTGGCAGACTGCTTACCTCCCCTCCCTTTTATGTGTTGCACCTTATCTGGTAATCTTTTTCTTCCATAAACATTTTAGGCAAACAGTGGAGCATTATTAACCATAGCTTTGAATATGGTTCAACTCCTCTTTGATGCTTGGCAGAATCATCATTTTTTAATTCGTTCGAAGCTAAGAATTAAGTAGAAACGAACAAATGATAACCCCATATTTCCCTTTTTAGCAACCGCTTAACTTTTTTTTGTCTTGGTTTATTTTTTGAGTAGATAGTAGTCTGATAAATGAGGCAACTAGATCAACTCCGAAGTTTGCTTCTTTGTTACTTGGTTGTGAGTATTTCACCCACAAAAACAGGCTCTCTGTAAAGCATCCCCCCTGGTGGGTGGTATTGGGTAATCTGGCTATTGTAGGCACTTGACACTTCGTATCCTTGCAGTGATGGGAGCATTATACACTGATTTGTCCTTCCCTATAGTAGATTTCTGATAAACTCTGTTTAAAGTAATTTCATTAATTCCTTCTCGGGCGGGGGCCTGTTGGGGACTCTGGCTATCGTAGGCACTTCCTTATCCTTGCATTCATGGGATCTTTATGCACTCACCTGTCCTTCCCTTCAGTAGATATTCATAAACTCTGTTTAAACTACTTCCATTCATACCTTCTCAGGGAGCTTGGGTATTGCAACCAAGAAACACCACACCAAATTGTGTCGTACATTTTGTTGGTGGCATTTTTGTTGGGGCAGCCCCTCAGCTTATGTACCGCTTGTTTCTTGAGCGGCTTTCAGAAAAGTAAGTGACTTTGCAGTAACAACAATTCTCTCTTTTTTTAACGTGTTGTGCTTTCATGTAGCTTGTTATTGGTTGAATATCAGGGGGTTTCATTTAAAGGTACTAAGTGCTTCAAACTGAATGCATCATTTCTAGCAAGTCAATAATGTATTAGTATGTGCCGAAAGAGGTATAGACGGAAGTCCTACAAAAGGGATTAGTGGCCCCCACACATAACCTTCTTATTTTCCCTCTTGATCAACATAGTTTCTTTGCTAGATGTATGTCAACTGGAAAAAAGAAAATCCTCCAAGTTAATGGCATATTAAGGTATTGACACTTGTCTAAGAGTACCGTTGATGTGCTGCTAAGATGCTAGCGGTGGGTCGCCTACATCCCAACTTTCGTTCTTTTTTGTTCTCTTTTAAATAAATATGGTGGGAGGCAAATAATGCTTATGCTTTCTATATCTGAAGGAAAAGGAAAACTAACATATTGCTCCATCCCTTTGTTTTTCTTTTTGGTCTTATAAATCCAGGGGTGTTTTGGTGATTGCAACACCTTATGCTAGTGGCTTTGATCACTTCTATATTGCAGATGAAGTGCAATTTAAGTTTGATAGGTGTCTTCGACTTCTACAGGAGACTGTGAGCTTATTCTATAGTTTTTGAGAATCGTTTTTGTTCCTTATCGATTTTTTTATTTTTATTTTTTTTTATTGAAGTTGCTCTATTGAATAGGTTCAAGGTCTTCCTACGTTTGGAATTGGACATTCTCTGGGATCCGTAATCCATCTTTTGATTGGTATTCTTTTTAATCCTTTTCTTTATGCATATTCTTTTTGTTGTTGAGGTAGAACGAAAGAAAAACTGATTGGGGGGGGGGGGAGAAGCCTTGAACCTCAACCAGTCAGGCATATGCATTTATATGTTTACCATGTAGAAACGATACATTTAGGATTAAAAGGTCCCTTTACTTTACCTCATGTTTCCCTAATCTTATCCTTTATTTCCTATTACATCCTTGAACTCAATATTTGACGACTAATTTGTGGCAGTGTGGGGTTTTTGCGATCCTGTAGTGTATTTGGACGGAAAGAAATTCCAGAATTTTTAGGGGTCAGCTGACTTTGTTGTGGGATAGGGTTGTATTTTTGGCTTCTCTCTAGGTGTCAGCTAGGGGAGCTTTTAATGGGGTCCCTTTCTCGGAGATAAATCGCAATTGGAGCACTTAACTTTTGTATTTCTCTTTTTTCTCTTTTTTTTTTTTGGACTTCTTGTCCATTTTGTTGTATCTTCTCCTTAATCTATAATATTCCTTCTTTTATAAGAAAAAAATAGTCCCTAAGATCACTTCCATCATAACAGCCAGTTAACTTTTCATTAATGACAACTTTACCCTTGTCACTTAAGGACTCCATGAACATGACTGCTTTTAAAATAAAAAACCCTCTGTTCCTTTCACCATTAGCACCCCCACCCACTCAATTGATTTCCACTAAAACCAGTGACACACCCGGCCAATTTAACGGCATCCTCTATTACCAGTTTCGGCCATCATCTTCATAGTCACATCGAACCCCAACCATAAAATGTCTCTCCACCTGATACCCCCACCCACGATACAAACACAGACAAACGTCAGAAATTCAAATCGAAAAATCAAATCTTTGCTCAGAGCAACTCGTCAATGGCGGAGGTTTCTTACCTTCACCTACACATAGAAGATGAAGAAGACGACGACTGAGTGACGTGTTTAATTTGGTGTTCTCAAATTCGGTCCTCAAAGCAATTTTAGGGTTGGGGTTAAGGTTTGCTGTGGATGTTGATATTCAATTTGGTCTTCGCAGATTTTGGTGGTTATTGAGAAGATCTGAAAGCTATTGTAATTTATAGCGATTAAACCTGTAAGTGCTAGTTTTCTAAGCACTTTGGAAGTTTTCTTCAATTGAGTGTCAACGGGTTGATGGAGAAGACGTCTTTGTCGTCGGTCCACCGGAAAATACACCGTCGTTGTGAATGGACAGCTCTCACCTCAATAGAAACGTGGAGAGGTTGGTGACATGGAGAGGCGTTGTGGTGTATAGGAGAGACTAGAGCGAGAAAAAATCTCTATTGATAAGATTCTATTTTATTTGTGTAAGATAATTGATACTACGATTTTAGGAGAGAAAAACCCTTAATTGATAAGATTCTTTTTTATTGTGTAAGATCAATTGTTTTTATTTGAAAGATTATTTGATCTCTCTTGTAAATTTTGATACTCTTTTGAGAAAGTCAGTTGGATTGATATTTTATTTTTAGGTAAATTATATTATACAGTGAAGAAAAATAATATTAAAAGTCATGTGATTATCAAATATTCTTTTATTTTACATATTGAATAAGTATCATCAATTAGCATGGGTAAAATTTGTGAAATAAAATATGAAAAACAGATGAAAGTTACCTGAACGACTAACTGTAAGCCTAAAACTGAGTTCAAGGACCACAATAGTAAATGCCAAAGTATAGTTGTTGAAATAGGAAGTTAAGTTCAGGGACCAAATTGTTATTTAATCCTTAAATTTATGCCCTTATGATGTAATATTTATTCTCCGACTCTCTCCCTCGAGTTGTAGCAAAAATATCATGCATGGCTAGATTGTTACAGATGTAGCCCATTATTCCCATATGAAAGGCTCAGGGAAGTAGTGGATTGTGTTTATTCAAGATTTGAAGAGGGACGTGGTGGATCGTGCTCTCTTTAAGAGCAGTTGGTGTGTTTGTTTTAGGGAGGTCTGTGCGGCCAGGAGGCATCATCATCGATTTGAATACTAGGTCTACCTCATGTATTGAGGTGATTTGTGGGGTTTGTTCTTTATCCATTAGGGTTAGGTGATGTAGCCTGTGAACAGCTCAAAGAAAAGAAAATTCAAAGAACATATTCTGGAATTGACTCAAAGCTGGATTGCTTTGGTATTGTCTTCATTAAATTTTGGGTTAAAGCATAGATGAAAGATAAATAGACAAGCTAGGCCTAAGACAAGGCCCCATATAGATTCCGCTTAGGGCTTTATGAGAGATTGATAGATGGACCTAAGCTAAACTTAGAAGATTGAACCTAAACCAAAGCATATAGTCTGAATTAGGAGAGCAGAGGTTTAATCCAAGACCAGGAAAGCAAGCCTTATCGAAGGTCAATGCCAGGCAAAGCCGTAGACTACAAGAGGCTTCTTAAGCCAAGATTGTCTTATTGTAGTCCAAATTTAGTTGGCAATTTGGTCAGTTTTTGGTGTGTTTTAGACTGAATTAGGAGAGCAGATGTTTGATCCAAGACCAGGAAAGCAAGCCTTATCGAAGGCCAATGCCAAGTAAAGCCCTAGACTACAAGAGGCTTCTTAAGCCAAGATTGTCTTATTGTAGTCCAAATTTAGTTGGCATGGTGTGTTTTCACAAGTCTAAGACCCGGGTGCTATTCTGGTAAATTATCCTAGATAGTAGGAGTTGGCTTTTTACTGGATTTTATTTTTGTTGGGAATCTGTTGTGTAGGTTGTGGTCATGGCAAGTAGGTCCCAGGTAAACGCCCAAGTGTCTGAACTCAGCCACCAAGGAATCTTTGCCATGAAGACTACTTAGCCCTTAAGTCATACCCCCTACCTTTCTTTTAATATATGTTTGTACTCTTTTGCTAGTCAGTAAAGGTATTCCTTTGATGTGTGATGCATCTTTCTTTTGGCTGTGATGCTTAAGAAGCCTAGTGCGATGCTAGGTGTGAGGCTTAGATCTATCTTCTTATTTTGTTTCTTCTTTGCGTAATTGTTTACTTTTTCCTGCATCTTTACCCAAAAATCAGATCTGAATCTGTTCATTAGAACCCTAAAATAAAGCATATAAAGCCCTGGTGAAATCCTAGCTTTAAAAGCCTAAAACCGCTAAAATTATCCAAAAGAATAAAATAAAATGGAGAGACAGGTTTTGAGTGAGGATGCCTCGCTGGTTGGGTGTCTTGTGGAGCTGTTGCCTTTTGCTTAAGGGGTGGTAATTTGCGTATAATGGTTGAATTTGGATATAATCGAAGTTATCCATCAAGTTCAATGACTACCCAAAACTACCCATTAGTCTTAATGGGTAATTTTGGGTATACGGAAAACTTATCCAATACCCAATATTACCCAAATTATCCATTAACTTCTACACTAAATTTTCAATATATTTTTTTATCTTTTGTTAGAAAAATAATGTTTTTCTAATCCATGTTACATACTCCGTTTGTACCAAAGTAAATGTCCATCTTTAAAATTTTGCTGAAGAGAAATGAGATAGTAAGAGATTTGTACCTTAAAGGATGTTTCTTTTCTTTATTTACTATATCTTGCGTCAAATCAATGAAAAGAATTTTTCGTCAACTTCAAAACATTGATCATTTTTGGATAAACACCCAACTCATGATCATACTAGGTACTTATCGAGTTACCTATTTGAAACCCATCACAATATTGGGTACTTAAATGGTTAACCTAACATGTCATTTTTAATGGGTCAAATGGATGGGTTAGTCAAGTGGATAAAAAATTGGCACCCTTACTTTTACTTATCTTGGAGTTCGGTAGGGGGAATCCTAGGCCGCTTAGCTTTTGGAATTTGGTAGTGGCTAAGGTGTCTAAATGTCTTAGATGGATGGAAACGTGCTTGTTTCTCTTTGGAGGGTAGGCTTACCTTGACTGAGTTGTGCCTTTCAAGTATTTCGATTAATTTGTTGTCTCTCTTTAAGCTACCATTGGGGGTTGCAGAGAGATTGGAAGGGATTACGAGACATTTCTTGTGGAGTGGGGTCGACGAGGAGAGCAAGGATCATTTAGTGGCTTGGGATGTCATGTGTAGACCCAAGGAGGAAGGGGGCTTAGGGACTGGGAATTTGGTTCTCAAAAACATTTCTCTTATAGGTAATTAGCGGTGGTGTTTTCCCTTATAAACTTACCCCCTTTGCATGGAGTTATTAGGAGCAAGTTCGGTGTACATTCTCCCCCAAGGGGTGGGAGAGATGGCAAGGGCACTCAACGCAAAGACCTTGAGGTCCTTGGTTCCAATCCCCATACCAAGGGGCCATACTTACCTATAAAAAAAAATCATCTCTTCCAACCTCATATTCTATATGTAAGTGGAAATGGGGACAGGGTTTGATTTTGGGAGGATCACTTGGTTGGGGATTCCCCTTTAGCATCCCTTTTTCTCGTTTACTCAGGCTTTTTGCCGTTCACGATGCTCCTATTTCTAATTTTCTTGTTCGGTAGGGAAGCAATTTTCCTTGGAATTATCACTTTTTCAGGAATTTAAATGATAGAGATTCTCAAGAGGTAATTGCTTTGCTTCATCAGCTGCATTCCTTTCGTCTGCGCAGGTCGATCGTAGGTCTTCAATCTCGGTTCTCAATCATCTCTTTTCATTCAAGTCTTTTATGAAAATCCTTTCAAGATCTCGTACACCTCATGATTTTCCTATATCCAATTCCATTTAGAAAGCCAAGGTCTCGTACAAGTTTAAGGCTTTTTGCCTGGTCTCTCATGCCCATAGTTATTAAAGGCGAAAAGCGAGAAGCGGGCGAGAGGTGCCTTTTTCGGGCGAGAGGCGAGGCGAGAGGCGGGCGAGCAAAAGGCGAACAAGTTAATAATTAAGAAAAAATACTTTTAAAGTGTTATATCTTGTAATTTTTTTCATAAAATAATTATAAATAAAAGTAATTCATGTAACTCAATCCACAAATGGTAATAATAACACTATTTTCAGCTTTAAGGTTTTGTATTTATACGAAAAACTACATTTTTTTTCTTGAAAATCAAAATGTAATAGGTATATTCTAAAAAATATAGACAAAAATCTTCTAGATCCACTTCAAACTAGGCAAACACTTTGGATCTAACATCTGCAGGTGCCTGCGACCCTGTCTGTCATCTCCGGCGAAGATTCCGGCGAAGATTCCGGCGCCGGCCAAATTTTCCGGCGAGATCCGGCGGTGAAAAGTATAGATCTGTGAGCGTCTCCTCAAGGCGAAGACATCTGTGGCCTTGGATTGGACAAATATTAGGTTGATTTGTCTAGATCTAAGAAAATATGTTGAGATCTAAAAAAGAAAAATTCAAATCTGGTCAAATTTTGGTTTGGGTTCGCCTTAGGTCGCCTTTCTTCGCCTCTCGCCTCTCGATTAGGCGAGAAAGGCGTACGCCTGGGGTCGCCTTTGTCACATCGCCTCGCCTGAGTACCTCCGGGCGACATACCTTCGCCTCGCCTCGCCTCTCGCCTCAGGCGAGCCAGGCGATCGCCTTTAATAACTATGCTCATGCCTAACTGGTTGACACTAACAATTGGGGTCAGAGGCAGAGGCCAAATAAGGCCAGCTCCCCTGATATGTGTGTGATGGGAATCATGAACACCTGTTCCTGTATTGCCCGATTGCATGGAGGTTGTGCTGTTCTCTATTTGATATCCGCGGTGAGAGTTAGATTTTTCTGGTTCAATGGAGGCATATGGGATTTGGGGGTAGTAAGGATGCTCAACTTTTGTGGCAGTATGGTCTGTTTAGTATATTGTAGGGCATTTGGATGGAGCAGAATTCTCATATCTTTCGCAATCAGGCACCGTCCTCTCTTTTGCTGGAGCATTTTTTTTTTCACGCTTCTTTATGGGCTTCATCTTTAGTGGCTTATAGAGGGGTGTGAGTAGCAGAGCTTTTGATCTTGCGAGGGATTCGTGAGCAGCTATTCATTAGTTTTTCTGTTTCCCTTTTGTTTATCATTCTTTCTACTTTTTTAGCTCAGCGGATGGATGGCTTGTCTTCTGTTTTGTACATTCCTCTTTTGTTCTAATTTCTTCTTTTATCAAAAAAAAAAAAAAAAAAGAACATATACAAAGCTTTCGAAATTAAGGTAGAGAAAAACTAGGGTTTTCAATGAGGTGCGATATGTTAAGGATGGAGATTCACGGTTCATAGTCAAGGATGAAGAAATTAGAAAAAGATGGAAAGTGTATTTGAAAAATTATTAAATGAGCAACATGTAGGGAACGTAGCTATAGAGGAATGTAATAGCGGTGGGAGAAGTAGAGATATTATTGTTGTCCATATATTAGTGAGTGTAAGGTGAAGTTTGCTTTAAACATATGAAAACCGGGAAGGCTTAGGACCAGATGGAATTGCGAGCGGTTGAGGTATATAAGTTCTTAGGAGGCACTAGTGTCTTGGCTAGTAAAGTTAATTAACAAAATCATATTGTTGAAGAGAATAGCATTATACTTCCAACATAGAAACAATAAGGTAACATCCAAAGTTGTATGGATTATAGAGGTATCAAATTAAGGAGTTACACAATGAAGCTTATAGAGAGTAGTTGAAAATAGATTATGGGAGACAACAATATCGGGTATTAGTTTGCTTATATGTCAGGAAAGGAAGGTCAACAATGGAAGCTATCTATTTATCAAGAAGATTGATGAAAAGATATAGAGGGAAAGAAGGATTTACATATGGTTTTTATTGACTTAAGTGTATGACTGAGTTCCTAGAGAGTTAATTTGATGGGTGTTACAGAAGAAAGGGGTTAAAGCAAGATATATTGATGTGATTAAAGATATGAATAATGGAGTTGCGACGTTAGATATAACTATAGCAGGAGAGACTTACTAGTTCCCAATGTGATTACACCAATGATCTGCCGTAAGTCCTTATCTTTTTGCTTTAGTGATGGATGGTTTTGTTTTCTGTCAGATATTTGGGTTCTAGGGGGAGCAAGGATGCACAAATTCTATGGCAGTGTCGGTGTTTGGTACGATGTGGGGTATATGGAGTGAGAGGTCTCACATTTTTCGGGAGCAGGCGCTTTCTTTCTTTCTCCTACACGAGAGAATTTTCTTTTATGCTTCTATTAGGGCTTCAGAGTTAGGTGCTTTTCAAGGAGTGCCCATTGCTGATCTCTCAAGAGATTAGAGGGTGGTTCTTCGCTAGCTTTTACTAGGTTTCTCCATTTTCTTCTTTTTTTTGTTTGTATTTGTTTCGGTGGATGGCTTGTTTGCTGTTCAGCATTTTCTTTGCATAGTATAAAAGAATCTTGGATTATCAAAAAAAAAAAAAAAAGAAGATAAAGGAAAAAAAAATGGGCATCTGTAGTAAAGAAAAATATGAATGATTATGGCATGTGTGACGACCTTGCTTTGGACCAAATTAAATGGAGGAAAAAGATTTAATGTAGCCAACCCCAAGTGATTCGAACTAAGGCTGAGTTGACTTGAGTTTCACCCAGCTTTTTTCCTCTATAGGTTACAAAAGACCGGTCAAAGCTCACAAGTAATCCACTTAAAATCCAAAAATGAACTTCAAATTTAGAAGATTATGATTGGGACCTTCAAACTTCCATATCCCCTTTGAGAAAACCAAAAGACAAACGGCCAAGACTTTTAGAGCAATCAAAATGCAGTTGCTACAGCAGAGCTTCCAATTCGAAAATTTACTGACATATATTATAGCATGTTCGGTATACTTACATGGTAACAAATTACAGTGGTCCCCTAAAAGATAAAGTTCTCATTCTCCAAAAAAATCCAAAAACATACTAGATCTTTTTTGCAATACTGCTTGTGGGGGAGTGACAAATTTGGTCTAAAGCAGCTGATTGTACTGTTGATCAGGTTCCAGGTATGCTGTGCAAAGGAATGGGAATGTCTTGATGGCATTTAATAACAAGGTAGTGAAAACTCATCTCTAATTTGTTATTCTTGCCTTAACACAGATTGAGCGTGAAGTTTAGAAATTATATAAGGGCTGTGACAATATAATATCAACTGTGTGCAGGCAGGTTCTCTTCCTTGTTATCGTAGGCGACCATAAATCATTTTAATTGATTTTTGCAGGTCATTATTTAAGATGAAAAATCGATAAAGTAATCTTCTGGGGTACACATCTCAAAAGATGCCTGGGTAAATATTTTTTCACTTGGTATAGAAGTCTCAAACCTCCTTCTAGAGGTTAGCAAAAAGTTACATTTTTCTAGATCATCCATGGGCCATGGCCCTCAGTTTTCCCCATCCTGGCTTTATCAACATATCTTTATCTTGTACAAAGAACTAGATCTGTAAGTGGGTAACTAGGTTCTTTTAGGTGGTATGGTCTATATTTTTGGTGAAAACCTAGAAATGCTAAGTAGAGAGATATAAATGTTCCAAAAGAGAAGTAATGAATGGTGTAACAAAAGCTGCTTAAATGTTTGATGATCTTTACGTTGAAGTAAACATAAAGATGGGAAGTGTATTTACACATTTGTGCACAATTAAGATGGGTGATGAAAAAGATATTTCAGAAGTTCACTAAATGAAATATTAGACACATTTCTATTGAAGAATTTAGTATCTTTGAGGAAACTGGGGATTATTATGCTTGTTCTTAAAAATAGTGAGTTCACGGCGAAGAGTGCATAAAAGAAGATGAAAATAGACCAGGCTTTAGGTCCGCGCTGCTATTTTATTGAGGCTTGGTACTTTGTAGGTTATAGAAGATCTTAGAACATCTTGGTTCGCATATATATTTGGTAGAATAAGATGTTGATGATGGTAGGAAGACCAGTACAGTACTATTTATGGAATCAAAGGAGGTAAGGGTATTGTGGTGTAATTTATTTTTGGGGTATTTTTGAGATTAGAGTAAGAAGTCAATACCGGTATATGAGTATTGGTTTGAATTTATGCTTGGGAGGATTTGGATAGTTCAAGGGACATCTGTAAGCTGGAGACTGTATATCAAGGAGCTTTGAATTGTCTTATGGTAAGTGATTGTGTTGGGTATGACATGGTGGACAGAGGATATGGTTTTGCAAATAGAGATAATGGTGGACTGTCCATCTTTGATTTTGCGTTAGCTTACAATATAGTGATATCGAGGACATGCTTTAAAAGTGGGATGACACCCAATGACCCAAGTGGACTAAATAAGAGTCAAATAGACTTTTTTTTTTCTAACTAGAAAAACTGAATAATCAGTCTTTATCCTTTTCTCTTTCAAGGATAAACTTCAATTTCTCTATTCTTTAGGTGCTTCTATGGGTGCATTTAAAGTTGCTTATAGATTTGAAGCGGGACTGGACAGCAGTGCTTCACTAGCAGCTTTTTGTTTTTCTTTCCACGTTTCTTCTTTTTCTTTTTGATTTCTAGTTTTTTTTTTTTTTTTTTTCATTTTGGAGGACATCTTGTCCTCATATTTTTATTCTTCTCTTCTATCTAATAAATTTTTTTTTTGATGAAAGAAAGGTTGATCGAGTAACTTATAAAGACTTTGCGCTTTTAGGAGAGAGTCTGACCTCACAACTTCCGGATTATAGTGTTAGATTATAATCTTAAAAAACAAACAACATGGAGTAGATGCTAGAAACCCGTGTACTAAGTGGTGGAATTCAAAAGAGGTTATGTTTATTGGAATCCTAGCGGTCTTTTTTTGTTGAAGTCATCTGGGAGAGCTCTTATTCAATTTTGTATTCCCTACGCTTTTCCGGCAGCTACTTTTATTTGGAAGTCCAAGGTTCTGTATAAATTTAAGGCATTTGCATGGTCTTTAGTGCTCAATTGGTTGAACATAAAGCGTTAGAGGTGGAGACCGCATAAGGCCATTTCCCCAGATATTTGTGTTGTGAGGTGCTGGCATAATAATGAGAATCATGAGCACCTTTCTGTGCATTGCCCTATTGCATGGAAGTTGTGTTATTTATTTGATATTCGTGGTTAGGATTGGGTGAGCCCTTGCTTAGTTGAGGCTTTGTTATTGGTTAGATATACGGGTTTTGGGGACAGAAAGGATGCTCAAATTCTGTGGCAAATGCTTTTGTACTTTGGGGTGCATTTGGGGTGAGAGGAATTCTCGTATCTTATGGGATGAGGCAATGCCCTTTTCTTTGATGAAAGACATAATTTCTTTTCATGCTTCTCTGTGGGAGACGACGTTTGGAGCTTTTAGGGGAGTGTCCGTAGATGCTATTGCAAGAAATTGGAGAGCAGTTTTGCACTAGTCTCTCTCTTTTGTATTTCTCATGTTTTCATTTTTGTCGGCGGATGGCTTGTTCGCTGTCTTTGTACATTCCTTACTTCTTCTAATAAATTCTTCTTTTATCAAAAAAAGGAAAAAAAAAATGAAGAAGAATGTTATAAATTGCAACAGGAAATATAATTGCTGAAACCAGTGTAATGTGGTGTAGTATGTGCGAGCATACAAAGAGAATATTAAAAGAGGTCTTAGGGGAATCTAAAGGTAATGGACTTGTTGATAAGGAAAGGAACTTGGATGATTTTGAATGATACAAGTGTTCCAGAAAAAAAAGGAAAGAAAGCCTTGAGATCTATATCAAAAGCTTTTGATGATTTCTAATATTCTATACTAAATTAGATACATAAGAGGGGCAAAAGAATTAATATTCAAACTTAAGGAGATCGAAAGACTATGAATTTCGACGAAGTAAAATTCATTAAGGATGAGATTGACAATCCTATTCAAGCATGAGGGAATTCGAGAAAGATGGAAAGTGTATCTCAAGAAATTATAAAATTTTGATAAAAGAAGAATATATTAGAATAAGAAAAGAATGTACAAAAACAGCGAATTAGCCATCTGCCGAAACAAAAAAAGGAAACAGAGAAATACAAAAAAGAGAGAGACTAGTGCAAAACCGCTATCAAATCTCTCGCAATAGTAGCTATGGACACCCCCCTAAAAGCTCGAAATGCTGATGCCCAAAGAGACTCATGAAAGGAAATTCAATCTTTCAACAATGAAGAAGACATCGCCTTATCACAAAATATTCAAGAATTCCTCTCATTTGAAATGCACCACAAAGTACTAAAAGATAGCACATGCATAGAATCTGAGCATCTTTTCTACCCCCAAACCCTCATATCGAACCAAAAGCAAAGCCTCAACTAAAGAGGGGCCAACTAATCCTCCCCTCAACTAAAGAGGAGCCAACCAATCCTCCTCTCAAATGTCAAATAAATATGGCTCCATAGCTGACGCAACAGGGCAATGCAAGAAAATATGGTCATGAGTTTCGTTACTATGCCAGCACAACATGCAAATATCTGGGAGAAGGGCCTTATGCGCCTGCTCCTCTGACACCAATCCTTGGTGCTCATTGTTCAGCCTATTGAGCACTAACGACCAAGCAAAGGCCTTAAGCTTATATGGAACCTTAGATTTCCAAATAAAGGTTACTACCAGAAAAGCATGAGGGACTCGAGATTTAAGAAGTGCTTTCCCGAAAGACTTGACCAAGAAAAGACCTCTAGGATTCGGAACCCAATGCATACGATCGGCCTGACTGAAGGAAACAATGAAGGAGATCAAGCAAAGCAATCACATCCTGAGCCTTTATCATTTAAGTTCCTAACAAAATGAAATTTCCAGGAAAAACTACTACCCTCCCAAACCAGAAAAAAAAAAAAAAAACTAGAAATGGGAGCATGATGAGTGGTAGATAACCTATGTAAATGGGGAAATGAAATGCAAACAAACCAATGATCTTCCCAGAAACAAACACAATTCCCATTACCTACAACATACCGTATATAAGGTTGGAGGAGATGAAAGCAATGACGGATGAATTTCGAAGGACTTGCATAGGTGAGAGAAGAGCCAGTCTTAGTATCCCATCTATTCATCTGAACACTAAACTTGCTCTTAATAACTTTATGCGACAGTGAATGAGGCTCCAAGGGAAACCGCCACAGCTACTTACCAATGGGGAGAAAATTTTTTTTTTGATAAGTAAATGTTTAATAACTAAAAAGCGTCAAAAAAGGTGACACGTCGTGTGTACACTAGACGTATACTTCACCAAACAATAAAATACCCATCCAATACTATTCACAAACTCTACAAAAGGATTATAGGGGTTAGTAATATTGACGTAGAGATTCCCAGCCCCTGCACACCAAAGAAAATATAGTTCTGAGCAGTGTTCTTCAAAAACTGAATGCAACCTTCCTCAGTTTCAAACGCCCTGCGATTCCTCTACTTCCATATGGTCAACAGACACCCAATGGAGCTGCCTCCTAAAAACCGTTCCTTCTTTTATGTTTATAAAGAGACCAATTCAGGAATAAATCTTTTGTTGACTTGGGCATTACCCAAGCAAGATTCAACAAGCTAAACACCAATCAGGGAAATATTCTTAAGAACGAAATTCTCGATTACTAGCCCACTCTTCTCCTTTGGCCTGCACACATCAGCTCAAGCCACTAAATGATCCCTACATTCCTCACCTGCCCCACTCCATAAGAAACGCCTCATGATACCTTCCAGCCTTTCCGTAAACCCCATGACAAGCTTAAAGAGGGAAAGTAAATTAATAGGAATACTGCTATCAAAGAAGTAAGCCTTCTGCCCAAAGAAAAATAGGCCCCGCTTCCACCCATTCAACTGTTTCGACACCTTCTCAACAACAGGATCCCAAAAATGAGAAAACGAGGATTACCTCCTAAAGCAACCACGAGAAAGGTAAAAGGCCACTCCTTCACCCCACACCCAACAAGCGAAGCGTACTCATGTAGGACTCGGTTTTCTATATTGATTCCAGCCAACCTGCACTTGATCAAATAACATCGAGGAAAATAACATTGAGAAAATTAAAATGAACAACATGCAGGAAGTGTAGCCATAGAGAAAGAAAATAACATTGAGAAAATTAAAGATATTACTTTTTTGCGTCGAATTAGCGAGTATCAGGTGAAGTTTGTACCAAGGAAGATTCAAATATGGAAGTCTTAGGTACAGAAGTGGCTATGATGTAGGAGTATCGTGGATAGTAAAGCTATTTGATAAAATCATAATGTTGAAGAGAATGCTTGCCGGTTGGAGGAAAAGTATCATAATGCTAATCTACAAACAAATAATGAAACATGCAAAGTCGTAATTATAGATTTATAAAACTAATAAGCCATATTACACTATATAAAACACTTATGATTTCCAACAACCATATTACTGTATCAAGGATCTGCCTCAAGTCCTTATCCTTTTGCATTAGTGATGGATGACTTCTTCAAACATATACTAATATACCATGGTGCATGTTACTTGCTGATCACATTCTTATCGATGGAACGAGGGTTGGGGTCAATAATTACTAGAAAGTGTGGAGAAGCTTAGAAGTCAAAAGGTTTTAGAATAAGGAGTTAAATGGAATATATGCAGGTCTCGGAAGCGAAGCCTTGGCCTAAGCCACTTCCTCATATGCAACTTTAGCTGTAGGAGTATTAAGAGAGACAGTTTGGTTAGATGGAAAAAAGTACCACAAAGGGATCAGTTTTGCGGAAAAAAAATATCTCAAAGGGATCAATTTCAGGATATGGGATCAATTATTAATTAAGATGGGGATGTTGGAGAAGATGTTAGTGACAACAATGTTAAGATCGATTTGTGGTAAAACTAGGAAATATAAAATCAATATGAACATAATCCTGAGAGTGAGACGGTAAAACTCACTGTGATGGGAGATAAAATTGCTTTAGTTGGTTTGGACACACATCATTGACCACTAAGTGCAGTCCGGAAAAGATTTAGCCTTGGGACAAATTTCAAGTCTTTCCCCTCTAGTCTTCGCTCCTTACTTTCGGTCTACCGTCTACCAACTTGGCAGAAATAGAAGAGAAGGTTGACTGCCTTTCCAATGAAAGAGAGCCATTTCCTTGCAGCTGAAGACGGACATCAGCGTCGACTTGTGCACATCCTTGGTTTGAAATTTGACTCTCCGATGGCTTCCCGATCTCACTTGGCTGGTATTCATAGTCTTTTGGCATAGCTAGACGAAAGGAAGTGTGATAGTACGAATTTCAATAGCGAGACTAGTAGTAGGGGAGGACTGAAACTAACACGGACAAAAATAAGGAAGAAGGAAATATGTGTGTGGCTTATCCGATGATCTTGCATCGGATTGAAGGAAAAAGTGGAGGTGGTTGCATGTTTCTTATGACCTTGTCATTAGTTCAGAAACAATTAGCTAAAGTAATACTAGGTAGAGAGAATGAGTGTAAGGCTGAATAAAAGCCTAGATGCATCGGATATAACATGTCTAGCTCTTGAGTCCATAGTCCATGGCCTATGTATTTAAGAATTGAAGAATGGTAATGATGCAGTCCATAAAAGGATCAAGAAAAGTGAACTCAAGTGCGCAGAGGATTCATAATTTGCTTGGTTGAAGCAAAGCTTGGTTCAGTTGTTTATAAGTGAAGTTATTTACTTAATAGTCTTATTATAGGGTATTGTTTTAATAGTCTTATTATAGGGTATTGTTATATTAATAAGCTGCAGCCTGTTTTATTTTGTTTTCTTATTTTCATAGGTTAAGGGTATTTTGGTAATTTTCTAATTTTTGCTGGGAATGGGTGTCCATATTAACCTAGGAGTCTTATATAAGTAGTATGTTATTTCTCAAGTCCAATCTCTTCTAGACTTGTTTGTCTTAGCTGTCTTGAATTAGGAATCTAAATCCTTTTGGTCCAAGAATTAGGATTTATATATAGCTTGTAATATTTTCAGTTTATCAAAGATGAGAAAGAAGAACTTTCCAGCAGCCATTTGCTTTCTTTGAATTGTGAGGTGCAATTCCCTTGGATGTGATGCTCAAGAATCCTAGGTGTCCTAAGGTAGCTTCGGTGTGAAACCAGGTTTAATCATCTTTCGTTCCTTCTTCCTTAATTCTCTGCAACCTTAAATTGCCTCCAAAACCATAACAAAACCCCAAACCACCCACCTTTCTGGCCAAAACACTGTTTTGGGTACTGTTCATACGGCCATTTCTGCCCTAAATTCTTTGTATTTTTCCATCAATAAGCCTTATAACCCTAACCTTTTCCCTCGAATACTTAAATCCCTAAAACCAAAGTTTTGTACTTTAATTTCAGCCTCTAAAATCCCTGAAAAAGCCTTCTAAAGTCTTTTTTTCCCGCTGAATTCTACATCAAGTTGGCGCATCCTTCAAGTTTACCACACTTTTTCTATGTTGTAAATGTATAAGTAGTATAGTAGGGGCATACTTGTCTATCGTACATAAATAGTGTAGTATATATGTGTCTCGTGTAACCCTATTGGTGTTGAGTAGTTCTTTTGTTACCTTCAACGTAGCATCACAGGCATAAGTAAAATCAAAATTTTGTGTTTCCCTTTTGTTTGGAACCATCGATTGATTCGTGATTGTTGACCCTACTGAGTTGACTAGATTGGACGAAGACAGAGGTCCCTAGCAAGACACAGTTACCATTCACGGCATTGTTCATGTCACGTTCATTGTTACTATTCACGTCACTTTTCATTGTTACTAGTCACGGTGCTATTCACTCCTTGGAAAGTTACTTCTTTATGAACCATGTGATTATTTGGATTTTTTCTTGTCCAATTTTGACAAATGGCGAAGGAATCAAAATCAGAATTTACGGTCACAAACGAAGTTGTCTATTTAGTGATTAGTTTTTTTAAGGTTTCTGCAGATCAGTGTGCTAGATTTCTTCAATATCAAGCTTCACGACATGCATTTGTTCCTCCTACACCTAGCCTTGAACAATCAGGGTTACCTTCTAGATGCATTGCAACATTGATTCTGGTGCTAGAGATCATATGACAATATGATAGGTAATCAACGTGTCTTATTCACCGTTAATGCATCTTTTATTCATCCTACCGTTACTTTGATAGATGGTTCAACTACTCCTGTAATGCGCTGTGGCAATGCTTCTCCTTTGTCATCTCTTACATTATCCTCTGTTTTGGGCTTAAAGAATTTTCCTTTTACTTTGTTATCTGTCAGTAATATTGCTCGTGCCCTTAGTTGTTCTGTCTCATTCATTCCTGATCATTCTGTTTTTCAATCATTCTGCCTTTGAGGATCTTAAGACGGGGAGGATTATTCATAGAGGATGTGACTAGTCCTACGCCTTTGCCAAGCTTTGTTACTTATTCTAGTTTAGTTTCTCTGTATCAGATTCATTGTGGATTGGGACATCCTTCTCTGTTTAATTTGAAGAAATTATATCCGAGTTTAAGGTTTTGCCTAGTTTAGGTTGTGAGTTGTCTTGATATGCCAAACATCATCCTTTGTCTTATTTGCCTAGAACAATAAATGAGTTGTGTTGCCGTTTGAGTTAGTTCATACTGATGTTTGAGGTCCTTGCCCTTATTTCCAAACGAGGTTTTCGATAATTTCGTAACCTTTGTTGATCCTTATGTTTGAGATGAGATTCCCAAGATATTTTGGACTGATGTTGTATCCACAACTTGTATTTTGATTAATCGCATGCCTTCAATTTTAGCTGGTGAAATTCCCTATTCAGTTTTACATCCCTAGAAACCTTTGTTTCTTATCTCTCCGCATGTCTTTAGGAGTACGTGCCTTGTTTGTGATGTTCGTCCACTTATGTAAATTTTTTTCTTTTGATAAGTAACAAGGTAATATACAAAACGAAGCGCCGTATGTCAAAATTGGATCCTAAGTTTCTTAAATGGGTCTTTTTGAGTTACTCTTGTATTGAAAAGGTTAGCAATGTAATTCTCCAAACTTGGATCGTTATTTAGTTTCTGCAGATGTCAGTTTCTTCGAGTTTACGCCTTTCTTTGCTAAGTGTGATATCTCACATCGGATAGATTTGGGACTTGTGTATGCCTTATAAGTGGCCACCCACTATCGCTAGGCATCAACCTTCCATCGACTTTTGGGTGGACTTGTGGTAGCCATAGTTGACCCACGTGGTTAGTAGGCCAGTTCGTGGGCGGCGGACCGGGCTTTGGGCTCTGGTCGTTACAGAGATGTATGAGAGCGGGTCCTGGCCGAAAATGTGTTGGAACACATTACTTGAGGTGCCAATCCTTTGGGTCTCTTTTGGGTCTTGACGAGGACGTCAAGATTCAAGTGGGAGAGATTGTGATATTCCACATCAGGTAGATGTGAGACTTGCGTATGCCTTATAAGTGGTCACCCACTACCACTGGACGCCAACGACTTTTGGGTGGGCTTGTGGTAGGCCATAGACCCCGGTGCTTAGTCGGCTAGTGCATGGGTTATGCATGGTGGACCGGGCTTCAGGCTTGGGTCGTTACACTAAGTCTCTTGGTTGTGGTATTAAGGAGGAGGACGATATCCGCATGTATACCATATGCCAAACAACTATTTCTGATTCGTTGGATGTCAAGGGGTAAAAAGGGTATATTATTGTCCTAAAGAAAGTATATCCATGAGCAACTTACCGAAACAGGGAAAGTTAGGTGCTAAACCGTGTGATGTTGATGTGCCCAATGATTCCATGCACATGCATCTTACAACAGACGAGGGGAAGCTATTTGAAGATCCTAGCGATATTGGAGATTGGTTGGCAAATAGAATTACCTTACGGACACTTGTCCGGATATTGCATATGCTGTTAGTGTGGTAAGCCTGTTAATGTTGTAAGCCATTTTATGTCTTCTCCGAAAACTACTCACTGGGATGTTTTGAAGTGGATATTGTGTTATCCCAAAGGAGCACCACAGCAAGGCATTTCATATAGTAATCATGATTATTCTAGACTAGAGGGTTTCTAAGATGCAGATTGGGCAGATTCTAAATTTGATAGAAGGTCTACTACGAGATATTGTGTCTTTGTTGGAGGCATTTCATATAGTAACCATGATTATTCTAGACTAGAGGGTTTCTAAGATGCAGATTGGGCAGATTCTAAATTTGATAGAAGGTCTACAACGAGATATTGTGTCTTTGTTGGAGGTGACTTGGTATCTAGGTCCAGTGCAGAATCAGAATATAGAGCTATGGCACAAACTACATGTGAGCTTATCTGGATACAACACTTACTGAGATTGGTCTTAGGAGCTCAACACCTATGAAGTTGTGGTGTGATAATCAAGCTGCTATTTGTATCGCATCGAATAGGTTAATCATGAGTGGACCAAACACATCGAGGTTGATTGTCATTTTATTCGAGAGAAAATCAGGAGAATCTTCTCTCCACCGATCATGTTAAAATTGGAGAGCAATTATCTGATTTACGAAAGCTTTGGGTGGCCCTAGCATTAGTTTTGCTTGTAACAAGCTGGCGTGATTAACATCCTCCAGTTTTGAGGTGGAGTGTTGTAAATGTATAAATAGTATAGTAGGCATACTTGTCTATTGTACATAAATATGGTTGTATATATATGTCTCGCGTAAAGTTATTTCTTGATAAAATTCTTCTTTGCCTACTGCCAACATCCTGCATCAGGCAAGCTATGAATTTGCCTTCTCGAGCTGATTGATACTTTTGCATGTTGGAAGCTCTCAGTAGGAATTAGCTAGCCCTCACGATAAAGCTTGCTAGGATGTTTCAATATAATTTTTTTTCTTTTCTGTGAAAGTGAAGGCATTTTGTCAGATTTCATATTAGTATTTATCTGATAAGTTCTCAAATGTTGGTATTTTTTAATCACGCAACTCTATTAACAATGTTCACATGCTAATATGATCTTTTTGTTGTTGCTCCTTTGGTGAAAGTCAATAAAATCGAAGTGATGGATGATTATCACTGCATATGTGTGTTAATTCAGTTACTGATTCCAGATGTTAATCAACTGCTTGCAGGCCTTGTTGAGGTTTAGTCACGGACTCGGCACTTATTTTTTTTCCTACATTCACCTTATTTATTGGGTTTTGTTAAGAGTGGTTTTGTCTATAATGCCAATTGCTGCATTGTTCATTCTCTCACCTTTCTCAATGATGTTATGGAATGACAAAGAGCTGATGAATTGCTGCTGATTTTCAGGAAGCTAGCCAGGCAGTCCCACTATTTTCACCTTTTCTTGTACCTATGGCCCAGAGCATTGGACCATTTCTGTCACAGATAATATCATCACCAACAATCCGCTTTGGGGTGAGAATGAATCATTAAACTTCAAATGATGTTTGGGTTGATCAGTTTCTTAATTTAAGTTGAACCATGCTTTTGTTTTGCAGACAAATATTGCAGTATGATTAATATTGTTTATCTTTTAAATTGCAATATGGTTGATGTTATTTCTCTCATAAGGTCTTTTTGTTGCGATCATCATAGAATGAAGAGGAAATGAAATAGTCTTGCATCAAAGTGAGAAGGAAATATAAGATTTCATCCAGTGAGAAGGCAATATATTTTTGCATTTGAGGGCTTTTGCTTGATGTTTTTAGTTTAGTATTTCCTCCTTCCCAAAGAAAGAGTTACACTTTAACTAATTCTGCAACTCAAGAAGGTTGTTAAAATTCCTTAACTCCCTATAATACCCGTGTCGTTTCATTTTGGTGGCCACAATTTCAACTTGCTTTAGTTGATTTCACTTGGGTATTAAATTCAATTTGTCAAAGATAATTTCTCCCAAAAGAATTGTTAAGTTACCACCTCATCTAAAAGCTTAAGCTGTTAGATAGGACCCAATAATGTATATTAAGCTTAATACTCGCCATCATGTGTAACCTGTCCACACGTGGAGAGATGAACAAATATGCCCCACCAGGGCATGACAAACCAAACAAGGTGCCAACTTGCACTCACAATACTTTAGGTAACAAATGCAAGCGGGATTACTCGAACCTAAGACCTTGCCAAACCATAGCTCTAATACTATGTTAAGTTACCAACTCATCTGAAAGTTTAAACCATGTTAAGTTACCAACTCATCTAAAGCTTAAGGTGCTTTTAAGGTGTTATTTGATAGGGCTCAACAATGTATATCTAGCTTAACAAAAATGAAGTCTCTTTTTGGGATAAACTAAAGAAGACAGTTACTTCTATAGGAGTATATACAACTACTCGAGGGCAGAATATGCCATTTAGTTTTGGTTCTTAAGTCCAAAAAGCCATTTGGTCTACTTGGGTTGGCAGGCTAAACCACACTTAACCGAGTTGAACTGTTTAATCAAGCTCATGCATATATTAAATCCTAATTCGTTATACTTTTGAAAAGAATCCATGCTGTCAATTTGATAAGAAACCTAGCTTCTTCTCTTTTACCCGTCCTCTGTTCTCAGTCTCCTGTCATCAACACTCTCATCTCATTCCTTTCTCCTCTCTCTTAGCAGTCCTCATCTTGATCACACAATTTGCTGAACAAGTATGTCGCTCCAAATAGATTGGCGTTCTTTGTGTGGGGAGCTGAGAATGAGGCCATTCTTACAGGGTACAATCTACGTCGTCGCCATAAAATTTATATCAATTAGTGTTTATGTGTAAGGAGAATGGGGAGAGCGTTATCACTTGCTTCTTCACTGCCCAGTGGCGACGGAGATGCGGAACTTGCTATTTTGCCTTTTCAATATTTCCCGGGTGATGCCAAGTAATATTCAAGAGCTTCTTCGAAACTGGAGATAATTTGGGGGTAGCAAAAGGAAGAATTTGATATAGGAGATAGCTCCATCAGCAGTTTTTTGGTCGATTTGGAGGGAGAGAAATAGGAGAGCATTTGATAATGAGGAAGGATCCATCCTCTGGTTGAAAAATACCTTACTTCTTATGATGTTTTTTTGGTGCTCAGGAACTAACCATCATTCTCTCCCTCCAGTTAACTCTTTTGTAGAATTTGTGAATAGCTTCTCTATGAGTTAGATAGATCTTTTGGTAGTGTATACCCCTAGTGTACAAAGGACGCGTCACCATTTTTGGCGCTTGTTTGAATGTACTATTACTTATAAAAAAAAAATACTTAAGTTTATTGACCGAATAATAATAGGGAGTTTCCAGAAGCAATTAACCTTGCTTCTGTTTGAATTTTGTGATGCAATTCCCTTGCGCCTTATCCTCAAGAATCTTGGGTGAGGTACTAAAGAACCCTTGGTGTGATGCCTAAGGTAACCTGGTGCAAAGCCAGGTCTTTCCCTTCTTTTCTTATTGTTCTACCTAAATTCTCAATTCTCGCGTTCCCGAAAGTTTTTCTTTCAAACCCTAAAACCCTGGTTGTGAACTTTAAACTCTAAAATCCGTCAAACAGCTTCTGGAAGTCCTTTTTTGTTGCATTCTGCATCAGCAATGTTACCCTTCATTCCTCCCCTTGCGTTCTGGAAGTCCTTTTTTGTTGCGTTCTGCATGTCTTAGAGCTTCTGGAAGGGAGAGCCTTTTGAGGAGTGACCCTTTTGAGTGACAGAGGGACTAGAGTGCTTTGCTTTCTTAATTTCATAATTTATGGCTTGTAATTTCCATTTCCACTCATCCTCTTGTAACTTTTCTCTCCATTAATCCAATCTTCTCTTACGAAGAAAAAAGCTCCAATAGTAGATGGTGGGCAACCTTTATAGTTGCTTTTGACTCTTGCAAACATAGACTATCAAATGCATCAGCTAAGGAGAGTGACGATGACATTATTTGTCTAGGAATCACTAACACTCTCCGTGGGCCGCATGTCAAATTTCAACCCGTGTCGGACAAGTGACACGCTCCGATGCATCAGGGACATGTTGGGTAGGTGTCCCAATTACTTTATTTCATTTTCAATTTGTTTGACAAGTTGAGACACGGGATATGTCGGGGTCATGGCTATGGACATGTATGGAGACTTGAAGGGCCGAACAAAAGTTAATAATTATACTACCTCTGTTCCTAAATTATTGTTTTGTTCAACTTTTTTGAGTCAAACTAACTATTTTTCAAATAAAAATTTGACGTATATTTTTTTATTTTTTTCAAAATCATAAAACATTTAATTCGTAATACTTTTTCGGTACTACAAATTACGTGTTTTATGATTTTGAAAAAAATTAAAAAATGAACGTCAATTTTTATTTGAAAAACAGTTAGTTTGACTCAAAAAAGTCAAACAGGACATATTTAGGAATGGAGGGAGTATTTGGGGGGAGGGGGCTGGACAAGGTTCAAGTCAAAGGGAGGGGTATTCATAAACCAAGAAGGTCTCAACGGGTGGTTAAGAAAATCCAAAGTATTTGGATTAAATGTAATTTTAATGCAGGAGGCATGCAATAGGATTACTTGGACTTCTTCCTTGCAACCTGCCAAGTAATCCCATTGCATGGCTCCTGCAGTAAAATTCCATTTAATCCAAATACTTTTCCCTTTCCCTTTCGGTTATTTTTTAATTTTTAATTTTTTAAAGGAGGGGTGGGGGGGGGTTTGCAATGTGTCTGGCAGGATTAGTCATGTAGATTTGTTGACATCTTATACATGCAAAAATTTATTACTTATTTTTTTCTCCCTTTTCTTTCCTCTTTTCACATGGATAACTGATTTCTCATTGCATATATATAGGCGGAGATGACTATGAAGCAACTAGAAAATCTTAGCCCTTCCATTCTGAAGCAAGTTATTCCGCTGGTTGAACAACTGCCTCCCTTGTACATGGATTTAGTCAATGGAAGGGAAAATTTTATTCCAAAACCAGAAGAAACTCGACGACTAGTATGCCAAATCTCCACTCTAGTTACATTTGGTTACTTTCTGCAAATAGTATTGTTCTATTTCACTTATCTTCATCGTTACACGCATTTCCCTATATTGTCTGTACTACATATGCTTCCAGATTTTGTTTGCATGTTATGTTTCTCTGGGCTTGAAAAGTAAACTTTTCGACCACTTTTTTGTTTTGACCATTTCATAGTGTTTTTATTTTTTCTGGTCATCTGATAAATGGAAACATTTTTGCCATTCATATGGAAGGAAGCAAAAGTTTACTGTCTGAAGCCTCACATAAACGCGCGAATGGTTTAGTTATTTCAATCATCCTTTTCAAAACAACCCCTTGATATAGAAAGTTCCCCGTAAATTTCGTCTCGCGTAAGGGTCTTACTTGTTTGTGATGATGTCTGCTGTTTATATAAATACCAAAAAGACTTGATTAAGGATTTTTTTATCTAAGGAGGAGAGTGAGGGAAGCACCGTCCCATACGTCATGTTAGAGAAATTTTTCCAAAGCTTAATTAAATAAATGTTGAAAGCTTCAAATTAAAGGGACCTGTATCTGTCCGTGTTTTGTAGCTCTTAAGCTTGACAGATGCACAATGTTTTCATTTTTTATTATTTGTGACATAAATCGCGGTTTAGGAATGAATTATCCTTTTTAATTTGCTTGATAGAAAGGGTAGCAGGGCCAATCAGAGTAGCGATTCTTGCCTAGGTGGGGGACACTTGAAATAGGTTACCATATCACCTATTAAGCTGCTTAAGCCCAAGTTTTGGGTAGCTTTAAGCGTTTATAAGGCACTTATATTTCTACTCACATCGTTGTGGGATTGGGGTACGTCCTCATCAAGATCCAATCAGACCTTACAGTCCCTGGTAGGGTCCACTAACAATGATGGGTCCTACTCGAGCTCATGTGACCATGGTCCCATGTCGGCTTAGCTAACATTTCTAACGCCCCATGCCTGAAAAGCAGCATGCCAACAACTTGAAATGGGACGCCACGTCGTGATTTGGACTCCGATGTATCTAGAATAGTTCTCTGCATATACATGGCTTTGCATCCTCCTCAGTTTAATAAAAAGTGGAACTCTTAAACTCCTAAGAGTGGGTGCCACACTCGAATTTATGTGGAGGGTCACTTCCTTGCTCCCAGCCAGCGTGTGTTGCATATGTTAAACTTGATATACATAGTTTCTACCCTTTCTAAATGCTTAAGCTTTTATATCTGTTTGTTACTTAACATGGTATAAGAGCTCTCATTTTGGCAATGTCTTGGGTTCGAGTTTTCCCGCTTGAGTTTGTTCCTTGCAGTGTTACGAGCTTGGAAGCACCAAACCCCCGGTCCCGTCCCGTCCTGTCTCGGACAAGGTTGTATTTTTTTTTTTGATAAGTAATATATATATATATATATATATATATATATATATATAAACACGCGCCAAAACAGGTGGCGCATCCTTTGTACACTGGATGTATACTCGAAAGGAAACCAGATCACCAAAAAACTATTAACAAAATCGACAAAAGAATGAGCTGTGGAGTCGGTTTGCTCATAATACCACAAAAAAAGAGTCTGAAGGATGATCTCCTTCAATCTGTGAACACATTTCTCTTCATCATCAAATGCCCTTCAATTTCTTTGCACCATATCACCCAGCAAATTGCTAGAGGGGCAGCTTCCCAGGCCCAATTCCTCTTCCTTCGTCTATACAAGGACCAAGCGAGAAAAAGATCTCTAACAGAACTGGGCATGACCCAAGAAACATGGAATAAACTGAACTAAAAATGCCACAAATCCCCCGCAACTGGGCAGTGTAAAAGCAAATGATTAATGCTCTCCCCATCACCTTTACACATATAACACCAGTTGGTATAAACTTTCCCCCGAGCCCATAGATTATCGCCAGTAAGAATTGCGCCGCACACAGCCTCATACACGAAGAAGGCCACTTTAGTTGGAGCTTTGGACTTCTACACAGTCTTCCACGGGAATTGGGGCCTAGTCCTAGTAAATGTTAGCCGACTATTTGGACGGCTACTAGCTGTCTAGTAGGCTGTAAATGGGAGTGTATGTAGGCCAAACTTTGGTCATATTATTTGAGTGAGCATAAAAATTGTTGGTTGTGATTTTTTAAAGAACTTAAAGTGTAGGTTGTTAGTATATTGGAGGGTATTTTCGTAACTAGTATAATAATCAAAGAAAACATGAGATGTAATTTTGAAGGAGGAAGTTAGACTCAAAATCCAAATTTTTTTTTTTTTTTTGATAAGTAATAAGAATTATATTAACAAGGCGTCAAAACAGGTGTCTTGTCCTTTGTATTCAGCGAGTGTTCTCCTACACTAGGACCTAAACAGCAAAAGAACTATCCACAGTCACCACAAAAGAATTGTCCAAACCTGCAACCAATTCACTGTACCAAAAAATCAGAGTCTGCAATAAAGACTCCTTTAGTCTAACAATACATGTCTCCTCGTTATCAAAAGCTCTGCGACATCAGTTGTAATATATGAAAATAATACGATACCTAATATACATATAACTTCTATTATTCGCCTCTCTTCTCTCCTCCATGATTCCTAGGACTTGGTTTCTCTTCCAGAAGGTAAGAAAGCAATTGGTTGTAAGTGAGTGCATGTGGTGAAAATGAACCCTGATGGCATTGTTGCACAATTGAAAGCTCATTAGCAGCTAAAGGTTATATTCAGGTGTATGGTGTAGATTAAACTGATACGTGTTCTCCGGTAGCTAAGTTGACATTTGTTCTCCTTTTGATATCGTTAGTTGTTTCTAATCACTGGTCCTTCTATCAGTTGGATGTGCAAAATGCTTTTCTTCACAGTGATTTACACAAGGAGGTTTACATAGGAGGTTTACATGGAGAAACCTCTTGAATTTGTTGCACATGGGGAACAGTGTGCAGCTAAGGAAGTCATTGTGATTACAAGGATTCACATGGAATTGATGCTCTCAAGTCTTGTCTCCAAGGCAGTTTCAGACAAAGGACCTAGGTACTCTGAAGTACTTTTTTGGGCACGAAGCGACTCGGTCCAAGAAAGAGATATTTCTGTCTCAGAGAAAATATGTGCTTACCTACTTGAAGAACATGGGTTACTTGGAGAAAAATCATATGATACTCCAACGGATCCTAATGAGAAGCTTGTAGCTAGCGAGGAGATGTGTAGAGACTGGAGCAATACCAGAAATTACATGGGAAGTTAATTATCTTGGAGTGACTTACCCGGATGTTGCTTTTCTATGAGTGTAGTAAGTCAATTTATGGCGGCTCCCACTATTACTCAGTGGAATGCATTGATTCGGCAATCATATTTGAAAGAGTCGTAGTTGAAAGAGTCATATTTGAAAGGGGCACTTGGCAAAGGTATTGTGTAGGCACATCACGGGCATATGCACATATATCTTTTGATGTTGATTTGGCAGGTGACCCTGGTGATAAAAGATCTACTACAAGGCCTTGTGTATTTGTGGGCGGCAATTTAGTTTCTTTGAGGAGCAAGAAACAAAGTGTGGTGGCAAGGTCTAGTGCAGAGTATCGTGCTATAGTTGAGACAATTTTTGAACTGATGTGGATAGAACATTTGATGGAGGATATTGAATTTAAGATTCGAAATTGTGGTGCAATAATTAGACAGCCATGCATTTCTTGACAATCCCGGTCTTTCACAAGAGGACTAAGCATATAGAGATTGATGATCATTTTGTACTAGAGAAAATTGTGCACAAGCTAGTTTCTACCTCGTATGTGTGCATAGGAGAACAACTTGTTGATTTGTTGACCAAGAGTCTTACTCAAGTGAGAGTGAAGTATATTTGTAACAAGCTGGGCATGATAAATGGGCTTGATAAATAAATATGCTCCAGCTTGAGGTGGAGTGTTTGTATATTGGAGGGTATTTATGTAATTGGGCTAAGTCGAGTCTAGTATAATACTCAAGGAAGACATCAGATGTACTATACAAAAAGAATACGATATATGATATATGTATTACCTTCATTGTTCGTCTCTCTCACTTCTCTCCTTCACCGATCTCCCTATGTGTTATCTATTTCATTGTTTCTACTGATTCACATAGGCTAAGAGTGTATTTATATAGGTTGTACGACTACTCAAGTTGTATGGTGATTTGATATTATTGAATGAAAGAATTGTCATTTAAAATCTCTCTCCCTTTCTCGTATGTATGTGTGTGTTTTTCTTAGATGTGTTTGGCTTAGATTAACCAACAATGGCCATTGTTTAGCAAACACATACGCATATGGATGGAGAAAGGGAGAGAGACTTATGACAATTTTTTCATTCAATAATATCAATAATGACATACAACTTCAAGTAGTAGTGCAGCATATATAAATACACTCTTAGACACATTAAGTTCTTCAAATAATTGCACCAAATAATTTTAATGCTCACTCAAATAATCTGACTAAAATTTGGCCTACATACACTTCACTCGTAGCCTACTAGACATCTAGTAGTTGTCCAAATAGTCACCTAGCATTTACCACGACTAGGCGTTAATTTTAACATTCCCTCTTAATGCCTTGTTATTGAATACACTACTCTAGGAACAGGTAAAAAAATTTCTTTGGAAAGTGCTTTCCTGAAGATGTCCGCTACTTGTCTTCGGTCTTGCAATGCTTGATTTGCACTGCTTCGTCTTCAACTGCTTGCCTTATGAAATTGTGCTTCACATCGATGTGTTTTGTTCTTGAACGATACACCGGAGTTTTGGCCATATTTGTTATCACAAAATAAAGTTATTGCTTCACCTTGCTTTGCTCCAATTTCCTCCAAAATCTCCTTAGCCAAATCAAAGGTGATGTATCTAAAGGTGCTGCGACATATTCAGTTTCGGCAGTCTAATGCCCCCTTTTCTTGCTTCTTTGAAGCCCATGAAAATATCTCGGAGCCAAGCAAAAAAACATACCCCAAAGTACTCCTTTTATCATCAATTGATGTGCTATCACAAAACCCGAAAATTTTAAGTTCATTTCTTTCATAGATAATGCCATAATTAAGTGTACCATGGAGATATCCCAAAACTCTTTTTGCTGCCCCGAAATGAATTTGACTTGGATTATGCATGAAACGTGACAACAAATTAGAATATACATAATATCTGAACTTCGGTTTGAATTACAATTGTTCCTTTCCTCTTTGTTTGCACCAAACTTCCATTTCCTATTTTCACTTGAGTATTGTCGGAGAACCAATATCAAGAAAAATACTTCTATCAACACTCATGTGATTACTGCAACCACTATCAACATACCAAACATCATTTCTTTGCTTGGTAGCTACTTGACAAGCAAAAAGCATATTTCCTTCACCTTCATTTTCAATGATTTAGCTTGTGTATCATTCTTGACCTGACAGTCTCTTTGAATTTCACCAAACTTTTTTCATTTGTGCATTGAGGCTTTCCTTTAACCAACAATCTTTTTTAGATGACTTCATCTTCTACAATTATTGCACTTTGGTTGATAAAAATTCATTATTTGGCCTGCTTTCATAATTGTTTCTTCCTCTTCCTCTACCATTTCTTCCACCTCTTGATGATTCTCCTCTTTCTTGATCATAGTTTGGTTTCCTTTCTTGACCAAGATAAAGCTTCGATTGCATTGCACTCTCCACAGATTTTCCGGAGCGACGTTTCAATTTTTGCTCAAATTTTTTCAAAGAGCCCATGACTTCTGCACGCTCAATTTACTAAGATCTTTTGTTTCTTCAATTACCGATGCAATAGGATCAATTTTTTATGCAAACTTTTCAAATCTTCTCAACGTCTTCATCATTTATCACTTCACCATAATGTTTCATCTGGTTAACTAGTTCAGTAAATGTAGATGAAAAATCATGTATATTTTCATTCTCCCTCATTTTCATATTCTCTAACTCTCTCCTACGAGTTTGTAGTTTTTCAGCTTTTACTTCTTCAATCCCTCGGAACTCTTTTTAAAGAATGTCCCAAGCTTCCTCGGCATATTCTGCTCTCATGATTCTTGGAATATAGATCCGGAAACACCTTTCTGTATTGTCGAGAGTGCTTTGGCTTCCTTTTGTTGCTTCTTGTTCAATTCTTTGATTTGAGCCACTGTTAAACCTTCGATGTCTTCAGTGTCTTCAAACCCATGTTGAACAAGCTCCCATGCACCTTGAGAGCGAGAAATAGTTTTCATTTTTACACACCAAAATCATAATTCTCACCATCAAAAAGAGGAACATATGATGATTGAGAACTTGTGCCCAATTTATTTCCGGTTGCCATCTACTCCACTGTTCAAAAATAAATTTTCTCGCAAATTTTCACTCAAACGCAACTGATAGATGACCAGCCAAGCTTTGATACCATTTCTGTTGGCTTAGATTAACCAACTATGGCCATTGTTTAGCAAACACGTGTTCACACATACGAATGAGAAATGGACAGACTTTTTTGGATGACGATTTTTTCATGTAAAATATCAATAATCGCATACAACTTCAGTAGTAGTGCAGCCTATATAAATACACTCTTGGCCTACATTTGATGTTCTTCAAATAATCACACCCAACAAGTTTAATGCTCACTCAAACAGTATGACCAAAGTTTGGCATACATACACTTCCACATGCAGCCTACTAGACAACTAGTAGCTCTCCAAATAGTCACCTAACATTTACCATGACAAGGCATTAATTTTAACAAAGGTGTCAAGTGTCGACATACTTGAGTGAACGAAAAAGAGTGGAGCATAAGGGATGGGAGAGCCATACAAGTGGTCTTTGGCAGTATGGATACTAGTTTTCTCCTTTATTTCCTTTTTAAAATATCCGACACCCTAGGACACGTTGGGCCAGAATGTAATTTTTTGGGGATCAAGAAATAAAAATAACCTGTAAATGTCTATCTAACCAAATCTAAGACACGATCCACATGAACTGCCAACTGAGATAGGGACTGCAAGAAAGGGAGAGAGGGAGACAAACGAAGGAGAGAAAGCTCTGCAAGAAGCAAACCTCTATCATCATGCCTCTTCAGAATCTTGTCTTCTTCTTGGCTGTTGTGTAGATTCTCAATTATGTCAGTCTCTTCCTTTGACTTGAATCATCTGCTCACGCTCTAGATTTGCTGGGTTGTACCTAATTTTTGTGGACGTTGTTTGATTTTTGTTGGTTTTGCTTGAATTGGACCTTTTTGATTTGCTGGGTTATACCCCAAACTTATATGGTTTTTTTATTTCCATTAGATAAATCTTGGATTGTGAAGCTTTTTACTTTTGTTTGATATGACTTTTTAAGTAATTTGTTAGTAAAACGTGTTGCTAGTTCGTATTAAATGTTATGATGTTAATTGTCCTTATTATATGTTAGCACATGTAGAATTTATACATTATATATATATATATATGTGTGTGTGTGTGTGTGTGTGTGTCTGTGTGTGTGTATATATATATATATATATATATATATATATATATAATAAAAATTACACTCTGGACGTCCCCAAAACTTATTCTCATTTGAAAAGTCAAACTTTTTATTAGAGTACTTTTATTTCTATATATTTCCTATAATTTGTGCTAACATGGCAACTTTTTTTGTGTGTTACGTATTAGAAATGTCATGTTTCAATATAGAGAAAAAATAAATGAAGTTTATAGGTTGAAATTTAGGAATGGTACTATTTATTTTATGTTTTTTGGAGGGGGACGGAGAGAGTATACATTTAAATATAACATGTCCCATAACTTTTCTTGTTGAAACTTTTTGAAAATTTGGTGTCACAGTGTCTGTCTTGTCAGTAACGGTGTAGGTGCTTCTTAGATTATGAGTGCACATTTTGGCGCCCTGATTGGTTTGAAATGCCTAGTGAGCACCTTTGTTTACTTCTCCACGTATAAGTGGTCACACATAAAGGGGAGTGTTGAAGTTTGATTTGTTAGTCCTCTTTTAAATGAGTTGGTAACTTGACAGTATATTTCTCCTCCATTATGCTGCCTTACTTTTATGCAACCTCCACAATGCCTGTCCAACTGCACAAGTATATTGTTGTTTGATCCCAATAAATAATGTTCAACTAGGAATGCCACAAGGCAAAAGTTCGCTTACCATCAATTACTAGGCTAAAAACACTTGGCTTCAGCATAAATCCCTTATCTTTATTCTCATCTTTTGTCCAGATAAAGTCCTACTATGGTGTTTCCAGAAATCTTCTAATTAAGTTCAAAGATGATGCGATTGATGAAACTTCTGCCCTAGCTCAGGTGCTTAGCTCAGAGTCTGCCATCAGCACAATGCTGGATATGTCTATCCGCTTGTTGCCTGGGGATCATGGCCTTCCTCTGACGCAGGTAAACTGAAATACATTGTGTCAGCCTCTCTTATTTCTGTATGTGATTTTGGTTTGAGGATTTTCTCATTAAAATCATCTGCAAATACTTAAGAGCATTATTTATCAGGCTTTCCCAGATGTCCCTCCAGGAATGGCAGATGCAGTAAACCGAGGAGGAGAGTTTCTGGCAAATTTCGCTGCAGGGACACCATTAGAAACAGTTGCGAAAGAAGTAGGTAATTCACTAGGCGTAGATTCAAGGATCCTTCGTCCAGAAATTTCCAAGGAAATAGATCTGCTTGTAGATGTAACAACAGCTTGGATGGCTTCAAACGCGGGGCCAAAACTGTTGAAGCCATTATAAGCCACGATGTTGAGCAAATGAAACCATCGATTGAAAAGGATAGAGCGGAACAAATGCTGAAAAAAAAAAACAAAAAGCATGTATATAAACTCATGGTTCAGGTAATTTTATATTAAAATATCATATATGCATGTATAGCATCGTGATATAAGATAGTGTACACGTATCATTAAATAGGCCTGTAATGCTTGCAAGTCCCCAATGTATTCTTAAAATGATACAAACTATGGATGATTTCTTTTTATTTTTATTCTTTTTTATTTTTATTTTTTTTCTTAGGGAAACAGGGACGACACCCTGCTAGATTTTATTAAAAACAGAAAAATAATGAGGGGAACAACCAGCCTTACCCTTATAAGAGAGAGAGAGGGGACGGAGGAGCCTAACCTCAAGATCGAAATGCAAGGGCTTGAAGCCAAACAAAAAAAAAAGAGGATTGCTATTTGCACCCATAGAATTTCTTAGTACACTTCCTAACAAAAATTACAAAAATGCCACTATAAATTTAGACCTAAATACCCTTTTTTTTTTTTTAGGTCATTGGCACTCCTACCGAACATCACTATGGGTGTTCGGCACCCCTACCGAACATTACTATAGGTGTTCGGTAGGGGTGCCGAACACCCATAGTGATGTTCGGTAGGGGTGCCGAACACCTATAGTGATGTTCGGTAGGGGTGCCGAACACCACTATAGGTGTTCGGTAGAGGTACCGAACACCACTATGGGTGTTCTATAACCCGACCGAACAAACTGTTTAAAAAAAAAAAAAAAAGGAAGGGAGTGGGTGTGTGTGGGGTGGGGGGGAAGGAGGTGGGGTGGGAGGGAGGAGGAATGTGGCGGTTGTGTTGGGGGCGGGAAGGAAGGAGGCACCGTGTTGGGGGGGATGGAAGGTGGCGTGTTGGGGGTGGGGGCGGAAGGAAGGAGGCGTGGAAGGGGTGGGGTGTACTTGGAAGGAGGAGGATGGGGTGAGGTGTATTTAGGGTGTGGTGTATTTAGTATTTTGAGGAAAATATTGGTAAGGGTAGAATAGGAAATTAATAGGGGGTGTACCTAGTATTTTGAGTGATTGAAAATATTAGGGTGGAGTGTACTTAGTAATTGGGTGTACTAAGCAATTTCTTGGGTGTAAATAGCAATCCTCAAAAAAAAAAGACAATAAAAACCATAGAAAATAAAAGTCAACGACGAATGTAAGGAGTACCCTAAATAACCAAAACAATATGCCCTCTAATGATAGGGGGAGATCACGATAGGAAAAGAACTGAGAGTTCACAACTCAAGTTTGCTAATTTATTAGCAACACTATTGGCCTGTCGAAAGCAATGACGAAACTGAAAAAGGGAAGAGCCCTGAATGGCCAAGATCCTCTGAATAATATTCCAGCAGGTCTACGGAGGAGAAGACCGATTAATAATACAATCATAGAGAATCTTTGAATTAGTTTCAACAATAGCATTCCGATATCCATTATCCCAAAGCCAAATAAGACCTTTAAGGATATCCATTATCCCAAAGCCAAATAAGACCTTTAAGGAGAGCTCTAGTGAGTTCCTTGTGATTAAACATTTTCAATGGAGTAATGCTATAACAATAGAATTCGATTACAGATTTGGTTTACAGCTAGTTTTAAGGCGTTGTACAGTACAACTATCGATGAAAGTAGTTGTACTTGGTTTACAGCTGTAGCTTAAGGTGTTATACAGTAGTTGTACTATACAACACCTTAAAGAATCTAATTTGAAAATGAATTATATTGCTCTATTATTTTCCTTTTCAATCTATGTGATCATTTGCCAAAGGAGCTGCTGTGAAATAAAACTGATGATGCCAAAAAATCGGGCGCACCGGGGGTGCCGAACCGTCGCGGAGGTAGCATATCTGGTGAATAATTATCTGTAAAAAAGACACCGTGAGAGGGACGGGGAGGGTCCCCGCCAAAGCCCTCCAGCGTGTTCGTCAGTCTCAAGGCTATATGAAAAGTAAGATATATTTGCTGAGCCAAGTAAGACATACCTTGGACTGAGAGAGGAGGTAGCTATATATACTCGTAGAGGTCGGACCTCTATTTATTTTGGGCCCATTTGCTAGAGTGAGGCCCATACAACTTAGCGGGTCCAGAATATGTACATCAGAAGCCCCCTACTCCTTATTCCTCGTGTTCACCTCGGACTTGTCGAGATGCATTCACTCGACCTGGGAGCGTAACAATATATAAGCCTTAAAATTAACTAAGTCATAAACTGGCCACTCCTATGTGTGATTACACAACACTTATAACACATCTAATAGACATAATGTACCATAACAATCAATTTAACAATGCATAATTAATCTAACAATTCTTATAAACATGAAACTAAAATATAATTTAAGCATAATCCAACTAACATGCTAATAAAACAAGTTTAACACATAAGTCACACATAAAATAAGTAAATCATGCATAGGAGGATTCAGGGTATTACATCCTCTCCTCCTTAAAAGAATTTAGTCCCTAAATTCCTTACCAAGTTCATTGAAAAGATGAGGGTATTTCTCACGCATATCGATTTCGGTCTCCCAAGTAGCTTCCTCAATGTCTGATTCCTCCATAGTACTTTAACTAGTGGAATCCGCTTGGTTCGCAAAGTTTGATCCTTAGTGTCAAGAATCCTTACCGGTTGCTCGACATATGACAAGTCGGGTTCAAAAGTGATCTCCTCATATTCTAACACATGCGAGTCATCCTTCATGTATTTTCGAAGCATAGAGACGTGAAACACATTATGAATTTCTAACAACGAAGGCGGTAATGCAATTCTATACGCTAATGTTCCCACCTTCTCAAGAATCTCAAACGGACCAATGTATCTCGGTGATAACTTCCCTTTCTTGCCAAACGTCTTAGTACCCCTACGTGGCGATACTTTAAGGAACACGTAGTCTCCTACCTGGAACTCAAGATCTCGTCTCCGGTTATCGGCATAGCTTTTCTGTCGACTCTGTGCAGTAAGTAGTCTGTCCCGAATAACCTTCACACTCTCAATCGATTGTTGTACCAACTCCGAACCCCAAATTTTTGCTTCACCGACCTCATCCCAACAAATCGGTGATCTACACTTCCGCCCATACAAAGCCTCGTACGGTGCCATCTCAATACTTGCTTGAAAACTATTGTTGTAGGCGAACTCCGCTAAAGGTAAATGAGTATCCCAACTTCCCTTAAAGTCTACCGTGCACGCACGCAACATATCCTCAAGTACTTGAATTAACCTCTCTGATTGTCCGTCTGATTGAGGATGAAAAGTTGTACTAAAGTTCAATTTCGTTCCCATAGCTTCCTGCAATGCCTGCCAAAACCTCGACGTAAACCTCGGATCTTGGTCCGATACTATACTCACTGGAACCCCATGCAATCTTACTATCTCCTGGATATACAATGCCGCCAACTGACTCAAAGAATAAGTTATCGCAATAGGAATGAAGTGTGTTGATTTAGTCAACCTATCAACAACAACCAAATTGCGTCGAAACCTCGACGAGTACGTGGCAACCCTGTCACAAAATCCATCGTAATATGCTCCCATTTCCATTCCAGAATCTCAAGTGGTTACAACAAACCCGCTGGCCTCTGATGCTCGGCCTTTACCTGCTGACAAGTCAAACATCTAGAAACATACTCTGCAATTTCTCGTTTCATTCCACTCCACCAAAATTGTTTCTTCAAATCCCTATACATTTTGGTACTCCCCGGATGTATAGTATACTTCGCCTTGTGAGCCTCATCAAGAACTTGTCGTTTAACCACATCATTCGAAGGAACATAAACTCTTCCCCGAAATGTAAGAATTCCATCACTGTTCATCGCAAAGTCGGGTGTTTTTCCCTCGCTCAATTCACCAATTATCTTAACAATTTTTGGGTCACCAACCTGAGCCTCTTTAATCTGTTGAAACAAAACTGGTGTAGCTCGAATATTCGCAAAGATTACTCCACGTTCTGTCTCGAAAGGATTCCAATCTCGCAAATCCTCTAACATCTTCCATTCTCGAACCATTAAGCAAGAGACGTATGTCTTTCTACTCAATGCATCCGCTACTACATTTGCTTTCCCTGGATGATAAAGGATCGTACAGTCATGGTCTTTTAATTTCTCCATCCATCGACGTTGTCTCATGTTCAACTCCTTTTGTGAGAAGAGGTATTTCAAACTCTTATGATCTGTGAAGACTTCAAACTTTGCTCCGTAGAGATAATGTTTCCACTTATGCAACGCAAACATAATCGCAGCCAATTCTAAATCATGAGTAGGATAATTCTGTTCAGAAGCTGTCAATTTTTTTGAAGCATAAGCAATAACCTTTCTATTCTGCATAAGCACACAACCCAAGCCTTCCTTCGAGGCATCACTGTAAACCACGAAGTTGTCACCTCCACTAGGCAACGTCAAAATAGGAGATGTCGTCAAGCGTCTCTTCAACTCTTGAAAACTAGTCTCACATTTCTCATTCCACACAAACGGTGTCGTTTTCTTTGTCAAATTCGTCAGAGGTGTAGCAATCTTGGAAAATCCCTCAATGAATCTCCGATAGTATCCCGCCAATCCCAAGAAACTACGAACCTCGGTAATTGTACTCGACATTTTCCATTTTGTCACTGCTTCCACTTTGGATGGATCAACTGCTATCCCATCCTTCGAAACCACATGACCCAAAAATGATACTTCCTCTAACCAGAAAGCACACTTGCTGAACTTTGCAAATAACTGTTTCTCCCGAAGAACTGATAATACTACCCTCAGGTGTTGCTCATGTTCTTCCCGTGACTTAGAATAAACAAGTATATCGTCAATAAAGACGACAACGAAACAATCCAGATATTGATGAAACACACGATTCATCAAATCCATAAATACCGCCGGTGCATTTGTTAACCCAAACGGCATAACCACAAACTCATAATGCCCATACCTCGTGCGAAAAGCAGTTTTGGGAATGTCTTCCGCTCGAACTTTCAATTGATGATACCCACTCCTCAAGTCTAACTTGGAATACACAACCGACCCTTGCAACTGGTTGAATAAGTCATCGATGTGAGGTAAAGAATACTTGTTCTTGATTGTTACCTGATTCAACTGTCTGTAATCGATACACAACCTCAAAGTACCATCCTTCTTCCTCACAAATAAAACTGGTGCACCCCAAGGTGATACACTTGGTCTAATGAATTCTCCCTATCAAGAAGTTCCTGCAACTGCTTTTTCAATTCTTTCAACTCTGTGGGTGCCATCCTATAAGGAGCCTTAGAAATAGGAGCAGTTCCTGGTAATAACTCAATACAAAACTCTACTTCCCTATCAGGAGGCATATCATAATCAGTTGAAAACACATCAGGAAATTCACAAACTACCGGAACTTCCTCTAACTTCGGTATAGTAATATTCTTATCAACCACACAAGCCAAATAACCTCACGTGATAATAACTTTCTAGCCCTCAAAGCAGAAATAACATATATATTACTCTTGACAGCATCACCCACAAATACAAACTCGGGAACACCCAGCATAGCAAAAGTAACTTTCTTACTATGGCAATCTACTAAAGCATGATAAACACACAACCAATCCATGCCAAGTATCACATCAAAATCACGTATGGGTAGCACAACCAAATCAGCATGCAAAGTGTGATCACCTATCAGTATATCACAAGCTCGGTATACCTCCGAAGCCAACATATGCTCCCCCAACAGGGTAGACACCTCAAGCACAAAAGGTAATGATTGGGGCAATACACACAAGTTTTTCATAAAATGAGATGCAACATATGAATGCGATGAGCCAGGATCTATAAGAACTCGTGCTCTACTACCGAAAATAGAAAGACTAGCTCCTATCACGAACGTAGACTCTGGCACTCCCTGTTGGTCAAGCGCAAACACACGACCCTGAACTTTGGGCCTACCGTTGCTGTCTCTCTTCGTACCACTAGACGACTGACTCACACTCCCCGACTGACTACCCTTCAGCTTGGGGCAATCCCTCTTCATGTGACCGGACCCCAACTTACTCAAGCAATTACTCTCCGTATGTCTAGGCCTCGCACAATAATTACATATCACCAGAGCACCTCGCTGCCCCTGAGGAGAAGAAAAATTATTTCCTCGCCCGCCAAACTGTTGCCTAGACTGTCCATCAAATGGTGCCCTGTTCTGATTTCCCCTGCGGTTGTTATTACTGTTGTTGTAATTACCTCTATTCCCTGAACCTTGTCCTAGCCCATGAGATTGCGAAGATTGTTGGGAACCCACATTCATCCTTCCCTTATGTTCCTCGATGTCACTCTCTATCCCATAGGCTCGGTCTACTGCACTGCGGTAATCTGCTAGCTGCAATGACAATAACTGTTTCCTATACTTGGTCTTCAACCCCTTGATAAATTTTTGAGTCTTCCTAGCCTCGTTTGGAACCAAATGGGTACAGTAACGTGCCAACTCCGTGAACTTAGCTGAATACTGAGCCACAGACATGTTACCCTGTTCAAGATCATAAAACTCTCGCTCCCTCTTTTCCCGAACCACAGCTGGAATATACTGGGTCTTGAACTCTCTCTAGTAATTAGGCCAAGAATGTGGTATTCCCTGTAAATCCCATCTTTCTTGTAGCACTTGCCACCAGTGCTCCGCTGCTCCCTCTAGCTTGAAGACTGCCAAGGTAACTTACAATCATTGCAACCCAAAGCTGCAAATATCTTCACTATGTGTTCAATCCACAGTTCTGCCTTAGTAGCATCAGGTTCTCTCAGAAAAGTTCGGGGTTTCATCTTTAAGAATTTCTCAAGAGTGGTGGTGTTGTTTCTTTGTCTTACCTCCGGTTCTAGCACTATCACTTCCGGTTGTGGTGCCTCCACCTCCGGTTGTGGTGCTTCTACCTTGGGCTGTGGTCCTGCCCCTCCGTTCATCTGCTGCGTCATTTCATTCATTAACTCAAGCATTCTTCTATACATGTTTGCCATTTCCTCATTCCGGTCATTCTGGTTCTGTTCAGGAGGATCATTACGAGGACGGTTAACATTCCCCGCTCCCTCATCACCCTCTCCAGCATTTGCACCAGCCCTACTGGTACTCGCTCCGTTCCTAGTTTCCACCATTTTAACCTACACACATCGCTCGACGTTAAGATTCTCAACAATAAACCATACCCACCTAGGCCAGGGAACCTATCCTCGCGACAGCAAAACTATTGCTCTGATACCAACTGTGACGCCCCGACCCGGATCCCAATACGAAATCCCAAAGTCGACGCGTCAAAACAACAAGCAAATAACAGTGACAATTAATAAAAGCACGTGGCGCAACAACCCGTGCTTACCACAAAACCATAATAATAAAAACTTTAGATAAAATAAACCAATCATCGGCGACGTTACAGCCGGAACCCAACTAATAAAACACAAGTATCAGTTTTCAGAAATCATTTATACTAACAACTACATCGGCCACAACATGCCGGGACAACTGTACATAAACCACAAGCTTCAACGAACTTGGGAAAATAACTGGAATAAAGACATAATAGAGTATGCGAGCTCGACATACACGTGTCGACCACCAAAAGAATAATAAGTACAATTAATGTATCAATACTACCCAAAGTAAAGTCTACATGACTTTACTTAACCAATCGTCCTCACCAAAAGAATTACTAACACTAGTAACAAAAGAGCTCCAGGGTATACGAAGCAAAAGACCACCTGCGAGCAAATGAAAAATACTATCCGGCCTCATCGCGAACTTCCTGCCTGGCTCGGATCTAAGGAAAACAATTAAACAACAAACGGGGTGAGTCGAAACTCAATAAGTTACTAAATGCAACTATATGTCATGGCATAATGCTCAACGATAATTTTAACATTTCAATACATTTATATATCACAACAAACATGTAACATCATCTTGATATACACAAAAGACATCTCAATGAGCACCTTGATATTCACATAAGTGCTTATAAACAACCATGTTATAAAAGGATATCATTTCTCTTTCTTCGTCTTTGCGTTGCTCCTGCAATACACAAAATAACCATGTGTCCTCGATACCCGTGAGTGTGGTATCGACGTCCCCGATAAACCTATCGAGTTCAATCTAGCAAACCAAAGCCATGCGTATTGCTACAATAATGGGGCTACTTTTCAACTGTGGCCAACAGAAGAGGGGTGTGTGAAACTCCGGTACGGCGACTTATAGCGATCACAAACGTTAATTTGTGAAGACCATAGGTCGTCATACCTTACTCAACCAACGATGCCAGCTGGACTTACACAATACACATATAGATGTTCTTATTCATCTAATGCAAATAACTATCAAGTTCAAAAGTAGTGAACTTGACAAATGACAAGTAGATTATTTTATTCTACCACCGATCATCATTCAACACATATGTAAGAATTCTATTCAACACATCAGAGCCATTCAAAAGTCTCTACTTTAACAGTACCAAAAACACGGAGGACTAGAATCTCGATCAATCGAACTCTAAACCTCGTAGTAATTTAATATATTGCTTGGGAGATCATAATCTTCCCTAAAATCAACTTCTCGGAGTTATTTCTAAAGTTCACAAAATTAGGGTTAAAATGCTAAATGCAAGATTACCCAATTTTAAGTCTCGAGTTCTCTATTTGTTCAAATCCTAAGATTCATGTTCAAACCCTAGTTCATCAAACATCATCCAACACATACCCATAGCACAAGTATAATGTACCCATCTCAACCTAGAGATTTGTACATAAAAACAACATCCATAGCAAGTCATACAAGATCAAAGATGAACTAGCATACTATAAAGCTTAAAGCATGAAAAGGGGGTTTAGTAACGTACTTAGAATCGATTATCAAGACAAAGAAAATGAAATCAAAGCCACCCAAGTTGCTCCCTTGCTCAACACCAACACAATGACAGTCTCGGATCGTCAATCGGGTGGTTGGATCTTTGGGAACTCACACACACACACACACACACCAATCTCACCAAAACTCACACACACACACACACACTCTAACAACAATGGAGGAAAGATAGGAGGGAAAAGTGAGAGAAATGAAGTCTCTCTCCTCACTTAAGTGACCCAAAAATCAGATTTGGGTTGGGTGGTGACGTGGCTCAAGGAGAGCCACACAAATGGTTTGAGATTTTGAGTTAAATGAAATTTTTGAAAAAACAGAGATTTAAACTGCTCGAACTCGCACGGCCGCGTCAAGGAAGGCGTACGGCCGTGTCACTCTCGCATGGCCGTGCCAAGGAAGGCTGCACGGCCGTGCCAAACTTTCTGGAAAAGTGTGACCACTCTTTGCACGGCCGTGCCAAGAAATGCTGCGGCCGTGCCAAACTCTCTGTCCAGTCCCACTTCTATTTTACTCTATTTCTTCGGTTTGAACACTTGGCCACTCCTAGGTGTGATTACACAACACTTATAACACATCTAATAGACATAATGTACCATAACAATCAATTTAACAATGTATAGTTAATCTAACAATTCTTATAAACATGAAACTAAAATATAATTTAAGCATAATCCAACTAACATGCTAATAAAACAAGTTTAACACGTAAGTCACACATAAAATAAGTAAATCATGGATAGGAGGATTCAGGATTCAGGGTGTTACAATTATCTTTCCCAATAAACAAGCTTCACATACCTCATAAGATTCAAAATCAAATGAGTCCAAGAATCCATCTCTATGGAGTCTTGAAATATGATTTTCGTTTATATGGCCTAAACGATAATGCTAAAGGTATGTAGGGGTCATTTTCCAGGTATAGGCAATTCCTATTCCAATGTCCGGTCTCACCGCAATGGAAGCAGGTTCCCTCTTTAGCTACACCACCTCTTGGGTTTTATGGCAATATCTTTGGACTTAGGTTTAATCTTCCCGTTGGTACTAGACCTCGAGGTTGATTTCTTCCCTTTCCCTTTCCTTGGACCATTAAATGGTCTTGCCTTTGCCCTTGTTGATGTTTTGTTCAGCAATCCTCAACACATTGAGTAAGTCTGGTTGTGATTTATCAATTTCATTCATAATGAATTGATTGTATCTATCGAGCAACGATTGCAAGATTAGATCGATGGTCAACTCTTGACCTAAAGGAATGTCAAGTCTCTCATGGTTCTCAATATACCCAATCATCTTGATTAGTTGAGTCCCCACAGACGCTCCCTCTACCAGCTTGGTTGAACAAAACCTTTGAGACATTGAAATGTTCATGCCTAGCTTGCTCTTGGTACCGTGTTCTCTTATTGCTTCTGAAGCTCAGAGGTCATGATAGCTAGCATGAGACATCCAATGTCCAAAGCATCATCCTCATGCTTTTTATGAACTCTATGTTTAGCATGAGGAGCATTAGTGCGGCTTCTTTTTCTGTTTGAGAACAATTCTCAAATTTCAGTACCAGTTTAGAAAGTTATTTCCAAATAACTTCTTCTTCTCAAGTGCTAATCGTAGTGATGAAGTTTGTGTATTGGTAACCATGGATATCTATCACAGAAAATTATGCACAAAAGATATCATTAAATATAAACTATATTTAAGGACTTTATAAATATAGCTCATACTATTTTATATCAAATTAATGACCCCCACCATTAATTCAGAAAAATATCAAATATTTTTCTAGTAGGCCAAGACTCATATTTCATCTTATCTCAAGTCAGCTTTGGCTAATCACCCAAAATTTGATTATTTAGGTAGAAAACAATTTTCAATTACATCTCTATGTAACTCTTGGATCAATTGGGCGAATAACTCTTTATTCAAATTTATCTGATAAATTATATCCTAATTTCTTGCCTCTAAGCTCACAATCGAATTGTTCTAGCTTAGTTAAGTTAGACCCAATTATGTGACAGTTGAATATTACTCATTTATTCCATCACGTCTCATCTAAGATAAATCAAGGTACTCATGCTGTGGCAGACCTACTATTGAATGATCTTGACCATGACGAGTGTCACATATTTGGAAGGTATAAACTTAATATTTAATTGAGGGATTTTAAAGTTTTTCTGATCTCATCATTTAATACTCCGTATATCACTAATATATAAATTTATATCCATGCATCATATACATCAATAAAATAATTATGTATACATCAATAAAATAATTATGTGACATGGATATGACCCATAATCATTACGATTTTTCTCAAGCTAGTGAGAAGTGAATAAAAACGGTGAAGCAAGAAAAACGAAGAACTTTTCCAAGTGCTTCCATTGTCTCCAAGTTCCTCTTTGCTTTCTATGGTCACCGTCTTCTCAAAATAAATTACAATTTTTAAAAACCTCGTTTTAACATACGAGGGGATTTAGATGAGAAAAGAATTTACATTCAGAATGTAAAGATAGAGGCACGACAAGCATGTCGTATTTTAAATAAATAAAATAAACCATCTATTCAACCATCGCATAAAGAAAATATTGGGGCCATATCCACGCACCATGAAATAAACAAGATAAACGGCATTAACAATTTAAATATCTTGTTTAAACTCAATTATATCCATTATATAAATAAGATTATATAATCCATGTAATTGAACAAACAATGTAACGGGTAAATAATATTTGTTTAAACCCAATTAGAAAAAATATATTATTAAAGAATTGTGTTGTCAAAATTAATTTTGGAATCCTTTTAGTAATCAAATTACAAAAGTTAAGTTTTCAAATTAAATTCTAACATTACCCAATTTGCGACATGCATCAACATAATTCATTGAAGAAGAGCTGTACATACTTGCGAACTTAGGATTCTTACTTGCAAACTTAGGATTCTTAAACACCCTTAATGTACATTTTAGATTTTTCAAGTCAATTTTCATTGCACAATACAAATCAACCAATTCAACATCCAACGCACCATTCAAATCTATCAAATCAACCTTTGAGGCACATTCCAGAAATGGATCAACATATGAATTACTTGGTACATGTATTGTTATGCATGATTCATTGTCAACTAACTCACCAAAAGTACCATATTTCCCCACAAAATCTCGGGAATCAACATAAAATTCTGCATTAATCCCAAATCTCAAATACTTGGAATCAAAAGAAGAAGTGAAGAATAAACCCTCGACTTTCCCAATTTCCAAGAACATAGAATATAAAGAAGAAGATAAATCAATCCTTTGAGAAAGTGTACCTAATACAATATTCTCATTACCATGATCATATTCCCACTTGCACCTTATTACCTTCTTACTTGCCTTGGGAAATGCTTCCTCGAAAACCTGTAGAGAAGAGAAATCACAACAAAGAGAATATGGAATTGCATTGTTAGCATAAAAAGATCTCTTCAAAGAGAAAGGAACCACCTCACCAAAATTCCTTTCCAACTCCCTCATGTCACAAGATTTAGAATAAAAGATTGGTTTTACACTCTCATTGTCATAAGGCTTTTCAACCATTTCTTTTTCTTCCTCATTCGCTCGTGTTCCACCCTCTTGTTTTTATCATTTTCCTTCTTTCTTTCCTCTTCACTCGGATTGTCACTGTTAGGTCCAAGGATTGCTCAGAGAATAGGCTAGAGGGGGGGGGGGTGAATAGCCTATTCATGATGTATTAAAAATTCATCCAATTTTCATATTTAATAAGACAAATGGATGAGATGATTAATACAATTAGGTCATCTTCCTCATACTAACTGCTTAGCCGAAGTTAGAGTGATCGGACATCCTAGATCAGCAGATGTAGATCATGGACATCCTGAATCAGCAGATATGAAACATGCAGTTGGAAGATATATGTTGAACTTAGCTGATGAAAATAGGATTTAGCAGCGGAAGAATGAACAGCATAAGTTTAACAATTTAGATTAAAGTAACTGTAAAAGTTTGGTTTAAAAGAAAGCTTAACAGTTAACTATAATCTGTATTAGATGCATCATTTGCTTTCCTTAAACAGATTGCACAAGATAAGACAATTTATACAAGAAAGAGAAATCAAGGCTGAATGTAACAAACATATATATTATATTAAAATTCAACAGAGGTTTACTCAGAGGCAAACATGCTTAGTACATCAACCTAGACTCTCTATCCTAGCAATCTCCTTAGGAAAAAGAAGGAGAAATGAAGAAAGCGAAATCAAATATATCGAAAATACATTTGAAGATGTACTTAATATTTATTAAGTTATCTTCCTGTAGTTTCAACTTGATATATTTGTTGTGAGAATAGAATTTTAGGTATTGTTCAAATAACGAGTATTTGAACAATAGAGTGCTAAGCACTCGACCAAAAATGATGACAACTTGTTGCATAATCGGCACAGCTTATAATGCAATGTAAGTCTGCCGATATGAATGCAATCTGGACGTTTAAATTCTGGCTCTTCATCGGACATCTTCAAGCTTGGTCGGCTTCGATCGTAAGATGCTTGGTCTCTTTCTTGGATAATGGAGTTGAGGCCACTGAAGAGACTGAGTTCTTCGAAGGAAGAAGGACTCAAATCAACAACAAGGTTGTTGATCAAGCAGAGCTTCTCAGCCTTTTGGATTTTCTTCTCTCTCTCTCACAAAGTGTTTGTTCTTACACTTGTGATTTCTCACTCTGAAGGAGTGGTTCTGGATTGAAGAAATGAAGATCAATACCACAACCTTTCTCAAGCATAAGCATACACAGCTTGCTTTCTCTCCCTTATGCTCTATGGAAATGAGAATGAGAGTCTTCTTATATAGCTGGAGAAGAAGAGATGACCGTTGGTGTATTGAATAGGTTTAAGCCCGTTGGTGATCTGAATCTCATAATACAGCAGAGTACATTTTTGGATCTGATGGACAAAGACCTTCAGTTAGGTTTGAGTTTTGAAGATGGTCCGTGAAACAGTGGACGAATTTGGACGTGTCGAGCTTAGCTGGATGCGGTGACCGATTTGGACGTATCATTGCCTTGACTGGAGTGCAGCGTCCTGTGCTTGGCCTTTTCTGGAAATGAAGCTTTGAAGACCGCGAACACTGTCCAGAAGAGGAAATGTCTATTGGATAAGCGTGAAGGCGCAGACATCGATGCGTATCTTGGATTTGTTAGATAGATCTTACAACGGATCTATTTTGGCTTGAAGCGCGTTGAGTAACGACCGATGTATCTCGTGATCTTATAGTTTCTCGGCAGTTGTTCTGATGAGGGATTTGGCCGATTCTGAGATCCGCCATTATAGAACTGCGATGTAGAAACGATGGTCACGATGTTCCTCTTGAATAAATAGCTTATCTGCAGTTGTTCGATGAAGTGCTTTGGCGGATACGGGATGCCGATGTAGAACTGGTGTAGAGATGGCTAATAGGCAGTCATAGCTAAAGGAAATGTCTGCTGGTGAGACATTTGCCGATGGTCACGTCAGCTGGCAATTGAAGAGCTAATTCATATGAAAGTTTGTCATCATTCTGGTAGGACAAAGACTCGGATATGTACAAAGACTTCCTATTCTAATGACCTATGCATTGTTTCAACAAGCTGCCACACTAACCGGTACGCAGCCCTTTTAGCCACTTGTGAAACATGCGTTGTAATGGGGACAAGCAAATCACTGTGTTGGAATATGCATACATTTATATCAGCTGATTCACAGGCATATTCCTAACAATCTCCTCCTATTTGCTTGGGACCATTACTACAACTATTGACTTATACATACCGCTCTTTAAAGCAGTTGCTCAATCCTTAGTAATAACATGCCACCAATGAATATTCATTTTATATCACGGCATGCCCTAGGTTGAACTTACAAGCGATAGCGTATGTATAGTCACCTATTGCTAAGTATTTACAGACTCAATTAATGAAAGAACAAATACGAAGCAATAACTGAAATGGATTTAGGCAATTGATAATATTGCCTTAAAAATGTGTTTCTTGCATTGTATTATCTGGAGTAGCTTAAGCAAGATATACAATATTCTTAATTTCACAATCTTATAATGATATTCTTAATCGAATTGATTAAGCATCTTCATCTGATGAGTTTGGGCAATTTCACAATCTCTCCTCCTTAATGGTTGTTATGTAATCTTTAATCAATCTTAATCAAACTTTAATCTCTCCTCCTTACTAGTTCATTGTTTTTTTGCAATTTTCCCTTCTTTATGTATAATGTCAATCTTATTGCAATCTCTCCTCCTTAATGGTCACAAGCTAAAGATAGATTGATCGTTATCAAATAAAATATTGAGTATCAGAAACTAAATATGTGAGAGAACTGACTTATGGTAATTCATAAGGTATGAATTGAGACATGTAGAGGGAAGGAGGTTTGGTCTGTTAAATACTGTCTTTTTTTTTTTTTTTAGAAATGCCGAAGTGATCAGCTAAATGTAATTCTGCAGAGAATATAGACAGTATCGAGTAAGTATTTCTATTCGACAGATGGGCAATTGTCAAAGGATAAACAAACTAAGTATGCTATGTGGATCAAAAATCTTGGGATGTAGCAAGGCATTTATCAAAATGATTTTCCTTCTCAGTGTGCGAATAATGTATAATGCACAGTTTTCATGTATAAGAAATACATATTAACTGGAGAGAGTAATATATCAGGTTGAGAAAATTTTGTTCCATTGCTTGTAAAGAGGTTTTACAAGAATGTAATTAGACAAGTTAAGTAGTAAAATGTTCAAAATAGATTCCTCCTTAAAGGTAGTTCTAATTGAGATAGAAGAGTAGAGGCTTGTGTAATGAACCTTGAATGTACTTAAGAGAGTTATGAGAAGATATTTGGTCAAGAAAGTAAGTATAACACAATGAGTTTAAAAGAGATTAAATTAGTCAATTCATAAGTCATGAAGAGCCTAAGACTTTCTGTTATAGGACGATGTTGTTGAGAGGTATGTTGACTTTTACTGGATGCATGAGATATACATCCAAAGATGACAAATAGAATATTTAACTTTCTTTAATTAATAGGCCAAGTGCTAAAGTCTGTTCATCATATCTTTCAGAGAACATTGATGTGCAAAGATAATTTTAGATCGTAATAAAAGTGAAGTGCAAGCATAAAAGAGTATGCAAGAGGACAAGTTACGATAACGCATCAAATATAGCTAAACAAAAACAGAATATATTACATTTATAATACTAATATAGCAAAAGAAAGTTTGAAGAAGCAGAAACCTAGCTTGTCATCCTAACTGAGTAGAGTTAGAAGATGAAGGTCTATTTTACTAATTGGAGAATATATTGACCGCTGAATTTGGTGCAGAGTTTGCATTTGCTATTTGATGCTCCTGAATCTGAGTTTGCTCAAGTTGAGCATTTGAGGCGATGGGAGCAGATGGAGTGTCAGGCGCTGCAGTTGCGGTAGGGTTTCTTGTGGGAATCCATGGAATGAAATTGGATACGTCATTTCTGGGATCTCGAAGACGATTTCTTACACTTCGAGTGATTCGACGAGGTCGTTGAATTACTGGTGGAGGAGTGGCAAGAAGAACCATCATACGTTGACGCCATTCAGTGTGGGAAATGGGTCGATGAGGAGGACTAGGCAAAGTTGGTGAACACATAATGCAAATGACTATAATGGTGGAGAAATTTTGGAGTAGGTAAAAATCAGGTACTGTAGTTGGAGACTGATACCAATTTTATACAACTTTTTGAATTTTTGAGAAGATGAAGAGGTTTCTTGATTAGAGGAATGGGAAAGGACGTTTTGGGGGCTTAAAGAAGTGAGTGCATTTAATGACATAGAAATGGTGTTCTGATTTAGGATTATGTCATCATGCTCAGTGTAATTATGGCTAGTACATAGGCAGTCTAGGAGAAATGTATACTCATATTATTTTTAAACAAGAAGTTTAAAATTTAATATATAAACAGATTAATTTAATTGCCTTTATTGTGGTATTACAGAGTACAGCAGCTGAGTGTTTAAGATAATGATATAGGCTCTTCGAGAGATAATATGAGCTGTTATTTTACTTCAAACGAATTGTTTGAGTAAATTAATCTGAAATAGAATAGCATTGGTTGTTTAAAGGACGAGTTGGGGACAAAATTATCTGTCCAAGCCATATGACACAGTTGTACATGACACATATGTAGTTGTTTTTAGAGAAGTGTGTCTTAAGAGATTGTTTCCCAAAGAGATTTTGAGGGATTTGATGAGTCTTTTAATGAATGTGGATACTATCAGCAAGGTGTAAATTGGTATTTGCTAAAGTAGGAACTGCTGATACTAATTGTTGTATCCATTATTGGCAGTGTGTTTAATATCGCCTAAGGTAAGAACAATGATATCAATTGATAGACTCTAGTTATAATGGACATCAATCTATTTAAGATTAATAAGGCTTAGTAAGAATATTAAATAGATCAAGTAAGTGAGATATTGAATGTATACCTGAAGTGATGTCCGTTCTTCTTTCTTTCCAACAGATCTAGGCATTCTATAGCAAGGAAAGAGATCTGCAGACTAGACTTGTTCTGAAGAGAGTGAGACGTAGCCTATATACAGCAGGGGCTATATCGGCTGTTCACTCCTGAGGAAAAACTTAATATTTGAAAATATCAGTCTTCCTAAGAATTCTTGAGTTTCTAGCTATCTTGAGGATAGGTCGAGTTACTAGATATATTTAACAACATCCTTTTTGTCAAAGAACCACATGATAAGATTTAACAGAGTGTTTTGAATTCAATCTGTATACCAATTAGTTGTTGGTCATTATAATGGGAACAACTAATCATGCCTTTATAACTACAATCTCATAGGTTACATAAGATTTAGTAGTTGTCATAACTAAGAACACAAAGTGCTGTTGAACTGTCTTGAAAGATTTGATTCAGCAGACACCTTCGTTCAAAGCAGATTTACTAGTAATCTTGATCTTTTAAGCATGAAGGATAGAGATTGAGTAATAGCAGATTCCTTGATAGGTTGACATGAAGGTCATGAAGCAGCGCCTATTGTTGAGAGACTTGAGGTTTTGCGTAACTTGAATTTAATCATTGTGAAATGATCTAATTGAAAGGCAATTATCGTGGAGTCTAAGGATGAGAGTTAAGCAAGAGTAAGAAACCATAACTCGATATAGCAATTTGTTCAAGAATGGTTTCGATGGGGTGTCGCAGAGTTTGTGTCTAGGCGGTGTGACCATTTCATTAAGGACAATTCTTTTAATCACCGTAAGAGAATGGAGATCATAAAGAATAATAAGTTTGATCAACACACTTAAGACACGTCAATTCATGCTATCAAAGGAATGCGACAAGTAGATAAGCATGAGAAGAAGTTGCGAACTTGTATTCAATAATCCAAGTAGTTTTACACGTATGTTGCGGATCACTGATTACAAGAACAATACAACATGAATTTTGATGACGCAGATTACATGAGAAAGATACATAATGATTCAATTTACGTATGAGATACATGTTACAAGGTTGTGTCCTAGAAATCCGATCCTAGACATTAGATGAGGGTCATCGGTCAAGGATTTAGAAGGAGATGGATATCAAGATGGTCGTGTTCTTTTGATCTCCTCCAACTCTGGGAGGCAGAACAAATTCACTTCTTCGGTCATTATGAAAGCACCGAAGAGTGATGGCCACCGAGGATGAGGCTTTGACCATGAATCCCCTTTGATAAGCTCGGGATGGATGGTGGCGGTTAGCGTCGTCATCCTCATCAATTCCATATTAGCTACTTAATTTAGCAGAACTGAGTTATCTGCATCGGCCATCTTTGAAGTGATGGTCGGCATACTTCCATATAACCAGAAGACTTGTTGCACATGGCAATATATCAAATGTTTTCCAAACATTTGACACTTCTTTTCAGGATTTTCTCGTGAAGTTCACGTATGCAGACTTCCAAAGGTGGAATAAGTATATGCTAATTGATTTTCACAGGATTCATCTCAGAACATTTTAGAGTATCAATGAGATTGATAACTAAAAGTTAGAAGAGAGAATGAAATCACTCTTCTTGGCATTAATTAATGGCTTTCTATCTTACCTTTTAAACTAATTGACTAAGAATGTTCTTAAGTGTTCGACAACCATGGTTTGCAAGATATAAATCATGCTTGACAAACTTTTATGATTATCGGACGAGACAAAAGAAGATTTCTTTATCAATTGTTTTCTTAACAAGATTGTGGAACCATAATTAATGATTTCTGGTACACAAGACTTGATGCAGTTTCTCTCATGTTTGGTAATTGTGTATAAGAAAAGTTTTTAGAAAATGATTTTCACAGTTTATGAATGATATTGAAAATATATTTTTGAGAGAAATTTAGATCAGCTCTTGTGAAGTAACATAAATGAAATCGAAACAACTCTGAATGAATATGAAGGAATCATACCCCGTTGTTGAGGAATTGACCTGATCGAATCTTAGGACTTAAACTTAGTAACATTTTGAGAGATTTCGAATCATCGATTTGTATCGAGAGTAATCTATTTGCAGTTTGTGAGTTTAGTCATAGTAGAGATTGGATGAAGAAGGATCTCTACTTATACTCAAGGAGGTTAGACTGAAGGGTACTCAATAATGGAGCTTTACTGTTGAGTTGTCCTTCTGATCACGCCTTGACAGGGATAGGCTGTGAAGTCTAGATATTCTCTAGTTTCTTGGAAAGGATTGATAATGACTGTTTTGTCGTTTTTCCAAGATTTTGAAAATAGTCTCAACTTTAATCGAAGCAGTCAAACTTCGAAAAGTGTGCCTCCACCTTTAATAGACTTGAGAGAGTAGGTCATTAAAGGATTTTTACTCCTATAAGTCAGCACATAAAACGAGCTTATGAAGTGTTGGTTGGCGATATGGAAATTCACCAACTGCGGGGTTTTAGAAAAACATTTGAAATCACCGATAAGAAAAATGCGATTAGTTTTTGAAAAACCATTTGCATAAGACAAGTCATACAATCAATACATATATATCAATAAAAGTGCAGTATGACAGTTATTATGCATTATGTCGATAATGTGTATGAGCATATCAATTCAGACATGAGCACGTGTCATTGGAAAGCAAATAGCTAACTTTGTTTTGTGTATGCATGAGAGAAGGTCTTTATCAACTCCTTTGGACTTATCAGCAGATTTTTCACCTCATAGTTATAAAGTCCAGCAGGTGAGGATTTTGACCTTGAGTGAGTGAAGGACATGAGTGAATTCTCATGAGTGATCAGCAATCCTTCATGAATCAGCAGCCATGTTACTATCTGCCGATGGAGAGTGATGTTGCATGTTTGACCTTTTCTGTCATATGAGTTCCTGCCTGAAGTACTCATAGAGAAAATTAGCAACATTTATGAGCTAAAAATAGCTCCAGAAATCCAATAATACAAATGAGACTTAATAAGCATGATAATTGAATAATCATTTAAAATACAGCTTATAAGTGTAACCCAAAAAGTTAAGAGATTAGGAGCTGGGGTTACTTCCTCATTAAACTCTTTGAACGCGTTTGCTCATAGTTGTTGAAGCATCAGATCTAATATTGAGCATAGGTTCTTTGAGTGTATTCTTACCCGGCTGAAGCTTTTCATTGAAGGAAGACAATTTCATCATTGATGTCCTTAGGCCAAGAACTTATAATCTCAGTGATTTTGGAGATGACATAACTTTTATTTTCTTTGAATTTCCTCTTAAACTCTTCTTATTTCATTTGCTCTAAATTTTCATAAAAAGTTTTCTTGAGAAGGTGTTAGATTGGAGCAATCGTTAGCCTTATGTCAAGAGAGCAAATTTTTAGAAGTGAATCTAAGTAATTCATCTATCATGTATGAGTTTAACCCATTTGCTATAGGATATACCAAGATTTAAAAGATAGATTTATGAAACATGCATAATCCTTAGCAAGTCAATCTCCACTATAGTACTTCTCTTCATGATATCAATGTAATTCTGATATATGATAGATTTTCTTATAGTGATCACATAGTCATCACAATATTCTTTCTCACATGTTTTTGAAAACAAAATTTATTTGATTTGCAGAAGGTTTTCAAAAGGCTTCCAGGTTTCTCAGTCAAAAAGGTTTTTGTAAATTAAACGATTTTGGAAAAAGACTCTTTTTGACTATGCATCTAATCTGAGCAGCAGGATCTAAACTCTCAGGTTGTTAAGCCTGGAAAAAAGATTACAGAGTACCTGCTCTGATACCAATTGTTAGGTCCAAGGATTGCTCAGAGAATAGGCTAGAGGGGGTGAATAGCCTATTCATGATGTATTAAAAATTCATCCAATTTTCATATTTAATAAGACAAATGGATGAGATGATTAATACAATTAGGTCATCTTCCTCATACTAAGCTTAGGAAGTTAGAGTGATCGGACATCCTAGATCGCAGATGTAGATCATGGACATCTGAATCGAGATATGAAACATGCGGTTGGAAGATATATGTTGAACTTAGGCGATGAAAATAGGATTTAGAAGCGGAAGAATGAACAAAGATAAGTTTAACAATTTAGATTAAAGTCGTAAAGGTTTGGTTTAAAAGAAAGCTTAACAGTTAACTATAATCTGTATTAGATGCATCATTTGCTTTCCTTAAACAGATTGCACAAGATAAGACAATTTATACAAGAAAGAGAAATCAAGGCTGAATGTAACAAACATATATATTATATTAAAATTCAGCAGAGGTTTACTCAGAGGCAAACATGCTTAGTACATCAACCTAGACTCTCTATCCTAGCAATCTCCTTAGGAAAAAGAAGGAGAAATGAAGAAAGCGAAATCAAATATATCGAAAATACATTAGAAGATGTACTTAATATTTATTAAGTTATCTTCCTGTAGTTTCAACTCGATATATTTGTTGTGAGAATAGAATTTTAGGTATTGTTCAAATAACGAGTATTTGAACAATAGAGTGCTAAGCACTCGACCAAAAATGATGACAACTTGTTGCATAATCGGCACAGCTTATAATGCAATGTAAGTCTGCCGATATGAATGCAACGGACGTTTAAATTCGGCTCTTCATCGGACATCTTCAAGCTTGGTGCGGCTTCAACGATCCGTAAGATGCTTGGTCTCTTTCTTGGATAATGGAGTTGAGGCTCGAAGAGACCGAGTTCTTCGAAGGAAGAAGGACTCAAATCAACAACAAGGTTGTTGATCAAGCGAGCTTCTCGGCCTTTGGATTTTCTTCTCTCTCTCACAAAGTGTTTGTTCTTACACTTGTGATTTCTCACTCAAGGAGTGGTTCGGATTGAAGAAATGAAGATCAATACCACAACCTTTCTCAAGCATAAGCATACACTTGCTTTCTCTCCCTTATGCTCTATGGAAATGAGAATGAGAGTCTTCTTATATAGCGGAGAAGAAGAGATGACCGTTGGTGTATTGAATAGGTTTAAGCCCGTTGGTGATCTGAATCTCATAATGCAGCGAGTACATTTTGGATCGATGGGCAAAGACCTTCGTTAGGTTTGAGTTTTGAAGATGGTCCGTGAAACAGTGGACGAATTTGGACGTGTCGAGCTTAGCCTGGATGCGGTGGCGATTTGGACGTATCATTGCCTTGACCGGAGTGCGGCGTCTGTGCTTGGCCTTTTCTGGAAATGAAGCTTTGAAGACCGCGAACACTGTCCAGAAGAGGAAATGTCTATTGGATAAGCGTGAAGGCGCAGACATCGATGTGTATCTTGGATTTGTCAGACAGATCTTACAACGGATCTATTTTGGCTTGAAGCGCGTTGAGTAACGACCGATGTATCTCGTGATCTTATAGTTTCTCGGCAGTTGTTCTGATGAGGGATTTGGCCGATTCGAGATCCGCCATTATAGAACTGCGATGTAGAAACCCGATGGTCACGATGTTCCTCTTGAATAAATAGCTTCTCTGCAGTTGTTCTGATGAAGTGCTTTGGCGGATACAGGGATCTGCCGATGTAGAACTGCTGGTGTAGAGATGGCTAATAGGCAGTCATAGCTAAAGGAAATGTCTGTTGGTGAGACATTTACCGATGGTCACGTCAGCTGGCAATTGAAGAGCTAATTCATATGAAAGTTTGTCATCATTCTGGTAGGACAAAGACTCGGATATGTACAAAGACTTCCTAGTCTAATGACCTATGCATTGTTTCAACAAGCTGCCACACTAACCGGTACGCAGCCCTTTTAGCCACTTGTGAAACATGCGTTGTAATGGGGACAAGCAAATCACTGTGTTGGAATATGCATACATTTATATCAGCTGATTCACAGGCATATTCCTAACAGTCACTCTCTTCCATCAACCCACTATTTCATCTTTCCTCTCAGTCTCACAAGACTTTCTTTCCTTGACCTCTTCGACTTGAAGTTCACAAACTTGTTCACTATTTCCAGATTTTCTCTCCTTTTGCTCAGCTATGTTTTGTCTAACACTTTCTATCTTAGCTGACCTCTCATTTTCATTTTCATTCTCACTCATACTCTCTTTTTTCTCAGCAATCTCACAAGTACTAGCCGTTTTTTACCACTAAACATTTTAATAATAATTTAGAGAATGTTTCTAATGAACAATGTTTCATTATTGACAAATATATAGTTGCATAACATGTGGAGCAGGGTGAGCAAAATGCATAGATTACACTGTTTGAAGAGGCAACAACTGTATTTGTGGGATGCCCTATACAAGAGTACTTATTATCAATAGAGGAGGTAAAAATATTATAACCCCACTTATGTGTAGAGCACAAGTTCATTCAAAAGAAAACTTATTAATAAATGAAAATCTAAAAACTACAATTTATTAGATAATATAAATTATTTTTCATTTACTAAATTATCAATAACTAATACAAGGAGAACATGCATCAAAATATTATCAAGGATTGTGTACACAAGCTTCAACGGAAGTTCGATTCCTTATCCCTCTAAACCAAAGGACAAAGGTTGACAATGGAAAACTCATAGCCATGGTGGAAGCAATTGAAAAGGTACATGGAAGGGGCAACAAGAATGCGAAAGCTAAATCAAGCAAAGGCAGACTCAGAAAAAATTGAACACAAAGACGAAACGTCACGGCACCTGATCAAGGCAATGGAAAGAAAAAGAAAATAAACTTGGAAGAAAGGGAGAAAGAAAAAAAAAACAACAAAGAAAGAGGACAACAAAGAAGTTTGCGAGATCCAGATTTCAAGTGACGATAATTACACATTCCAAATGTGGAAGGAAAAACATTCAAAAAGAGGGAAAAAACAAAAAGCCAAATGTCTCTATAGCGATCAAGATAAAAGAAGAGAAACTAATATGAGCAGGGGGTTGACGAAAATGAAAAGCAAATACGCTTATCATTCTTAATATTGTTAATTTTGTTTTAAATATCATTGATAAGAATAATATCAATCACATTTTCCTTTCCTTCAAGGGTGTAGGATAAGGTGCTATACAATGACAAAAACACACATTTTAAATGAAAACTAAAAATTACTAAAAACAAAGTACGAAAAAATTTAAACACACAATACAATTTAGAAGTCTAAATATTTTATAAAACAAAACACTTAAAAATCATGAACAACATGTGCAACACATGTGTACCTCACTAGTATTGAGAAAAGACCTAATGTGTTGAAAAACATTAATTTTCTAACGCTCACCACGCCCAAAGGGCAAAGTGGAACAAAATATAACGTTTGGTATGACATAGGCACAAAACTTAGGTTAGAGTACACTATGGAATTTGGTGTATACTTTGAGGTGCTAAAAGTATTTTGGCATAATTTTTAATTATGTATAGTGGATGGGAATTATATAAATCTTGCTTATCTAAGAGCAAGACTAGCGAGTAACTCATATTGTGATGTTATTTAACTTCTCTTGTTCTCAAATAAAAAAGAAAAAGAAAAAGAAAAAAAGAATTCTATAGAGGCAGCAATCTCTTCACAACCCAAACGAACGCATGACAAATCACAATTCTATTGAGGCAGCAATCTCTTCATGACCCAAATGGATGACATAAGAGTACAAAATTGGAAATACTTAAGGTTTCATATCTCCCCATTGGAGGAAAGATTGTATTGTATATTGTCCAATTCCTCAACTCAGCATTCAAACAAGTTAAGATGTAATGATAAAAGTACAGTCTGGGGCATTTTAATCTTCATGGTACAGATATAAGCCAAGTCCAAACCGAGCACATGCTCTGCAAAAAGCCAACTCCTCGGCTGCAGCAACAGGATCCACACCCTGGCTACCGCCAGATAACACCGTCCCTGTTGATTCACGGTGTGCCTGCATCAGTAAGTGGAATCCAAAGTTTCAGCATAGCTGTGCTACATTGTATAAATTACTACCAGATATAAGAGATATAAGTATGACACTGATAGTAGTTGCCACTAGCAATCTCTCTAGGTTAGTACCCACCAAAAAATGGGGATGCAGGTCATCTCTCTTAGTACTCCCCCCACCCCGGGAATAATAGAGAATTTATTAGAAAAATATACAACATGAATATCGTGTGAAGATAATTTAGAGGAAAGAGTCCAAAAGTTGAGTTCAGAACAAGAAGCATGGACAAACTTAAAATCTAAACAGCATACATACGAGCCAAGAAGGAACATCCAGAAAAAAAGTAAAGACAACATAGGCTTTATGGTCCTGTTTTGCACAGGTTGTTTCATCCTCTTTCCCTCACTAAGTGAGTGAACTACACCCCTGTTCACTATTATAGTATTATTCTCAACTAAAGCAAAGTCGCTAATTCTCCACTAAAGCAAAGTCACTATTCTCCATGCCCAACAATCTCTCTTTATCTCTTATCTGACTTTTCATATCACACAAGTGAAAACAGTGAAATCTAAACAAATTTTCTTGTTTCGTGCGAAAACATAGTGAGATATCCAAACAGGGCCATATATATCTTTCATTCTTGTGCAGTACACAAGGTAATGAGCCTGCTGCCGACAATATACACAAGCAACATTAAATGGTAGTTTACATCCAAAACTTAACTCTTGTATTAATAAATTCAACCAATCTGATCTTTGGAAGCAATTTGCAATGTCAGAAATATGCTGATACGTGTTATATAGACACAAATTTTGGCTAGTACTTTCCCATTATTATCCTCTATGAACAGGTTTCTAGAATTCAATCGATGTGTATGCACTAAGCTATAGGCTTTTTCAATTTTTATTTAAATTTTACTTCTCTCAGAATGTAAATTTACTGTGCATGGAACCACATTATATAAATAGCAGGAACTCCTTTCCAATAACACAACTTACCAATATTCTACATATGCCAAATATGATGCCTATTATATATGCACCAGAGAGTAGGTATACAGCTAAAATTGACCAAACCCATTACTTTTTTGTCACAACAGCAACCATGTTGTGCCTAAGAAGGCTTAGAAACTTGAACATAAAAACCATGTATGATATCCTATTCACTCAATATATCGCAAGAATGAAAAGTGTAAGTTGCAACTTCCATTTAGTAATATTGTGTTATGCTCCTTGCATGAGATAAAGAATGCAATAATATCATTCACATATGGACAAGCAACATCTCTTGTATTACAACATAATACGGCTTTAATATCGTGAAAGACATGGGTTACTTAGCACATGATCAAGGATGTACAGTTTAATAGCATATTGATGTTTTTCAGGGTGTTCAGGTGAAGGTGAGTGATCTGAGTGAGGACTGGAACGCAATGTTTCTTTAGAGATGCTATTTTTCTGGTTTAGTTGTGCTATTACTTTGGTTTTACCATGTTTTCTTTCTCTTCTTAATTTATTTCCTAGGTGGATAGCTTGTCCTCCCCACTGTAATATCATTTCTATCATAAGGATCTTTTCTTCTTCTATCTATTATAAAAATAAAAATAAAAAACACTTACTGCACTTTTAGGAGCATCTTGCTCAAACTAAAATATCCTTTTCTACCTGGTTACTATGCTATCACCGCTCAACCAAAAATATATCATCTTGTGGTCTAATCCTCCAACAAATGCAGAAAGTTATATATATATATATATATATATATATATATATATATATATATATCACTACCTCTGTCCCAAAATAATTGTCATTTTAGTAAAGATTTTTTGTCCCAAATAATTTTCGTTATAGGATTTCAAGAAACATTTGCCCATATTCTACCAAAACTGTCCTTATTTATTACTCTCATTAAAGAGGGTTGTTAAGAGAAAAGAATAAAAAAAATTCATGTAACTTATCTATAATAAATGAACTTAAATAAGGGTATAATAAGTTTTTATGTAACCTTTCTTAATTTGTGTGCAAATTGCTAAAAAAGACAATTATTTTGGGATGGAGGTAGTGTGTGTGTGTGTGTGTATATATATATATATATATATATATATATATATATATATACATATACTCTAGTTTAAAACAACCTCTACAGTCCAAAAAGGATGATAATTTTCTTTCACCATTTTACAACACCAAAAGATTATCTGCAAATATGTTATGCCACTATATTTCCCAAAATCTGATATTTTAGAAGTCCACATGCAAGTTTAGAAGTCCACATGCAAGTAGAGCATGTAGGGCTGTTCTCTACAACAAGGACTCTTCATTCCACTCACCACACCCGTGTCGGACATGATCTGGGCGGACATGGTGATGCAGCAAAAACTGCTGCAAGTAAAATATATTTGCTGTAAACAGCAAGAGGGCCAGAAAAGGCAGATAAAGGGGATTCAAATGAGACTTCTTTTGCTGAATATAGCAAAGGTAATTATAGATTACATAAGGCTACTAAAAGGTCTCAATTCATGCACCTAATATGATAAATCAAACCTAGACAACCTTAACTAAAACATTCCAACTTCCAAGACCTTATCGAGAAAACCAAAAGACATCATCTGTTCCTAACCTTCGAAATACTCTTAGGAGCCGTTTGGTAGTCAGGATTAAAGTCGGATGGAATTAATAAGCCAATTAGTCGAATGTTTGGTACGCAATGGGCGGTCGGTACTACTAGCACGAGCTATCAACATAAAATCCTTATTCCCTCGCTAATAATACCAAGGGAAAATGTGGTATTATTAGCACCCTCACTAAAAAAAAATACATGACTAACATTTTTAATTTCAAAACTACCCCAGATTTATAAGTGAGGATTAATAGTGAGGGTGCTAATAGCACCGAAATTAATAATACTCCTTGTCCCTGCCTAACTACCAAACAAACCCTTAATCTTTAATCTTTTAGTAAAGCAACGTATCCAATGCGGATCTGGGCTGCATCAATCTCCCTTGGTTGCGAAGAACTCGCCCTTGAGTTCTCCATTATTGGTTCTTGGACCTTGGAAGTCGAGCTGTCCAGCACTTCCGCTATACTACATTGTTTTTAGTGCATAGAAGGTTTTCAACTTTCACGAGAAAATGAAGTAATTTTGATCTAGATCCAAAAAGTTCTTTCAATTGTTGTTCCGTGAAAATACATTCAACATACATGACTTTGCAAAACAGATTACTTGATTTTTCCTAGGTCACAGCAATTCATGACGGAGTGAATATTACATAGATAAGTATCTGAATACTATTCTATTACCATTGCCCTCCCATCCGACACACAAGGGTGTGGCTCAAAACCCAGATGTTGCATAAGAGAATCCCAAAACCACAGGGGAACCAAATATAAAGAACCATTGGCTGCAGATGGTAATGGAGATATCACAGATATGCTATAGATGACTTGACCAAAAAGAAACAAAAAGTGGATACTCAATAGTTCGCAGCATACCCACCTGAATTTACATCTTTTAGAATAAACGAAAGCAATCAAGTAAAAGTTTGATGAAGAACAAGCATAACACAAGTATCCACTTTTTGGATCCTTTTAGCTGAATCCACATATCAGATCTGACTTCTGGAAAAGTACCCACACCCGAACTCCCATACCCCGAGTCCTTGTAACGTAATTGATGAGAAGAGTTTGACGGCAAAGCTTGAGGAGGGTGCGGAAGGAGGATGGAGAGTGGTGGTAGTGATGGCGATGGTGATGGTGATGGTGATGGTGATGGTGATGGTGATGGTGATGGTGATGGTGATGGCGATGGTAAACTGGCATGGTTAAAGCAATGATGGTCAACCTAGGTGGTGATGAAAAAGAAGACGTGATTTCCAGTTTACACCCTCACAAAAACTCCGTGTAACATGCCCCTGGGTGAATGATGATAGTGGCCTGCTAGAAGAAATAGACTAGACTGAAGACTTGAAAAGATTAATTGAAATGAATGATTTCAACAGAAAAGTATTTAAGGATAGAGCATAACGAGAGGAGTGTGAACGTGAAGGCATCAGAAAAAGGACAGGCGGTTCCCTTCCCTCAAGAAGGTCTTCCTCTTCCCTCTTAGGTGTTGAAGGCACCTCCTTTTCCTTGAGCTGGAGGAATCGTGTACAGAAACTAAAAACCAAAGGAGAAAGAGCTTACAGCCAAGATAGGAGCCACCCCAACACCCCCAAACTTTCTGACACCTTTAGTAACAAGACTTTCCCTCGTCCCAAGGTAAACTTTCTCCTTAGTGTGAAGTGGATAGCCTATTTAGAAGGTCAATGAAGTCAATTAAAGGCTGTAAAAGGAAGTTCATCTCTTTCTCTTGGGACAAAATAGCCAAACCTGGAATCTAGAAAGAGTTGAGGGACATTTTTTTGTTATTTTTCCAAGTTACTTTTGGCAATCTAGAAAGTCCATTTTAAAAGTCAAACGTTTAGAGAGATACATAATTTCCCTCGAGAGTGATTATTGTAAAATAACCCTACCCTAGCCTTTTTTTTTTCCTTTAATTTATGGATGAGGGAAAAGTTACTATATTATCGAAGCTCTTAATTAAGAGAATAGACTCTCTTACAGGTAAAATGTAGAAGAGAAAAGGGACTCCTAGAATAGGGCGAAGGAAGTACTACACTAAAGTGGATCCAAAATAAGATGTCAAAGTCAAAACAACTACCTCTATGATGCAGAAATTACTAGAACACCCTCTCATGTAGTTAAAATAGAAAAAATATCCACTTATTTCGATTAAACATTGTGTCATTTGGACAAGAGAAACTTTGAGTTGGCTTCAAAGTTACCCCTTCATTATACACATACATAGGTAACTAATCACAGGAAGATAGAGATAAAGCCATAAAGCCACACCTCTCCATCGGAACCACGTATTGTGACACGGTAAACCACAGTCACGCTTCCACTATCAGAGAAAATTACATCCCGTATTTCTCCACACCAACCTGAAAGAATTGTTTAGAGATAAGAGGGATAAAATCTGAAGTCTGTGTGTTACGGAACATATGAGTAGCTGTTACAAGATTAAATTTGATTTAATAAAGTAAGCAAACATTTGCAATACTGACTACAACAATAATTAATGCACTAAGCTGCATAATTTATCAATTTAACCAAGGTCTTCAAAGATTTGGGTTGATCCTCAATTCAAAACACCAAGGTTAACTGGGAAAATGAGTTGGAGTTTGCTATAAAACGATATAGTGGGAGGTATTTTGCATCTTAGTAGAAGAAATGCTCTGAGCATTGCCATGGTGGCCATCTATTGCCTTCAAAAGGAAAGAAACCCTCATATTTCTAAAGGCCTTGCCACAAACCTGGGATATATTATTTAAAAGCTCATTCAATTTGGAATAAACCAACTGATGGGATTTCTTTGGAATATAATAAGTAAGCTTCCTTGGTGGTTGGTTGAGGGCTGCATGGAGGTGGGGTTGGGGTTGGTATTCCTTTTATCTTTTTTTTTTTTCTTAATAAGAAAAGAAGATCTTATTAAAGATAGGGAGATACAGAAGACGGACAAGAGGACCATTAATACAATGGGTAAAAGAAAAGACTCATGAAATCAGACCTCTCCAATACCACTGCATTCCCGATATTGGAACTCCACTAAAGGCACCTGTAGCCGAGGCCCATAAAGAAGCCATACATGAAATTGGTATTCCTTTGTCAATTGTTATGTCAGTTTGACATGTTTTAAGCAAAAATGTGGGCTCTTTTTTTTGGGGATGGAAGGGGGTGGGAAGTGGTGTGGGAAGGAGGAGCAGGGGAGTAGGGGAGCAGGGGAAGATTTTTTACTGACTTCCCTAAATTCATGATATTGTGAGCCAAAGTTAGCGAAAAATGATTTCATATCCAATTGAGGTGCTTAATCACCTTTACAGCGAAAGAAAGGAAAGAATACCAATTTAATGGATGTCAAAGTGCGACCAGAATCAAACCATATAAGAGAATTGACAATGGATGTGAAAAAAAAAAAAACAAGGTTATAGGAAATGAGAACAGGACAAAAGATTAAGGGCCTGTTTAGAAAATATAGAAACTGGCCAGTTTGGTTCAGAACAAACTTAGGTAATCCAGTTCACGTAAAATAGAGTTCTACTTGAACTTGTATTGTTTTGTACCCAGTTTACTAAAATTTTAGAGTTCGCCTCTAAATATCTTTTCAATAGTATCTAAAGTGGTTTTTTGGTCTATCCATTTTTCCTTTATAAAGAATAAGTATTGAAATAAATAAAGAGGAAGTGCAGCAGGATGGACGAGAAGCCCATCAAAAGAAAGAAAGCAAAAACAAAGGAAAATTATAACAATAGAGCACTCTAATCCCTTAAAATTTCCAAAAAGGAGACCACACTGAACGCCCCTCTAGCAGACGCCCAGAGAGAAGCCAAAAACACCACCCTATCCCAAAGCAAAGACAAAGACAAGGACTTTGAAAATTCTCAAATTACACTCTGCCAAACTACACCACAAGATCACAAAAACCCCATACTGCCACAAGATAGATCTGTCAACACCCTTTTCAAACCTCTGTACTTCACGTGCAGAAACGACATGATAGACACAGGACTAACCCAAAGCTCCCCAACCACCTCAAATAAAGTGTGCCAAAGGAACCAGGCACTACCACAATGGAGAAACAGGTGATCATTCATGGGGTAATATTTCCTCCATCTTGTTGTACATTCTTTCTGATGGATTTCTCGTCCATCTTGTTGTACATTCTTTCTGATGGATTTCTCGTCCATCTGTTGTACATTCTTTCTAATTTATAATATTTCTTCTCTTATCTCAAAAATTAAAAAAATAATAATAATAATAATAACTCATTCAATTTGGAATGAACCAACCCATGGGGTTTCTTTGGAATATAATAATTCAGCTTCCTTGGTAGTTGGTTGAGGGCTGGGTGGAAGTGGGGTTGGTATTCCTTTCTTTCTTTTTTTTTCTTCTTTTCTTGATAAGAAAAGATCTTATTAAAGATAGGAAGAGATGGACGAGAGGTCCATTCAAAGAAAAGCAATACAACAAAAAAATAAGAAAAAGCTCATGAAATCAAAGCTCTCCAGTCCCACTGCATACCTCAAAATTGGAATTCCTCCTGTAGCTTGAGGCCCATAAAGAAGCCATACTAGAAATTGGTATTCCTTTGTCCATTTTTATGTCAGTTTGACAGGTTTTAAGCAAAATTTGGGTTCCTTTTTTTTTTTTTTTTCATTTTTTTTTTGGGGAAGGTGTTTTTACTAACTTCCCTAAATTCATGATATTGTGAACCAAAGTTAGCAAAAAATGATTTCATATCCAATTGAAGTGCTTAATCACCCTTACAGCAAAAGAAAGCAACAAATACCAATTTAACAGATGTCAGAATCAAACCATATAAGAGAATAGACAATGGATGAAAAAGAAAAGAAGAGGGTTATGTAGAACTGGCCAGTTTGGTACGGAACTAACTTAGATAATCCAGTTCATAAAAAAATAGAGTTTTATTTGCACTTGTATCATTATGTACCTAGTTTGCTAAAATTTTGAGTTCATTATTATAATCTGAAATCACAAACTGGGAAAAAAGAAAAAAAAAAGAGAGAGAATAAAAAATGAAGAATACCTAGCAATTACTTATCAAAAAAGCTCTAAAAAAACTCAATAGTATGAAATTGTGTGCATGATTTGAAAAGAACTACAAAGAAAATGAAGGAGAAAAAAGGATATCATTTTTCATGATAGTTTTCATAAAGAATTTTCAATCATATAATCTGGAAAGAATAAATGCTTGCAAAAGCAGGAAACATTGTTTAGAGCACCAAAGGATAAATTGAAACAGTTTGTACCAAACAATTAATAATAATAATAATAAACTGAAACAAAGAATGAGGGAAAGAGAGCAAAAGAGAGCGAGTTGAAGTTCCCACACACAGTTTTTCATAAGCAGACAAACAGTAATTGTAATTTTTTTTATTTTCCTTTTATTTTGTGTGTGACAACTGATAATATGTTATCAATACTTGTTGGGTTATTGTGAAAACCACCGGGGAGCTGGAATTAAAACAGCCCCGTTTTCACCCACATTAGATTAGGAAGGGCTGTTTTAGCACAAAGAAAAGAATACCAAACACAGGCCACTCATAGTTGTTAAATTGGGATACGTATCGTGTATCGTAATTTCATTTTTATGATACGTATCGGGATACGTCTTGTGTATCATGGGATACGCTTTGCATATAGATATACATAATTTTTAGATATAAGAAGTAGAAAATATAAGTAGATATCAATGTATTTATTAAAAAAAAAAATTAACAAAGATATAATGATTAGAACAGTAATATTTGTAATTTAAGACTCAAAGAAAGTGTTTCACTAATTTAATAAAATCTCTGACTCTTTATATGCAGAATTTGTAAGAAAAAGTAATTTAAAAAAAATTATAATATAGTTTTATTTGGTGCGAGTTTATATTATAAGATAACAACGTATCGTAAGATACGCATCGTATCATAAGATACAAATAACCTATCATAGGATAGGCACATAAAATACGTATCACTTAGCCCTATTTTTGTATCGTATCGTAAGATATGTATCGTGTATCGTACGACACTAACAATTATGGCCACACTTAACTGGGCCACATGTATCCCAACTTAACCCGGTTTTATGGATTCCCAAACAGCCCGTAAGACTGCCAAAAATGAAAACTCTACTGAAAGCACCAATGAGGCCATTGCATTCCCAGAAATAAATAAATAAAAATTGGCCTCCTGACATAAAACTGAGCAGACCATAAAGACAACCTGAGCTACAGTAACTATGTCACTCATCCAGAAGATCTAGAAATCAACTCGGGGACAAGCCAGCCCAATTAAATATTGTTTGAAGTGCAAAATAATGTTAGTAAAACCACCTAAACAATCATTTCTTTATAAGGGCGAACACAGAAGAGCTTAAAAAAGAGGGATAAACATGAGATGAGCGACAATTGTAGGACTTGTTCACAATACCGAAATGAACAAGACCTAGGAGGCGATATTAAGGCAGAAATCAATTCGGAAAAAGAGCATAAGGAATCCCACCTGGAGCGTAGAAACTGAGCATCCGATTGGCATGGTACCTAGACAATTAATCATGAATCAAACAACATATCAACGACCGAACAGAAAAGGGGGGGGGAATTGGGGAGGAGCGTTACAAACCAGGAGATGAAGGTAGAATGAGGTTTGACGATGTTGTCTGGGATCCTTTTGTTGAGGTCTCGAAGAATCTCGGCGAGTGGGCGAGTGATGCACGAGAAATTGGACGCCTGGTCCAGCGGCACCACGTAATTCGAGTTGGGAATCACCGGTGGCGGTAATGCTCCACCATCGTCATTGCTGCTGTTACGATGATCCAGAGCGAACACTGGCAACAAACCTCTACTGCTTTTGCTGTTGCTTGAACTAGTACTAATACTGATCAAATGTATATCCCTCCTCCCCATCGTCTTCGGGATCATCGATTGCCATTTGACCAAAGGAGATCGAGCCCCCCTCACTGTCGGTATCGAAGGTTGCATGACGGAATTGGTGCCCTGAACGGCCATTTCCCGTCGGCCCGGTAAGAAGACGGAGTCACTTTCTACCGGGTTTGGTTTTGCTACTGTTATGAACGGACAGGTAGAAATGAATTACGCCGTGTGTTTAGTTATAATAATCCGCTGGTAAAACAAAGAATGGGTAAATTCAAAAAGAAACCCTGAACTATGTACGGATAACAAATTTCTCCTGAACTTTTATTGTATTGGAGATAATGGAGAGTTGGCATGTTATGGTTGGTCAGAACATTATTAAGTATAAGAAATTGCTGGCCGGTCCCCTTTTAAAAAAGTTTAACCCCTAAAGTCCACCATTTTTTTCTTAACTAGAAAAAGGTATTTTGATAATTTTCTTCTTAAAATATCCCTATGCAACATAAACACTCTTTTATTTTAGAGATTCGTTAAAAAAAACACACACACACACAAATATAAAAAAAAAATATTTAGTTACATCAAAGAAACTGAAAACTTGTAAAAGATTTCATGTTATTAATATAGTCTTCCTTCATGTTTGGGGATCAATTTTCATGCATAGAACACGAATTTGATCACAATTTGATCAAATTTAAATTTTCTAAGTTCATCCTGTTTTTCCTTATTTTGGGCACTTTAATCTATGTTTTAAACTTCGAATTTGTTTAAAATCAATCCCATATTGTTATCCTAACTTAGTACTATATTTGTGCACAATTTTTCTACAAAAAAAAAAAAACTATTTTCGAGATCCAAATCGAGCTTGGCAGTGTGCTGTCCAAAAACAGAGTGAGATGTTCTTGGACTGATTTTTAGACTTTAATCAATGATTTGAGTTTTAATTCACCAATCGCAGTATGCTGGGCAACGCAACCGGAATCGACCTGTGTTGCTCATCGCGATGCCTTGGTTGCTCATCGTAGTGCCTGTGTTGCTCATCGCGATGCCTTGGAAAATCAAGTCCCTTCCAGTAGTTGAAATTCAAACGGTGTCTTGGTTGCTCATCGCGATGCCTTGGTTGTGCATCGCGATGCCTTGGTTGCGCATCGCGATGCCTTGGTTATTCATCGCGATACCTGTGTTGCTCATCGCGATGCCTTGGTTGCTCATCGCGATGCATTTGTTGCTCATCGCGATACCTTGGTTGCTCATCACGATAATTAACCCACGCGATGCCTTGGATTACTCGTCGCGATGCATTGGGCTATTGATACGTGCGTGTTTTTCTTTCATTAATGGCATAATCGTCTTTTCGCCCCAAAAATACATTTTTTCGATTTTAAAAAAAGATGACTGGACTGAAGCGATTACAAATGTTTAAAAAGAGACCGGCCCGTAATTCACCCTATTAAGTACAGGGCGGCCCTGAACTTTTGTGGGCCCATGACCAAAAGAAAAAATGAGGCCCTCATAGAAATATAAAAATAAGAATTTTACATAAATAATTTTTCATTTTTCATCAATCAATGTATTAAAAAAAATATAAAAACTACAAACATATAAGAAAAAATAAGTATAAAATAATTATTAAAAAAATCTAGATCTTCTTACATTTTGAGAAGCAAAATTTTCAATATGATCTTCAAAATTAAGTTTTTTCAAAATCTTATTTTCAATGTATATATATTAAATATTTCTTGGAACACATAATTGAAGGCGAGTATGATTTTATTAATTTTAGTTTTGAAAAATTAATACTCCCTCCGGCCGTAAATTATTGTCTTCCTTTTTTGTTGTCTGTCTCAAAATAATTGTCTTGCTTGAAAATATTCCTTTTTAGGACGTCACTTTTACCATTTTACCCTTACTTTTTCTCTACTTTAATTATGGGCCACATACATATAGGCATTAAAGAAAATTACACATTATACTAATATTAATAATCAAGTCAATTATTTTTTCTTAATCCGTGTGCCGGATCAAACAAGACAATAATTAAGGGACGGAGGGAGTATTATATAGACCTCAATCTAAACAATTTTTATGACCCAACTAATTTTTTTTAATGGCCCAACTAATATATACTCTCTCCGTCCCTTAACTATTCTCTTTTTTGACCCAGCATCCAGATTAAGAAAAAAATAATTGACTTGATCATTAATATTGGTATTGTATGTCATTTCCTTTAATGCCCATTTATATGTGACCCATAATTAAAGAAGAGAAAAAAAGGAAGGATAATATGGTAAAAGTGGTGTCCTTAAAAGGAAAGTTTCAAACAAGATAATTATTTTGGGACGAACAAAAAAGGAAAGAAAGACAATAATTTAGAAACTGAGGGAGTATATATTTTTTTACAAAAAAAATTACAAATATAATACATTATATGGCTAGCACGAGTATAGGTCCAGTGTAAATGAGGTTATATTTGGCAGGGTCAAGGAGGTTCATAGCTTTTCTACCAGTGATGGGAAAATTTAAAAAAAAAAAAAAAAATGGGAACGGAGGAGAAAATAGCACAAGAAAGAATAACTCAAGTGAAAGTGATCAGGGAGGATAATAGAGAGGTTAAAGGTGTTTAGGCTTCTTTTACAGATACAAGGAGTCAAGAAGCAAGGGTTGGAGGAGGGTCAACAAGATCTTCAAGTGATAACAATAGCTTACACAGAGTTCCCATTGTAACGACCAGAGTCCGAAGCCCGATCCATCACGCATAGTTCACGTACTGGTCCACTAAGCATCTGGGTCAACTGGCCCACCAAAAACCACCTAAAGTTTCATGGATAGATTCATGCCGAGTGGTAGTGGGTGGCCACTTATAAAGCACATACAAGTTTCACATCTACCCGATGTGGGATATCACGCCCATATACTTTTAGAGTTATTGAAGAACGATTAAGAGTTCATATATAAGGGTGGGGATTTCTCAAGAAGACCTCTAGCTATGTAATCAATATGATGATGCATAAAAAATCTAGCTTACGGGGGGTGCCGAATAGATTGTCGTTGCGTCGTAAATTTTGGATATCTGGCGTCGATTGATCTGCAAAAAAGCCACCGTGATAGGGGCGGGGAGGGTTCCCCGCCAAAAGCCTCCGGCGTGGTCGTCAGTACCTCGGCCGTAAGAGAAAATGTCTATTCTCTATAAAAGTGGCTTACCTAGGGTTAACTTGTAGGGTAGTATATATAGTAGAATGGGCCCTTACTCATTGGGAGCCCACTTGCTTGAGTGAGACCCGTACTGTTTTGAGGGGTCCAAAATATGCACATCAGTAGCCCCCCACTCCTTATTCCTCGAGGTTCATCTTAAGGGTGAGGAGTACTACTTGCTCGTGTTCATCTCGGACTTTCCTAGGTTTCGAGGTATTGCTTTCGATGGCAGGGTTCATTTAGTTCTCAGGCTAACCGAGTTTTGAATTTTAACCTCGAACTTCGAGGTTCATTTGTTTTGACCTCGATTGAGAGGTTGTTTGAATTGACCTCGATTGAGGGGTTCGTTTGGTTTTGACCTTTACTGAGAGGTGCCTTTAGTTTTGACCTCGATTGAGAGGTGCCTTTGGTTTTGACCTCGACTTGGAGGTGCATTCGTTTTAACCTTGACTGAGAGATGCATTTGGTTTTGACCTCGACTGAGAAGTGCATTTAACTCGACCTTGACTTGGAGGTTCATTTGATTTGACCTTGATTGAGAGGTTCGTTTAATTTTGACCTCGACTTGGAGGTTCATTTGATTCGACCTCGACTTAGAGGTGTATTTGATTCGACCTCGACTTGGAGGTTCCTTTAATTCGACCTCGACTTGGAGGTGTATTTGATTCGACCTCGACTTGGAGGTGCATTTTACTTGACCTCGACTTGGAGGTTCATTTGATTCGACCTCAACTTGGAGGTTCCTTTGATTCGACCTCGACTTGGAGGTGCATTTTGATTTGACCTCCACTTGGAGGTGCATTTTACTCGACCTCGACTTGGAGGTGCATTTGATTCGACCTCAACTTGGAGGTTCCTTTGATTCGACCTCGACTTGGAGGTGCCTTTGATTCGACCTCGACTTGGAGGTGCATTTGATTCGACCTCAACTTGGAGGTGCTTTTGATTCGACCTCAACTTGGAGGTTCCTTTGATTTCTTGTTTCGGTGAGGATTATTACTCAGCTTGCTCGTTATTCTGTGAGGGCTTTTCTTGGCTCGCTAGTCGCGAATTGACCCTTGCAATAATCGATAACATGCCTACAAAATATAAAGGGCATTCATTTGCAAATCGAGCTTATATTCTTTTAAATGTAACTCAAATAAATGTTATACATTTATTTTATGCAAGTAAGAAGTAATCACGTTTTTGCCTCACGTGAATAACTATAGATTTTAAATAATTATTGCAAGAGCAACAAGATTGCATGATTTTGTATTTATTCGGTCAAACAATAATTATTTTGGTCCGAGTAGAACAATCATATAAAACGTAATTATATTAAAACACATGAATTTGCGGTATTGAACTATAAACATGGAAAACTCTTTACATGGCATACTATGGTGTCACGGAGTAGGTTAAGTTCACTATTTACCGTATGCCCGAATTTATTGAATCGTTTTATAATATGTTAAATGTATTTAAGCAGAGATGTCAGTGACAATAATTTTTATGCTCAATTGGAATGTCAATTATGCATTTTATCCATTTTAGTATGTATGTTTGCATATTTTTGCAATAGCTCGATTTAATTTGAGCAAATAAATTAAGGGCATAAAGCACATTTAACTTAGTTTATATAATATGTTTCATGTAAGAGAGCATAAATCACGTGGTATTGAATGTGTCAAATAGCATGTTATATTATGCTTCATAAAATAACGAGACACAATAACTTATCCTCGAAATTTAAAAGTAATCAAGCATACATTTTTGCTCTTTTTATGGACATAGTACGTGATTTACTAGTAAATTGTACTAATTTTGAGTAATCAAATTAGCATGCAAATGATTTGTCATTTTTTACTTTAGTTTTTAAGCATATAATTGTCATATAAAAAACTAGGTCATACCGAGTAAAACTTGCAAATACAGAGGGAAAAAAATGGAAAGAGGCCACCTGATAACGTAACGGAGGCCACACTTTGTAACTTTTCAAAAGTAGAAAGGCCAGATTGCCATTTTCCAGAAATAGAGGGGCCTGACTGCATTTCCCAGAATTAGAAGGGCTTGACTGCACTTTTCTAAAACTAGAGGGGCCTGATTACACTTTATAGAACTAGAAGGGCCAAGTTTGTAACTGACACATTTAGTGGGCTAAAAGTCGGGTGCAATCAGTTCGTCTTCTTTGGTGCATTCCTGGAGAGTGACGAAGCATTACACATCGGTTTGTGGCAGTGCGTGGAGGCGCATGGAGGCTCCGTTGGTGACGATTTCTGTGTCGTTGGCTTCGTCTTGAAGTGGCGAAGAACCCTGCAGTGTTCGTATTTCGTTCTGAGTTATCCCACTTTGACCCAGTTCGTGCAATCATCTCCACATTCGCCGGCGGCATGCTGCTGCTTCCCTCCTCTACTGATCTGGCTCTTTTGTTGTCAATTGTTGCGAACTTGTTGGATAAGCGAAGTGATTTGAGCCTTCTAATGAGATTGAACAACATAGATTTTCCATTTCTTCTCCCTGCGTTGTGGGTTCGGGACAAACAAATGGCTTCTTGATTTATTTGCTTTACTGTTTTGGTGGTGATTTGCTTCGTTCCCGACAACAGAACCAACTGATGATGCAAAAAAAATTTGGCTTACCGGGGGTGCCGAGTAGATCGTCGTTGCATCGTAAATTTTGGATATCTAACGTCGATTGATCTGCAAAAAAGTCACTGTGAGAGGGGCGGGGAGGGTTCTTTTCTGATGAGACATAATTTTTTCGAGGGGCTTGTCCAGAAACATGCTCTTAACGGGAGCCGAAAATTTTACGCTCACAGGGGTCTCCCCGCTTCTGGCAGTGTGGTTCATGTGGTGTCACACTGGTAGCGGGTTTTTGCACTTCCTCAGTCTCGAACCTATGACCTAGCTCCAAGTTAAATACACAGATTCGAGGGTGAGTGGTACTCTCCTCACGTAATCTGTGTATTTAACCTAGAGGTCACAGTTCGAGGCTGAGGAAGTGCAAAAACCCGCTACCAGTGTGACACCACATGAACCACACTGCCAGGAGCGGGGAGACCCCTGTGAGCGTAAGACTTTCGGCTCCCCTTAGGAGCATGTCGTAAGACTTTCGGCTCCCCTTAAGAGCATGTCTCCGGGCAAGCCCCCCGGAACAATTATGTCTCATTAGAAAAGGCGCTCTTTTTGTTGAGGGGATGAGTGCCGTTCCAGGACTTGCCGCAGAAGTCTGGCGAGTACATCCGTTTAAACTCATGATCTCCCTACCCCTGGCAGTGGGTTTTTGCCTTCCCCACACCCTGAAATTGGAGTTGCCTAGTTTTGAACCCTAGCCTCCAGGATAAGCCATAAGTTGCTAGGACGTGAGTACCACTTGAGCTAGCCCAAATGGTACTCATGCTCTACAATCTGTGTACTTATCCTGGAGGTCACAAGTTCAAAACTTGGCAACGTCAGTTTCAGGGTGTGAGGAAGGCAAAAACCCACTGCTAGGGGTGGGGAGATCATGAGTTTAAACGGATGCACTCGACTTCCAGCTCCGGTTAAGAGCATGTCTCTGGGTAAGGCCCCCGAAAGGACGATCATCCCCTCAACAAAAAGGGCGCCTTTTCTGATGAGACATAATTGTTCCAGGGGGGCTTTCCCGGAGACACGCTCTTAACGGAAGCCGGAAGTCTTACGCTCATAGGGGTTTCCCCGCTCCTGACAGTGTGGTTCATGTGGTGTCACACTGGTAGCGGGTTTTTGCACTTCCTCAGCCTCGAACCTGTGACCTCCAGGTTAAATACACAGATTACGTGAGGAGAGTAGCTAGTCCAAATGATACTCTCCTCACGTAATCTGTGTATTTAACCTGGAGGTCACAGGTTCGAGGCTGAGAAAGTGCAAAATCCGCTATCAGTGTGACACTACATGAACCACACTGCCAGGAGCGGGGAGACCCCTGTGAGCGTAAGACTTCCGGCTCCAGTTAAGAGCATGTCTCCGAGCAAGCCCCCGGAACAATTATGTCTCATATCAATCATTAATAGTGCTGGTGTTTAAAGAGAAGGAATTCTTTAAGGATCTAATAATTTGAAGGAAGAAGGGTGGTGGTTATTGAAGATATTTCATCAGAAAGTGGAACTATGAGATGTGATGGGTGATGCCTTTATAAGAGTAGCATGCATGTGTGATCGTCAAAGGGCTTCCGCAAGAATTTTGGTAGGAAGACACTAAAGAACATTGCAGCTTTACAAGTGATTTCAACCCCGGATCTCGGCATTACTCGCGGCTTTGTCGGTTAAATTCTTCCAATTTATATTTTAGATATTTTCTTGGGTTGAATGATTTTGTAATTGTGGAATTGGTTTTGTTCTTTAATGATTTATGGAAAGCAATTATTTTTTTATATTGTTGTAGTGGTTTAATTTAATCTCTCTCTTTATTTAGTATACAAGTATGCTAGGTTATTAATTTGTGGGCTTAATGCTTTTAATTAATTGGCCACTAATTAAATGATTTGAGAAATGTTTGGATTCACAAGAGCTACCTTGCATTTCGGACCGAACAAATTAGTAGTTGGTGCCTGGAAAACACAGATAGCCATGGGAGTACTTGTTTTGTGAAGCGATCACTCCACCGAGAGGTAGAAAATTAGGGTTTTTAACCACTTTTGATGTCCCGGTTACTGGCATGCCTTGTACAAAAATAGAGAGATTATTTCTCTACCCACTATTACCCATATTCCTGGTATTTATTGTGTGCTCTTAATGCTTTTAATGGGAGTCATGACCCGTTAAATGATTTCTAGAATTATAGGGTAAGATGCGAGAGCCCGCCCTATTAATTCGAATAACACAATAATTGTCTATGGCTTGACCGAGAGGTATCGAGCGTTCTTAGATAGTCATGGGGTGCTTGATCGATAATGCGGCTATTCTTTCCTTGCTATAAGATACGAGAGCCCGTAGTGAATATTATTAACGTGCGCCCGACTACCAAGACTTGAGTAAAAGGAGAGTAGAGAGAAGATTAAATTAATCACGAGCTAGACTAGAAAAATATTGCATTCCTAAAATCCTATCTTTTATCTTGATTTGTTGCTGCCAACCAATTTTGCGACATTGTAAATATTAATTGCTTTTTTTTTATTTTTAGTTTTTTAGTTTTTATTCTAAATTTATTTTCGTTACAATATAATTAGCTAACTCAATTTCGGTACTTAGTTGGAGTGAAAATTACGTGCATTCCTTGTGGGATCGACAACTCGTACTTACGTACACTTTATTACTTGATACGGCAGGGTATTCTTGCCCTAGTTGTTGCAATTTAATTTGCAACACATCACGGTACCCGGTAACAACTCAATACAAAACTCCAACTCTCGGTCTGGAGGCAAGTCATAATCAGCTGCAAATACATCCGGAAATTCACAAACAATAGGAACATCCTCCAATGTAACAACCTTTTGTGATCTATCAACAACATAAGCTAAATACCCTGAATATCTATGAGACAATAACTTAGAAGCTTTCAAAGCTGAAATAAGATGAATACCACCCATAATGTTATCACCCATAAACACAAATGAAGGCACATTCGTTAAATCAAAGGTAACCAATTTCTTACGATAATCAACCATAACATGATGAGCATGCAACCAATCCATTTCCAAAATGACATCGAAATCACGTATAGGCAATATGACCAAATTCGTAGGTAAGTGATGATCATCAATAACCACATCACACGCACGATAAATATCCAAAGTTACGTGGCACTCTCCCAACGGAGTAGACACCTCTAACACATATGGTAACAATTCAGGTATAGCTTGCAAATAATAAACAAAATGTGATGCAATGTAAGAATGTGATAACCATGGGTCTATTAACGCTCGGGCTTTCTCACTAGAGATGGTTAAAGTACGTCCTATGACATTAAGGGCCTCGGGAACTCCCCTCGGGTCTAAGGCAAAGACTTGACCTTACACTCCAGGACGACCCTCATTATCTCTCTTAACCCCAGCGTTCTGTTGTGCACCTCCCAGCTCTGTCCCTTTATTCTTAGGCCAATCCTACTAAAAATGTGTGCCATCACCACACAAAAAACATTTCTTATTTTATGCCCACTCTTCTTGCAAAACCCATAAGTAACCCTTACATCACGCTGTCCACGACCAACATTTCCCTGATTCCCAGTTTGTTGACGAAACTGTCCTCCCTGACGACTAGTGTTACTCCCCCTGTTAGTAGTCCCACTTGCGTCCGATCTCTTCCATTGTGAATGTGAAGCTTGTAAGTTACCACTTGTACTACCCTGTCTACCACGGTGTTCCTCTATATCATGCTCGATCCTATAAGCCTTGTCCACTGCACTTTGATAGCTTGGCAACTGAAGTGGCAAGAGTTTCTTACGATATTCTGTCCTGAAACCTTTCACAAAATGGTAGATCTTCTTTCTGTCGTTGGAATCAAATGTACACAATACCTTGCCAATTCAGTATACTTGGCAGAGTACTGCTGTCATCGTCCCCTGATCAAGACCAAGAAATTCTACTTCCTTCTTTACTTGAACCACATCCGGTACGAAATGATTCCTAAACTCCCTCAAGAACATATCCCAAGTACGAGCCACACGATCTTGTACCTAACTTGACTCTAGTACCTTCCACGAGTGCTTCGCTGCATCCTCTAATTTGAACGCTGTAAACTTAATTTTGTCTTCCTCGGTACACTCTATGGCTTCAAAAATCTTTTCCAGAGATTCAATCAACCTTTCCGCTTTCATCGGATCAGGCTCACCATCATAGCTACGCGGTTTCATCTTCAAAAACCTCTCCAATCTGCGATCATAGTCTCCATTACCCCCAGCTGGCTGATCTACTCTGTTTCCCCTTGCTTGTCCCTGTCCTGCCATTGCTTGTCTATGCATATCCATAGTCTGTCGGTTCATTTTCATCATAGCTTGAATAAATCCCTGCATAGTATGCATGAAAGCCTCATTCGGATTCACATTTGCCTCAGGTGGTGCATTTGGTTGCCCTGTCGGCTGAACTCTCGGTTGATTAGGAGGTGGTCTAAGTGGCGAAGCATGACTCTCAGCTCCAGCAGCTTCCCCAACTCTACTCGTACCAGCCCCATCCGTAATGGTACCATGACGTGTCTCTACCGTGATCAAACACCTTCAACAAACACTCGACGTTAACGACTCAAACACACAACCCACCCTCCTAAACAAAGAATCCATTCCAGGTTATCTAACTTATGCTCTGATACCAACTGTCGCAACCCGCACCTGAGGTTCCTACATAGAACCTCACCCGGATCGCGAGGAGACGAGAAACACGAAACATGCATCTCAAAAATTCATGTTGATGCAGGTGTAAAGCGAATGCATAAAACTCTGTAATGCACGTGTAAAGCTTTTCTTTAAAACCAAAGCAATACTTTATCGGCATAATAACAAGCCGAAAACTAAACTTGTTTAAAACATAGTTTAAACATAAAACCAATCATGTAAACATTAACCTCCACGAGAAACAAGCTCGGAGAACAACAACAATAACCAAATCAGAGTATGCAGAAGTAACGAATAATAAGGATTATATCAAGCTCGACAGCCATGTCGGCATAATCAAAAGAATAATACAAGCATAAGAACCAACGCGTACTACCCAACAGTACAAAGTTTAGGTAACAATGTATACCCTCGGCCTCACCAAAAGAAGTACAAAGGCCCAAAGGGCACAACCCAAAAGAACAACCTGCGAAAACGCCAAAACGAAGCAAACTTCTACTACGGGTTCCTCGCCGGACCATGATCTAAGGAAAACAAATAAACATTGGACGGGGTGAGTTTAAAACTCAATAATCTACTAATGCAACAATATGTCATACGATATACGAGACAGTAATATTAACACGCATAACAAGCTATGGCATGATATAACATTCACGAGACATAGCATATACCAAATATCTCATAACAATAAGTTACCCTATACAACACGAGAGGCTCAACAATCGCCAACTGACCCATACCAGTTTGAAACTTTGACCAACATTCGCATATATAGGATCCACATAAGTGCGATATGTAAACATTTTATAAAAGGATACTGTATTGAGGTACACCTCCAATATAACCAATACTTCCAACCAACCAACATATAATATACCAATGTAGGAGTTGTTGTTGACGTGCTCGATCGACGAACCAAAACCATGACCAATAACCAATAACCAATTCTTTGTGGAACCATTTTCTATATTCACGTCAACGGGTGATCTTGGTCCCTTTGACCCAAGAATCAACCACGAAATAGCTTACCAAGGTTGCGTTTATTCCATACAACAAATGAGAAACTAGCTCACTTTCTCACTCAAGAACTCTCTCAACTCTCTTTCTAAACTCCAAGGATGAAGATGGTGAAATGAATAGAGTTTTAGCTCTCTAATGGTGTTAAAGAGTCTCTCCAAGTCTGATTTAAGTGTCCTAAGTCATGCCAAACCTCAGCCCTTGGATACAAGTCAATTGGTCAAGTCACTTAAAAGTTCGTCAAACAAACAAAGCAGAGCACGACGTTATGCGGCCACGCTATGCGGACGCATAGCTCCTGTGCGAGCTTTCTATGCGGTCGCATACAATCCAGAACTATTGGGGTTCTAAGAGAGTTGGCTTAATACAGGCGCATAGCCTCTATGTGGATGCCTTAGGCGGCCACATAGATTCCAGAAACTTTGGACTGCATGCTAGGTCACACAATGCGGCTGCATAGCGACTGGTTCAAGTCAAAAGGCCTCTAAACACTACCAAAGTGATTCCAAAATACTCCCAAGTCATTCTAAAACAACACCAACCTCAAACCAAGTCCAATATACAATCGAAACTCTTCCGAAACAACCCATAACAAGGGTAAGAGTACAAGCCAACAAACGTATCAATGATTTCAAGGATTTAAACACAATACATGGCATATAAAAAGTATGAAATCAACTCAAATGCAAACATACTAGGATGAAGATTGTTTATGAAATGACCATGATACCAAATGAAGTAAACAAACACGATGCAAAAGAATGTCATGAATGATACGGGTGTTACATTCTCACCCCCTTAGAATAAATTTGCCCACGAATTTACTTACCAATCTCCTTGAACAAAGACGGATACTTCTCTCGCATTTCTTATTCCAACTCCCATGTGGCTTCCTCAACATTGTGATTCCTCCACAAAACCTTCACTATGTGAATAGTCTTGGTCCTTAGAACATGTTCCTTAGTATCAAATATTCTTACAGGTTCTTCAACATAAGAGAGATCGGTCGATAAATCTACTGGTTCATACTCCAAAATATACGATGCATCCGACAAATATTTTCTCAACATCGATACATGAAACACGACATGAATACCCGACATCCATGGTGGCAATGCAAGTCTATATGCCAATTTCCCAACTTTCCCTAATATTTCAAATGGTCCAATATACCTCGGAGCCAATTTACCTTTCTTCCCAAATCTTCTAACCCCAATTCGAGGCAACACCTTCAAGAACACACAAAATCACCAACCTCAAACTCAAGGTCTCGTCGTCTACTATTCGCATAACTTTTCTGTCTACTCTAGGCCGTTCACAATCTCTCCCAAATAATCTTCACATTTTCGGCTGACTCATGAACCATATCGGGTCCCGACAAATTTCCTTCACCAACCTCATCCCAACAAATCGGCGAGTGACATTTCCTTCCGTAGAGTGCCTCATAAGGAGCCATATCAATACTCGAATGGTAACTGTTGTTGTAGGCAAACTCTATTAACGGTATATGCGAATCCCAAATGCCTTTAAAGTCCATTAAACAAGCCCTCAACATATCCTCAAGTGTTTGAACAGTTGTTTTGAACTATCCATCTATTTGCGGATGAAACGTCGTACTAAGTGTTAGCTTCGAACCCAATGCATTCTGAAGTGTTTGCCAAAACCGCGAAGTAAACCGTGGATCTCTATCCGATACAATGCTAACCAAAACCCCATGTAGTCTCACAATTTCCTGAATGTACAAGGTAGCAAGTTTCTCCATAGAATAAGTCATTGCTATAGGAACAAAATGAGCTAACTTGGTCAATCGATCGACAATAACCCAAACCGAATCATGACCTCGTCGAGTCCGTGGTAACCCAGTCACAAAATCCATAGCAATGTTCTCCCACATCCATTCTGGAATCTCTAAGGGATCGAGCTATACGTTTTTGTGAACACGAAAAATGGTTCACAATGGGTACTTGTAGATCATGCTTGACGCGATCGTGTACATTTATTTGGTTTTGGGATACGAGCATCGATCCCTTGTGATTCGTGTATAACAGCAGCAGCACCATCATCCTCTATGGTTTCATGGGTTCATCCTTGCCATTTATGTACAACAACAACAACACAATCATTTACTACAATTTTTTGGAGCATTAAGGTCGAAAGTGTTACAATGGATTTCGACATGTACCTCGAATCCACCGTATCCACCTTTATGTGTTTACTTTACTTCTCTTTATGTGCTTCCTATATGAGAGAATGTTGGTTGTGGTCTCCAACTGGTATGGGACGGTTGGCGGCTACTGACCCTCTCGTTAGTATAGGGTTGGTTGCTCTTATGTGCTATTACATATTTATTTTCCTGTTATATTATTGTGCATGATGCCATGCCATATAGCCATATATAGCACCTTGCCGATCAATAGTTTAAGTTGGAATTCGCTACCTCGTCTTGCCGGTTTTTAGTTGACATGTTAGTTTAAGCTAGAATTTCTACCTAGACTAGTATTGTAGAGTCATGATTTACTGTTGCATTCATACTTATATCACATAATACATTTTAGTGGCTTACGGGGTCTTTTAGACTTACCCTTATTTTGTTGACTCTTTTAGATTGCAACCAAGGATTGGCATAGTGAGGTCGATGAGACTTTCGGGTGCTGGCAGGTTGATCTTTTGAGTAGTTGTTCTTCGGAGCCTGTTTATATCTATGCTTCTTAATTCAGCGAGAACGATGGTTGATGTAAAGTTATGTAAACTTTACTTATGGGTAACATTGTATTATAACTCTTTTAATTATTGTATTCTTTTGGAGCCAACACTCAATATCGAGCCGTGTTTTTATTAGTAATTTTTTCCAGAGCATGTTATAGCTCGTGGGTATTTAGAGTTATTCTATCCCTGGCTTGTTTGGCCGTAGAGGTTTACTAGTTATGGTTTTATTATTCAAATTTTCAAAACACTAGTTTTATTTAGTTATGGTTTTTCGCTACATAGTTTTGGGTTTTGAGCTTGTGTAGCTCGCTCCTATCTATTAATCCAGTAGTTCGTATTAGTTTGGCACACCGAGTTAGGGTTCAACACCGGATCTCAGACTCGGGGCGTCACAGTTGGTATCAGAGCTTAAGTTAGCTGTTCCCCAAGATAGGATCCTCGGCTTAGGTGATCTGGGTATTGGGTTGAGCGATCCTCGGCTTAGGTGTTTAGGTGTATCTCAGATGTTGGTAAGTTGTGGAGATAGCCCATATAAGACTGGATTAGTTGAGTTCTTTCGTTCGCGGGAGTGAAGACTAATGATTTGTAGTACGTTATTTCTCTTGTAGAGATTAGTGAGTGCGCTTCAAGTCCTCGCTTGAATCATATTGACTAGTGTGAGTCTCTTAGAAGATTAGTATTGTAATTGGACCAACTTAGGTGGTCTTGTTAGTCGTAGAGTTGTACAGCTGAGACGCTTTAAGATACGTCTTCATCTTGTGATTAGTAATCGTTTGAGGAGATAGGTGTGGAAGACCCAAGATGTTGGGTCGCGAGTTCACTAGTGAATAATGTTGAGTGTCGAGTTACGATAGTGTGAGTATATGAGTCCGTGCTAACTTAGACGCTTCATTCTTGCATATCACATCATGGAATGCGAAACTTGTACATACTAGAGACATATGTCACCCTTAGGTACATTTGCTTGTATTTGCTACTTATGTGCATGAGACCAAATCAAAAGGGCATATTTTAACTAATTGTCCCTAATGCCCTGCGACGGAAGCTTTTGAAGCCACTTCAGAAGGTCCCCTGATTTGGTTGTCAAGAGATATTCGTCGAGACTAAGTTGATAGCAGGTTAGATAGAAAATGCCTAACCATATTACCAAACAAGATGGACAAGTAAATGGAATTGATGTGCTTGGACATGTTTGTGCATTTTGTATGGATTGTGTATTATCCCTTGTGTGATGGTATGATGTGTGTTGGTATTATGTGAGCCACCATGCTTAGATGAACATGAATTATGGTAGACTTGTAATTAGCCATTTGTGACTTGTAACTTGTCACGTGAGCAGAATGTTAGGCTGACCGTAGAGATAATGGATATGGGTTAGTCACCCTGGTGGTGAGCATGAGATACTTACCTTGTGTGATGTGTTGCAAACTGGGAATGGTACACTAATCCAGTCGGATTTTATGGAGTGTATGATACGAATAGATCGTATAGCCTTACGTGTATGCCGATTAGCACAGTGAGATGTTTATGTTAGAACACTACGTACATGATATATGTGACGACCAGACACGGATTCCAATACGAAACCCCAAGGTCGGTCGCCAAACGAACCAACACTAACAGAAAAAGAAAAGCACGTGTTCTAACCACACGTACTTACTAGAAAACAAAATGGATAAACCTGATATAATAAAAATAATTCATCGGCGACACTACAGCCGGAACCCAACTAACACAACCACAAGTCTAAAACTCAGGAAAACAAGTAACAACAACCTCCACGGCCACAACATGCCGGAGAACAAATATAAACCACGAGCTAAAACATACTCGGGAAAGAAACTGAACAACAACTAAAACTATGAACATGAGCACGACATACACATGTCGGCATCCAAAAGGATAAAGAGTTACAGCGCAGGAAATTACCCAAAGTAAAGTTTACATAACTTTACATTACCAATCGTCCTTAGCAAAAAAAACAACTACAACTATAAACAAGATCCACGAGCTACAAAATGAACAAGACAACCTACTAACTAACTGCGATCTCGCTGACCTCACCGGTGACTCCCTGGCTGGCTCGGATCTAAGGAAAAACATATGAACAACAAACGGGGTGAGTCATAATGACACAGTAAGTTACTAAATGCAACTACATGACATGGCATAATGCTCAATCATAAAACTGTAACATGGCATCATTTATAAGTATACCAAACTGTAAACATGTACCACATAATCATAGGCACATAAATCACATATACCACGTACCACGGTGATGATCACATAAGTGCACGTAAATAACCACATTTTAAAAGGATATAGTTGTTGTCTGTCTGACTGTGCTGCTGTTGCTTTACACATCTCACGTTGTCGCCGAACCGGATCTCGTGCTCGGAACATACTGAACACTGAACATACTATACATACTGTCGTTACATCTCGCTATTCTACTTAGCGAGAAAATATACCATTGTTACTTCTCACTTGATTTCATAGTGAGGAAAATACTGTCGTTACTTCTCACCGTCTACTTAGTGAGAAAAATACTGGTTGCCATAGTTACGCGTATTGCTTATAACAATGGGACCACTTCCCACTAGGGCCAGTAGTGAGGAGAAAAGGGAACCAATGAGGCGACCCATAAAAATCGCTTACCACGAAGACTATGTGTCGTCACATTGCCGACTCAAATCATGTATGCCAGCTGGACTTCCAAACGATGCACAAGTAGATATTTACTCGTAACACAACAACAACAATAAGGTCCAAAAGTAGTGAACCTTATCCCAACCAAGTAGGTCAATGATCCTACCTTAACACATTACTAACACATTTTGTGAAGTAAGCTAATCAACATCTCAAAACCACATATTTAGTCTTGAATCATATGGTCATACAAGTACAAGTTTGCAAGTACTTCTCAAGAACAACTAGACCACATATTTAGTCTATTAACAACAACACGTTGAGATACACATTTGATTCCCAAACAGACACACCTTAAGACTACTCATTTAGTTCTCAAGCATAACCACATCAAGAGTACTTATTTAGTTTATGAACATCAAGTACGAAATACTACACTTATAACGACGATAGAATCATAACGGTACCATTCTTATATTCACAAGTGCCCTCAAGTACACTTATCCTAAATTATATAGTTTTATAGTTAAATCCCAAAATTAATGAATAATCGTTTATCAAATCGAGACTGTCATCCTAGTCTCTAACATTCCGTATTTTAATATACATACGTGTAAACAACTCTCCGGAGCTGCTAATTGTGTTAAACGAACATCCCAAACTACACAAGTTCGGATATACGGCTTGCTAAGTTAATTAGACGCCATCTTACGATTATAATCGGAGTCTTTATTTTACTAGTACTAATTAATTGGAGGGCTATAAACTATAGCAAATGAACTCTAATTTGCGTAGGAATTTAACATGTTATTTGGTAGATATTATTCTGTTTAAACATCAATTTTCTAGAGTAATTACAACACTTCCAAAATTTGGGTATAATTACCTTAGGTGAAATTTTTCCATTTAAGTCTCATCTTGTCTCCTTAATTCAATTCCAAGGTTGATACACCAACAATCATACATGCAACCCATTTCAAACCAAGCAAATATCATATATATAGTTCTCACATACCAACATAGCAATTAGACATGAAGATATCATCTTTAACAAGTCTAACATGTGTATTGATGAACTAATATATAAGAAATCCTAAAGCATATAACAAGGGGGTTAATAACTTACTTGAAATGAGAAATCAAACCATTAAAATCACAATCAAAGTCTTCTATGATGCTCCTCTAGTCATCCCCATCACATGCATGATCTTGGATTGAGAATCAAAGGGTTGAAACTTGAAGAATTGTAGGACACACAGTAATCTCACCTCACAGCACACACACTCTCTCACACCAACATGCAAGGATGATTTGTGTGTGTTTTGGGAGCTTTAAATTTACTCTCTAGGATGTTTAAAGGGTGAGGGAAAGAATTGATGTTACTCCTAGGACGTGGCCTCTTCACACTCAAGGCAATTTAAGTGAGAAAATGACAAGAAAACTCGGCTGAACAGAGCTGCAGATGGGGCGGCCGCCTGGGCGCTCGCCCAGCCCACTGTCCAACTATCTGCCTCTTGGGCGGCCGCCTGGGTGCCAGCCCAGGTTTCAGATTTTTTATTTTTTTGGTCAACTTCAAAGACATGCCTAGGATGATCTACAAGTCCAAAAATTACAAATAAGGTATGGTTGGAAAGCTCTTTGAGTCTAGTTTACACAGAATGAAACGGTTCACAAATTCGAGTTTTGTACACAAATATATGACCAATCTACTACAGACTATCTGGATGGGCAGAATTTCGGGTTTAAGTATGTATCTATGCTTTTGTGTGTTTTTTTATCTATCTTAGTGTCAAAACAAAATGTTCATTAAGTATTCCCAAATGATCTTAACATGATCTTAACCTCCAACAAGGTTTAAAACACATGTAAAACTCATTCAGAACACATGTAACAAAGCTTAGAATAAAATGCGTTCCAAGTACGAATGATTAACAAGAATTAAAACACAAACCAAAGAATTTTAATCACATGAAATTAATGTATGACTCAATCAACATGTTGTTCAATCAAGTCTAACAAACATGCTAAATATAATAATGGTACTATATGATACACAAGTCATCCATAGGAGGAACCAGGGTATTACATCCTCTCCCCCTTAAAAGAATTTAGTCCCTAAATTCAGTCCGGAATCATCGATGAACTAAGGATATTTCCCTTACAATCATACTCTGTTTTCCAAAGTACATTCTTGGTTGCATGAGGTCTTTTATAAGAATCTCATCAAACTATTCCATGGATACACTTCGGTAAGACAACTTCCCAGGAATATCTATCGCCACAATGTAAGGTGTTCCATCAATTTAGAGTTGTTTAATAATCATTCTCTCAAACATACAGCAGGTCTAAGGATAAGATGAACACTTGGAAAAATTCTTGGATTCCTCTTTGAGTATACTACTCGCGGTGTTTAATGTAGTCTCCCGATGTCTCATATCTGCAAGGGTATAATTCATTTGATATGCATATCTTTGCCATTGGTAGTACATGATCACTTGGTTAATCAATCTATTATAATCTATAATGTATAACAATCTCAACAAATATAAGGTAATCTTATTGTAATTGGTAAATCTTCAATCTTCAATACACTAGTTATCATGTTAAACTCCATTGATTAGTAGAAGGTACATAGTTAAGATCTTTAAGTCTTTCCGCTTATCGACAATGTCTCATATTCTGTTCATATCGTGAGAATAGAAACTTCAATTATTTGAATCCATACATAACGCAATCTTAGCTTCATAATAGTAGTATTTCAACTCAGGTAACGTCAATACTAACGCAAGAAAACTCAACTCAGTGAATATATTAATTCCACTTATACCATATCAATTCTTTGTTGCAGAAGCTATTGTTCTTCTTTCTGATTAAGGTCACAATTCAATTCTTCTTTTAAGGTTCACTTCGTATTAAAACTGAAAGTGAATATAGATATCATTAATGACACCTTTACAAAACACTTCAAGTAAGACTTACACATATGGTTTATGAAATCTATCAATCGCTAATCCAATTCATGGTGATCCCCTAGGTTCTTTGATTCCTTAGTATCAACTCAATACATATTCAAATCCCCGTTTAAGTGATATGTAATCAACAGCGAACATTTCTGGACACTTTCATAAAGTAGAGAAATCCTCTAACTCTGGTGTAGTTTCATTCACAACCATAACATGAACCCAAATACTCAACTCGATTATGTGGTAACAGTATACTAACTTTTCGAACAGAAATGATATGCATGCTAATAACAATCATATCAACACAACCCAAGCATTTTTGTCACAGGAAAGAACATACTCACTTCATGATGGTTCACAATCAATGCATGGCATGCACACATTAACAATCCATATCATGTATAGGTATAACCACAAAGTTGACATACGATATATAGTTACTAACTCGTAGATCACGACTTCTTACACTTCCAAGCCATGTAAAGGTAAGACATACTACTTCCATACAATATGTGATTACCTATTGGTCTATCAAAAGCTTACTATATTAATAACAACAATTCAATCTCTTATTGGGGTCTCTCCCTCGATCACAAGATAACACCAGGAAACATATTACTCTAGTTCCCAACCACACAATGCAACATATGAATGCATGAACATGAGCTACCTTAATACGTACTCATAATAATACAGAAAGAATACCTCCTAACACGGGTGTAGGCTCAGAAACTCCACGCTGGTTAAGTGAAAATACACGGCTCTCAGATCTAGGATTACCATCACTATCTCTCTTAGAGCCACTAGACCGCTGACTAGCACTCCTAGATTGGTTATGCCTCATCCTAGGACAATCTTTCCTAAGGTGATCTCCTCCACAAGCAAAGCACTTCCCTGCCTTACTCCAGCAACCTTTTTCAGTGTGACCAGTTCTCAAACAAAAGCTACACGTCATCGTGTCACCTCGTCGTCTCTAACAAGAAGTAGTTGTATTACTCTGTACACTAGACTGTTGTTTTACTTGTCCATCTGTTTGGGGTTTTACTTGTCTCTCTTTAGAATTATTACTTCCTTCATTTCTGGTGGTTCCTTTACATCGGTGTTCCTCTATATCTCCCTCTATTGCATAGGCACGATCTACAGCTCCTTGATAATCCGTAAGCTGAAATGAGAGTAACTGTTTTCGATACTCAGTCTTCAACCCTTTTACAAACTTTCGAGTCTTTCTAGCTTCATCAGGGACTAAGTAAGTGCAATAGCGAGCTAGTTTCGTAAACTTTACTGAATACTAAGCCACGATCATACTACTTTGTTCTAAAGCAATGAATTCCATCTCTCTCTTTTCCCTAACTACTGTTGGAATAAACGATGCCTTGAACTCCTTCAAGAAATTCACCCACACTCGAGGTATCCTCTGTTGTTCCCAACTATCCCACAATATCTGCCACCAATGTTCAGCTGCACCTTCAAGTTTAAACACCGCCAGGGTAACTTTTTCTTCCACAGTACAACCTAGAGCTGCAAATATCTTCTCAATGCTTTCTATCCATAACTCTGCTTTAGTAGCATCAGGTTCTCCATCAAAACTTTGGGGTTTCATTTTCAAAATTTTTTCAAGGATAGTTGTATCATTTACCTGTCTTATTCCATGTTATGGTGCTTCATCATTATATTGTGGTGTTACGATATCTGGCTGTGGTACCCCAGCCTCTGGTTGCAGTCCTATCCCCACATTACCTCGCTGTGCCATCTCGGTTACCACCTGTAACAGTCTTTGATACATATTATAGAGAACTTCATCCTGATCTTTTAGATTCGGTTCAAGAGGAACATTAGACTGACGGTTAACATTCTCTTCTCTCTCGTCACCTTCTCTAGTACTCATACCAGCCCTACTAGTACTCACTCCGAGCCTAGTTTCCACCATCATAAACCTACACACAACACTCGACGTTAAGATCTCAATAATAACACCATACCCACCTAGGCCATGGAACCTATCCTGGCGATAGCAAACTATTGCTCTGATACCAACTGTGACGACCCGACTCGGATTCCAATGCAAAACCCCAAGGTCGGTGCGCCAAACGAACCAACACGTTAGAAAAAGAAAAGCACGTGGCGTAACCACCCGTACTTACTAGAAAACAAAATGGATAAACCTGATATAATAAAAATAATTCATCGGCGACACTACAGCCAGAATCCAACTAACACAACCACGAGTCTAAAACTCGGGAAAACAAATAACAACAACCTCCACGGCCACAACATGCTGGAGAACAAATATAAACCATGAGCTAAAACATGCTCGGGAAAGAAACTGAACAACAACTAAAACTATGAACACGAGCACGACATACACATGTCGGCATCCAAAAGGATAAAGAGTTACAATGCAGGAAAACTACCCAAAGTAAAGTTTACATAACTTTACATTACCAATCGTCCTTACCAAATAAAACAACTACAACTATAAACAAGCTCCATGAGCTACAAAACGAACAAGACAACCTGCTAACTGCGATCTCGCCGACCTCACCGGTGACTCCCTGGCTGACTCGGATCTAAGGAAAAACATATGAACAACAAACGGGGTGAGTCATAATGACACAGTAAGTTACTAAATGCAACTACATGACATGGCATAATGCTCAATCATAAAACTATAACATGGCATCATTTATAAGTATACCAAACTGTAAACATGTACTACATAATCATAGGCACATAAATCACATATACCAAGTAGCACGGTGATGATCACATAAGTGCACATAAATAACCACATTTTAAAAGGATATAGTTGTTATCTGTCTGACTGTGTTGCTGTTGCTTTACATATCTCACGTTGTCGCCGAACCGGATCTCGTGCTCGGAACATACTGAACACTGAACATACTGTACATACTGTCATTACATCTCGCTATTTTACTTAGCGAGGAAAGATACCATCGTTACTTCTCACTTGATTTCATAGTAAGAAAAATACTGTCGTTACTTCTTACCGTCTACTTAGTGAGAAAAATACTGGTTGCCATAGTTACGCGTATTGCTTATAACAATGGGACCACTTCCCACTAGGGCCATTAGTGAGGAGGAAAGGGAACCAATGAGGTGACCCATAGCAATCGCTTACCAGGAATACTATGTCGTCACATTGCCGACTCAAATCATGTATGCCAGCTGAACTTTCAAACGATGCATAAGTAGATATTTACTCGTAACACAACAACAACAATAAGGTCCAAAAGTAGTGAACCTTATCCCAACCAAGTAGGTCAATGATCCTACCTTAACACATTACTAACACATTTTGTGAAGTAAGCTAATCAACATCTCAAAACCACATATTTAGTCTTGAATCACATAGTCATACAAGTACAAGTTTGCAAGTACTTCTCAAGAAAAAAGAAAAAAAAAACTAGACCACATATTTAGTCTATTAACAACAACACGTTGAGATACACATTTGATTCCCAAACAAACACACCTTAAGACTACTCATTTAGTTCTCAAGCACAACCACATCAAGAGTACTTATTTAGTTTATGAACATCAAGTACGAAATACTACACTTATAACGACGATAGAATCATAATGGTACCATTCTTATAATCACAAGTGCCCTCAAGTACACTTATTCTAAATTATATTGTTTTATAGTTAAATCCCAAAATTAACGAATAATCGTTTATCACATCGAGACTGTCGTACTAGTCTCTAACATTTCGTATTTTAACATACATACGTGTAAACAACTCTCCGGAGCTGCTAATTATGTTAAACGAACATCCCAAACTATACAAGTTTGGATATACGGCTTGCTAAGTTAATTAGATGCCATCTTACGATTATAATCGGAGTCTTTATTTCTAGTACTAATTAATCGGAGGGCTATAAACTATAGCAAATGAACTCTAATTCGCGCGGGAATATAACATGTTATTCAGTAGATATTATTCTGTTTAAACATCAATTTTCTAGAGTAATTACAACACTTCCAAAATTTGGGTATAATTACCTTAGGTGAAATTTTCCCATTTAAGTCTCATCTTGTCTCCTTAATTCAATTCCAAGGTTGATACACCAACAATCATACATGCAACCCATTTCAAACCAAGCAAATATCATATATATGGTTCTCACATACCAACATAGCAATTAGACATGAAGATATCATCTTTAACAAGTCTAACATGTGTATTGATGAACTAACATGTAAGAAACCCTAAAGCATACAACAAGGGGGTTAGTAACTTACTTGAAATGAGAAATTAAACCATTAAAATCACAATCAGAGCCTTCTTTGATGCTCCCCTAGTCATCCCCATCACATGCATGGTCTTGGATTGAGAATCAAAGGGTTGAAACTTGAAGAATTGCAGGACACATAGTAATCTCACCTCACAGCACATACACTCTCTCACACCAACATACAAGGATGATTTGTGTGTGTTTTGGGAGCTTTGAATTCACTCTCTAGGATGTTTAAAGGGTGAGAGAAAGAGTTGGTGTTACTCCTAGGACGTGGCCTTTTCACACCCAAGGCAATTTAAGTGAGAAAATGATAAGAAAAACACGGCTGAACAGAGCTGCAGACGGGATGGCCGCCTGGGCGCTCGCCCAGCCCACTGTCCAACTTTCTGCCTCTTGGGCAGCCGCCTGGGCGCCCGTCCAGGTTCCAAATTTCTAATTTTCTTGGTCAATTTCAAAGACATGCCTAGGATGATCTACAAGTCTAAAAATTACAAATAAGGTATGGTTGGAATGCTCTTTGAGTCTAGTTTACACAGAATCAAACGGTTTGTAAATCCGAGTTTTGTACACAAATCTATGGCCAATCCACTACAGAATGTCTGGATGGGCAGAATTTCGGGTTTAAGCATGTATCTATGCTTTTGTGTGTTTCTTTATGTCGCGACCGGCACCCGGTCTCCTACGTGGAATCCCAAGTCGGATCGCGGGGAACGCGTGGAACACAAAATACGCATCATTCAAATTTCATGTGTGATTGATGCAAGTATAAAACGAATGCATAAAACCCTGTAATGCACGTGCAAAGCTTTTCTTTAAAACCAAAGCAATACTTCATCGGCATAAAAACAAGTCGGAAACTAAACTCGTTTAAAACATAGTTTGAATATAAAAACCAAACATGTAACATAAACCTCCATGAGCAACATGCTCGGAGAACAACAACAATATCCAAATCAGAGTATGCGAAAGTAACAAGTATTTATAAATACACCAGGCACGAAAACCATGTCGGCACAACCAAAAGAATATTACAATCATAAAGACCAACATACACTACCCAACATTACATAGTTTACGTAACAATGTATACCCTCAGCCTCACCAAAAGAAATACAAGGCCCGAACAGTACTACCAAAAGAACAACGTGTACAAACGCCGCAACGAAGCAAACTCCTATTATGGGTTCTTCGCTGGACCGTGATCTAAGGAAAACAAATAAACATTGGACGGGGTGAGTTTAAAACTCAATAAGCTACTAATGCAATAATATGCCATACGAGATGCAAGACAATAATATTAACAAGTACGACAATTATAATAGGATATGGCGAGATATATCAATCCCAAGGCATAGTATAATAAGCATCTCATAATAACACGTTACCCTATACTACACGAGAGGCTCAACAATCGCCAGCCGACCCATACCAGTTGGAAATCATGACCAACATTTGCATATATAGGAACCACATAAGTGCGATAAGTAAACACTTTTTAAAAGGATACAGTATTGAGGTACACCTCCAATATACCCAATACTTCCAACCAACCAACATATAATATACCAATGTAGGAGCCGTTGTTGACGTGCTCGATCGATGAATCAAAACCATTAACATAACCAATTCTTTGTGAACCATTTTCTGTATTCACGTCGACAGGTGATCTTGGTCTCTACGACCCAAGAATTAACCACGGAATAGCTTACCAAGGTTGCGTTTATTCCATATAACAAATGGCGCTATGCCCCTACCGCGACCAACGGTAAGGCGAGGCCCCATATATTGGCCTTCAACTATTACGTAGCCCCGGCTCCTATAATAATCGAGCGTCAATACACCGCCAACAAATAATCCATGGACATAACAAATGTACAAGTAGATGTTTACTTGACATTTTCAACAACAAATCAAACTCCAAGATAGGGAGCACAACATCATTCAACATGAATGTCTCAAGTAGGTCATAATAATCCTACTCACATAATCAACCATCTTATAATATTTACGAGAAATAAACAACAACGTCATATACAATTTTGGTTAACTAATTTTCCCGACAAAACTCTCGTATCACAACGAAATCCCTAAGTCACACACGTGGTCTCATCAATTATGAAAACCTATTCAACTCCGTTAGAGTCATACATTGTTTCTAATGAGTTCGAATCAATGAAGAATCATTTTTACTTTAAGATTAACAAGTGATACCATTTCTATGTATATCAACCAAGACAAAACAAGTCTCTCAACATACAAAACATGTCATCCACGAATTTCACATGGCCCAACAACAAAACATACACAAACATGTTGATTTCAACATATAAATACCATTTTACAAGGCTAGGATGTCATACAAGACATAAATAGAAAAGGAGAGGGGTAGTAGCTTACCTCTTGCTGAAATCAACCAAGAAAAACTCTAGATAAGAAACATGCAAACCAAGGAATGTGCTCTCCTAGTCCACAGCTACACAATGGTGAATTCAGATCGTTATTTGGACCACAAATGAGCAAACTAGCTTACTTCTTCTCTCAAGAACTCTCTCAACTCTCTCTCTCTTTAAGTTTTAAGGATGTCAATGGTGAAATGAGGAGAGCTTCAGCTCTCCCATGGTGTTAAAGGGTCTCTCCAAGCCTGATTTAAGTGTCCCAAAACGTGTCCAAGTCTCAGCCCTTGGATGCAAGTCAGATGGTCAACTCATTTAAAAGTTCGTTAAACAACAAAGCAGAGCCCGACGTTATGCGGCCGCGCTATGCGGTCGCATAGCTCCTATCCGAGCTCTCTATGCAGTCACATACAATCCAGTACCTTTAGGGTTTTGAGTGAGCTAGCCCTATGCGGACGCATAGCTCTTATGCGGGCGCCTTGTGCGGCCACATGAAATCTAGAAACTTAGTGTGAATGTACTATGCAGCTGCATAGTAACTGGTTCAGGTCAAAAGGTTCCCAAATACTACCAAAGTGATTCCAAAACACTCCTAAGTCATCCTAAGATGATACCAACTTCAAACCAAGTCCAAAACACAATAGAACTTATACAAAACAACCTCTAACAAGGTTAAGAATACAATCCAATACAAGTACCAATGATTGTAAGGATTTAAACATCAATCAAGACATAGGAGAAGTATGAAATCAATTCAAATATAAGCATACTAGGATGAAAATGATACATGAAATGACAATGATACTAAATGAAGTAAGCGAATGTGATGCATACAAATGTTATGAAGGATGCGGGTGTTACAATTTTTGTCCTCTTGGAAAATCATGTAAATTGAAGTTTAATATTCAAAATTTCCATTCTTTGCAATGATTTATTTAGATGTATGGGGCCCATCCCCGGTTGTATCAAAATCTGGATTTCAGTATTACCTTTATATTGTTGATGATTTTTCTCGCTATGTGTGGTTGTTCCCTCTTATTCATAAATCAGATGTATTTCAAGTGTTTTCTCGATTCAAAACACAAATTAAAAATCAACTTTCTAGGAAAAAAATTTCTATACACACTATTAAGACCATTCAAACTGATGGAGGGGAAGAATTTGTAAATCGGCAATTATTTAACTTTTTTATTCAACATGGAATTAAACATCAGTTAACCTGTCCACACCCCCCCCCCCAGAAAAATGGGGTACTCGAGCACAAACTTCGTCATATCGTAGAAATGAGATTGTGTCTTTTAGCTCAGTCTAAAGTTCTCAAAAATATTTGGCTTGAAGCTTTTTCTACGACTGTGTTTCTCATAAATCGCTTGCCATGCGACAATTAGGTTATATTTCTCCATTTCAGAAGTTACAGAAATGTGTTCTTGAATATAGATTTTTTAAATCCTTTGGATGTGTCTGTTTTCCTCACTTGGTACCATACAACAAGCATAAATTGCAAACTAAATCAACCCCTTGTGTTTTCTTGGGGTACGATTCTGCTCGCAAAGGATATAGATGTTCTGATTACAACACTGGCAGACTATACATCGCTCGGCATGTTCTTTTTAATGAGTGTTACTTTCCTTGTATTGCTAACTCACAAGTCTTAGCTCAGTCTGCTGACCCGGACTAACCTATCAAGTCTCTATTGCAGTCGAGTGTGGCTTCTGATGACGGGTCTTCACTTGTTCACAGTCTTGTATTGAGCTCCGTTTCAAGTCAGTCACCTACAGTGCCCTCTGCTCCCTGGGACTTCAGCACAGTTCCTACACATATCGAATTGGGTCACACTCAATCAGCTCACACGCAAGTGGCTCAAGTCCACCCAGTTCTTCGTGAATCTCTATCATGCTGTCCAAATCCTTGTCCATCCTCTCTACGGCCTGTATTCCAGAATAGCCTAATTCTTTTTGAACTGCCATCTCCACACAGTGCCACTATTAACAGTTTTGAGTCCTCTCCTCCTCTACGTTACAAAATTATAAATGAGTTAGTATATAAACACCCCATGCCACTTGCTCTAGTTGTTATACCTGCGAATTCTCCTTTTTATGAACCAAATACGTTCAAGCAGGCTTCTTCTCATCCTCATTGGCAACATGCGATGAGTGAAGAGCTTCAAGCTCTTTATAAAAATGCTACTTGGTCGCTCGTTCCTCGCGATCCCAACGTGAATTTCGTAGGGAGTCGTTTGGTCAACAAAGTTAAACGTCAAGTGGACGGTACTATAGAGCGCTACAAGGCCAGACTTGTCGCACAGGGGTTCACTCAACAGGAAGGTGTTGATTACGAGTAAACTTTTAGTCCCGTGGTCAAACGTCCGATTATCCAAACTGTTCTCACTATTGCTCAAGCAAAATCATGGTCCATTCAACAACTTGACGTTCGAAATGTCTGCCTAAATGGCATTTTGACCGAAGATGTTTATATGGCTCAACCACTGGGCCACGTTGATCCAAACTTTCCAGATTATGTTTACAAGTTGCACCGTGTTATATATTGGCTCAAACAATCGCCGCAGCAATGGTTCCAGTGACTTCATGAATTCCTTCTGACTCTCAGATTTTTTAATAATAAATCTGATAGTTCTCTTTTTATTCGTCATTCCTCTCATTCCACAGTTGCTAGTCTAGTATATGTTGACGATATAATCATTGCAGGGGGTTCAACTAAGGAGGTTTCTAATGTTATTGAGGCTATTTGTGCCAAATTTGACAATCGCCGGTTAGGCGATTTGGGGTTTTTTCTGGGTATCGAAACAACTCGGACGTCTACATCTCTTACTCTCAGGCAATCACGATATGCATCGGACTTACTTCACAAGTTCATTATGGACAATTGTAAACCTGCACACATTCCTCTCGTTCCCAATTCTCATTTATCTCCTCACGATGGAGATCCTCTTTCCAATAGCACGGTTTATAGGAGTATGGTTGGCAGACTATAATATCCCACATTAACGAGACCAGATATTGCTTTCTCTGTAAATCAAGTGTGTCAATTCATGCACAATCCACAAACATCACATCTTCATGTGTCAAACAGATAGTCCATTATGTTAAAGGTATGACTTTGGTTGGCCTCACGTTTTATATTTCTTCAGATCTCTCTCTTCGAGCTTTCTCGAACGCTGATTGGGCAGGCTCACCTGACGATCGTCGATCCACTACTGGTGCATGTGTGTTCATCGGGCCTAATCTAGTAGCTTGGACCGCTAAGAAGCAGTCAACAGTTTCCCGATCAAGTAGCAAGGCAGAGTATCGCGCCTTGGCTACTACTGCTTTCGTACTCAAGTGGTTCAGCTATCTCTATCGCGAGTTGGGGATAGCTCTTCATCCACCGCTCCTATATTGTGACAATCGGTCGGCACTTCACATGTCAAAAAATCCTATTTTCCACGCTCGTACGCGGCACATCAAAATAGACTACCATTTCGTAACTTTCTACATTCTTGGTCAAAGGATGTATGGGACTATTGGTAGGTTATTCATTGTACTTAGTATTAGTCATTCATTGCTTATTGATCTCTCATCAGTCAGTAGACTTGTATATATAGGCTGCCTCCTTTCGTTTGTTAATCAAGGAATTTAGTTCATCATTCTCTCGTATTTTTTCCTATCTTATCTCCTTTACTTTCCTTCAGGGACTAGTATGTTCGTAACTGATGATGAGCAAGTTTCATGGATCATGGATATTGGATATCAAGTCAGTATATAGGTACTTGTTAGAGAAGAAGTGTACTGTACAAACCCACCATGAGAATTTTACGTGGATCATTATATGAGCATCATAAGCAATTTTGATAGTGACAATGATATATGTGGTTCTTTGACTTGGAGTCATACTAAAATCTAGGGTTGGCAATGGCAGGCACGACACGATTGCACAAACCAGCACGACACGATTATAAACACGAATTACAGAGACAAGAAACACGATAAGGCACGACACGACACGACACGACACGAAAGTACGAAATTATAAATTTAGTTAAAATAACATTTATTATTATATTTATGATCAAATAAGATAGATAACACGAAAACACGATAGTGTGGCACGAACACGACACGATGGCACGAATTGCCACCCCTACTAAAATCCTTACATGAGAAGTCATATACTTTGATGCCGCCTAAAATCATCTTCGAGAGAGGTTCGCTATAAAGACGATAGTTTGGTGTATGTTATATTTAGTATAAATTTGCTTGAATCCATAACCTAAGTGATGAGAATCAAGGCAAGCATGGTTCGGGTCAAGCAAAACACGTTCGTGAGCCATTAAGCATAAACGGAGGCCCAACGATTTGTGCACGTGCAAAGGAGATTTGAGCGGCTTTAACTTCACTTGTGGAAGAGATTAGAGGCCGAATTGAAGTCGAGAATGATCAAGGCCATCAAGCGAGATTTATTTGCATGTTGGAGGGCCAAATTCAGAAGACTACTCCGTGTTAGGCGCGATCACGCCTAATCTTACTTAGTCTTCTGCGATCCCAACAAATTCAGAAGACTGCTCCTTGTTAGGCGTGATCACGCCTAGTGTCACTTAGTCTTCTGCGATCCCATGAAATAGAGCTACTATAAAACGTTTTTGGTGGAAGTTGGATGGTTTTTTTTCTTGAGACCTTTGTGTAACTTTGTGGGTTACTTTTCCTTTTATTATTTTCAGCCTTGGAGACATATAAAAGGCATTCTCAAACACTTGTAATGAGAATCTAGAATCTTGGATCAATTGATACATGCTAAATTGTATTTTGAGAGTTTATCTCTTGTTTTCACATCAGAGTTGTGAGTTTATCGGGTTTCTTGGACTAGGAATCCACCTTGAACTTATCAATCTTCGAGAGTCGGAAGATTGTGGCGTTCCGTGGTCGTGGGTCATTGGCAATCGCGCCGACGGTTCTCAATCACACCCCGAGGTTCCTAATCATTGCGATTAGCGGGTCGAGGGAGACTCCTTATCAAACTATCATTTCCGTTTCTTCGTTGATATTTGATGCGTTTTTTCCTTCATTCGAGTGTTTGAGTTCATATTCCGTGTTCGTTATTGGGTGCGTATTCTTCGATCCGGTCTTGGAGCGAATTCACCCCAATCAATCGGGCGAATTCACATCAATTGGTATCAGAGCCATCGAAGAGGTAACCCGAAATTCGTCTCTCGTTTCGTTCTTGTTAATTTCGTGTTCCTCCAAATCTAAAATTCTGAAATTTCGTTCTTTATTTTCGTTGAAAATTCATTTCGTTCTTCTTTTCTCCGTTAGCGTAATTGCTGGAATTTTGTGTTTTGTTCTAGCAACCTTGTGTGTTATCTTGTTCCAAATCTCAAAGCCAAAAAAAAAAAAAAGAAGTTGAATTGCCCATAGTCAAAAAAAAAAAAAAATTTCTGAATTGAAAGTTGTGCAATCAAGCTAGAAAAAAAAAAAGGGAAGCTTGAATCTGAAAAAAAAAAAAAAAGTGGGCCGAAATTTTTTTTTTTGGGACCTCAAATTGGGTTTGAAAAAGTTTGAATATTGTCATTGTGGAATTGCTGGAAATTTTTCCTTGTCTTATCATCTCCTTTGTCATACAAATATCAATCCATTGTGCATGTTCTATTCTTGCTTTCGAGTGAATTGATTCTCACTTTGAACAAATTAACCAAAGAATCTTGAGGAACATAAGTTTGTGCTTGCCTAGAATCACTCCCGGAACGTTACAACATATTTGACTCTTATTGTTGGTATTTTCAAGGGTAGAAACTATCCAAGAACCTAGAGTGTGAGTGTGTGAGGAGAGTGTAAACACAAGTGATACAATTTGGTGAGGTTGTGTGAATTTTTTCTTCCTAAATATGTCACTAAAGTGTAGAGATAGTGAGAGATTAGTTAAGGAGGATCCTATTAAACGTATGATAAGGATGACCGAGGATCTTTCACAAAGGTTAGCTAGGATAGAAGAGAGAAAGGCCGTACAATCTCGAGGGGATCCACATCGATTCCAAACGAGGAGGGAAGCCTACTTTGAAGATGATAATGATTGGGTAGGTAGTGATGATGAATGGATAGATAGTGATTATGAGGATAATAGAAGAGTAGATGTAAGGGTTCCTACTTTCAAAGGTAGGGATGATCCGGAAGAGTATCTTGCATGGGTTAGGAGAGTTGAGGTTGTATTTAAGCATAACCACTACACAGAAACTCAAAAGGTGAAATATGCATCTTTGAAGTTTGCCGAGTATGCTTATGTTTGGTGGGAGAAATTAGTGAACAACCGGAGGAAGATCGGAGAGTGTCGCATTGACACGTGGGAGGAAATGAAACGTGTAATGCGAAGGAAATTTGTCCCGAAATACTATCACCGGGAATTGTTGAGGACTTCTTCTTCATCTTATTATTCGTATTCTTCTAGCGCACCTAGTAAACCAAAGGCGAAGGAACACAAGAGCTTTAGTGTACCTAGGAGGACTTGTGAAAGTTCCTTGCAATGTGAAAAGGGTTTGAGAGAAAAGATTGAGAGGTCGGCTAAGATCGAAAGTGATAATCAAAACATAGCCGAGCAAAAGGAGAGGAAATCTGGAAATAGTGAACAAGAATGTGAACCCCAATTTCAAAAGGCCGAGGAAAGTGAGTCTCGTGAGATTGAGTGGAAAAATGAAATGAGTGGGTTGATGGAAGAGAGTGACAACCCAAGAGAAGAGGAAAGAAAAGAGAGTGAAAAAGAAGAAAACATGAGGGAGAATACACGAGAGAATGAGGAAGAAAAAGAAATGGTTGAAAAGCCGTATGGCAATGAGAGTGTGAAACCCATCTTTTTTTCCGTCCCAAGTGAATCCAAGAGGGAGTAGGTGAAAAATCAAAGTGAGGTATTTCTCATCTCTACAGAGATACCTTTTTACACTAACATGTCACCCCGTTTGTTTCTTCCATATGTTGATTCTTCTTTTCAGGGTTTTGATGAGTGCTTCAAACTAAGCAAGCAAGCTTTGAGATTCAAATGCAAAGTTCAGCTAGGTAAAGAGATTGTTGTAGTTCCTACACTTTTTCAAAGGTATGATCTTACTTCATCTTATGAAATTCCATTTTCAAGACTTAATAAACATGTTGATCACCTTGACTTTGATAAGAGACTTACAATTTCTGAAAATGTTGATTTGGTTAAGTTCTCTAGTCAAAAGTGTGTTTTATTCCTGAGAAAGCTTGACATGTGTGAGATGTTGTCTTTTCAAGCTTTGACTGGTTATCGTGGACTGAATGAGTGGTTGAAGTTTGGAGAGTTAGTTGACAATGAATTATGTTTGACATTTCATATACCAAATAATTCATATGTTGACCCATTTCTAAATTGTGCCTCAAAGGTTAATTTGATTGATTTGATTGATGCTTTGGAAGATGTCATGTCAAATCTAAATTGTACATTGAAGGTGATTAAGAATTCTATGTTTGAGAGAATGCACAATTCTATTTCAATGAATTATGTTGATGCATGTCTCAAAGTGGGTAAAGTTTGCCGTGGTATAGTTTTCTTTCATAAAGGTGCTGGAATGTGTTTTGTCCAACATATGATGATTGGAATTTTGTCATCTCTGTTTTGTGGAGATTCCATGGAATTATTGGAGTCTGGGTTTGCATTAGAAGTTCATAAGGTTCATCGATATATGTTTGTGAATGCAAATAAGTTTTCAAAAATGGTTGGTCATATTCCATGTCACAAATTGGATGACATTTTGCATGGTACATTGTTCTTTCATAAAATCTATGGATTGCATGACACATTTAGAGTTGAATCGTCTCCATTTGAAGCATTTCTTCTTAAGCTTACTGAATCATGGGAAACTTGTTTGTGTCGTGTTGATAGAATGCAAGAGTATGCATTGAATTGTAAATGCTTGAGATTTGAGAATATTGTTAATGGAAATTATGTTAGACATATGGAATGTATCTTTCTGAGGATACATGGTGGATTATGTGATAGACCCAGGATCTATTCACGAGTGTTTTGTTCTTTGAATTGTAACTGTTAGGTCCGAGGGTTGCTCAGTGTATAGGCTAGAGGGGGGGGTGAATAGCCTATACATGGTGTAATAAAAATTTCATCCAAATTTTACATTTAGATTTAAGAGTAGATGAAATGATTACTACACATAGATCATCTTCCACATACTGAATGATTAGCTGAAGATAGAGTGATCGGACATCTTTGATCAGCAGATGTAGATCATGGACATCTAGGATCAGCAGATATGAAATATGCAGTTGGAAGATGTATGTTGAACTTAGCTGATGGAAATGAGTTTGAGCAGCGGAAGAATAAACAGCATAAGTTTAACAATTTAGATTAAAGTAACTGTAAAGATTTGATATGAAAGAGAGCTTGACAGTTGACTATAATCTGTATTAGATGCATCATTTACTTTCCTTAAACAGATTGCACATGATAAAGCAAATTATATACGAAAGAGAAATCAAGGCTGAATGTAACAATTATATATATTATATTAAAATTCAGCAGAGGTTTGCTCAAAGGCAAACATGCTTAGTACATCAACCTAGACTCTCTAACCTAGCAATCTCCTTAAGAAAAAGAAAGAGAAATGAAGAAAGCGAAATCAAATATATCGAAAATACATTAGAAGATGTACTTAATATTTATTAAGACATCTTCCTGTAGTTTCAACTCGATATATTTGTTGTGAGAAGAGAATATTAGGAGTTGTTCAAATAGCATATATTTGAACAACTGAGTGCTAAGCACTCGACCAACAATGATGACACCTTATTGCACAATCGGCACAGCTTATAATGTAGTATAAGTCGCCGATATGAATGCAACTGGACATGTAAGTTCGGCTCTTCATCGGACATCTTCAAGCTTGATCCGCTTCAACGATCGTAAGATACTTGGTCTCTTTACTGGATAATGGAGTTGAGGCCACTGAAGAGACTGAGTTCTTCGAAGGAAGAAGAACTCAAATCAACAACAAGGTTGTTGATCAAGCAGAGCTTCTCAGCTTTTGGATTTTCTTCTCTCTCTCTCTCACAAAGTGTTTGTTCTTACACTTGTGATTTCTCACTCAAGGAGTGGTTCGGATTGAAGAAATGAAGATCAATACCACAACCTTTCTCAAGCATAAGCATACACAATTTGTGTGTTAGAGTGCTTGTGCTCTCTCTCTTGTTTTCTTGTGCTCACCCTTTTAGAAATGAGGATGAGAGTCTTCTTATATAGCTGGAGAAGAAGAGGTGACCGTTGGTGTATTGAATAGGTTTATGCCCGTTGGTGATCGAATCTCGTGATGTAGGCGAGTACATCTTTGGATTTGTTGGGCAAAGACCTTCGCTTAGGTTTGAGTCTTGAAGATGATCCGGGACACAGTGGACATAGTTGGACGTGTCGAGCTTAGCCTGGATGCACTGATTGATGTGGACGTTTCATTGCTTTGACCGAAGTGCGTCCCGTGCTTGGCCTTTTTCGAAATGAAGCTTTGAAGACCGCGAACACCGTTCGAAGAGGAAATGTCTATTGGATAAACGTGAAGGTGCGACATCGATGCGTATCTTGGATTTGTCGACAGATCTTGTAACGGATCTATTTTGTCTGCATTGAGTAACGACCGATGTATCTCGTGATCTTACGGTTGTTCGATGAGGATTTGGCCGATTTCGAATCGCCATTATAGAACCGCGATGTAGAAACCGCGATGGTCACGATGTTCCTCTTGAATAAATAGCTTCTCAGCTTGCTCGATGAAGTGCTTTGGCGGATACGAGAATCTGCCGATATAGAACTGCTGATGTAGAGATGGCTATTTAGGCAGTCATAGCTGAAGGAAAATGTCTGCTAGTGAGACATCTGCCGATAGTCACGTCAGCTGGCAATTTGAAGAGCTTGATTCATATGAAGGTTTGTCATCATTCTGGTAGGACAAAGACTTGGATATGTACAAAGACTTCCTAGTCTAGTGACCTATGCATTGTTTCAGCAAGCTGCCACACTAACCGGTACGCAGCCCTTTTAGCCACTTGTGAAACATGCGTTGTAATGGGAACAAGCAAATCACTGTGTTGGAATATGCATACATATATATCAGCTGATTTACAGGCATATTCCTAACAATCTCCTCCTATTTGCTTGGGACCATTACTACAATTGACTTATACATATAACTCTTTAAAGCGGTTGTTCAATCCTTAGTAATAACATGCCACTACTGAATATTCAGTTTATATCAAGGCATGCCCTAGGTTGAACTTACAAGCGATAGCGTATGTATAGTCACCTATTGCTAAGTATTTACAGACTCAATAATTGAAAGAACAAATACGAAGCAATAATTGAAATGATTGTTTAGGCAAATGATAGTGTTGCCTTAAGAGTGTGTTTCTTGCATCGGATGATCTGAAGAATGTTGCTCCAGCAAGAAGTAGAAAGTATAGTTAACTTTTTATCTAGTTCTTAATCGAATTGATTAAGCATCTTCATATAGTCAGCGTATTATAATAGTCATATAGTATTTTGCTGTATGGGTAGATACACAACCTTACAACAGTCCTACAAGTTGTCTATCTCTCCTCCTTAATGTTTGTTTATCTCTCCTCCTTATAAGTTCACACTTTTCGGGAGGACATTACAACTTCATAATTTATCCTCCAGTGTTAATCCTACTATAATTTCTTAAGGCCTAACTTTCTTTATAATCACTTGGGGCCATTACTTGCAATTTTCACAATCTCTCCTTTCTTCAATTTCCTCCTTAATATTTGTTTCTCTCTTTTCCTCCTTAATATTTGTTTATCTCTCAATCTTACTAATTTTGGGAGGCCATTACAATTTCTACTAATTTCTCCTCCTTAATGACTAGTGTTCTGAATAGTGTCAATCTTACTGTAATTATAATTACTAGGGGCCTACAATTACTTGTCTCCTTTCCTCCTTACTAGTTCTCTCCTCTTTACTAGTTGGGGTTATTACTACTTCACATATTACTACTTCACAATTACTACTTCACAATTACTACTTCACAATTACTACTTCACAATTACTACTTCACAATTACTACTTCACAATTACTTGGGGCCATTACTACTTCACAATTTCTCCTCCTTAATGGCCACAAGTTAAAGATAGATAGAGAGTTATCAATTCATAAGGTATGAATATGAGAGAGAACAGGCTGATGGTAATTCATAAGGTATGAATTTTGAGAGGTAGAAGGAAGGAAGTTTGGTCTTGGTAAATGCTGTCTTTTTAGAACTGCAGAAGTGATTTGCAGGATGTAATTCTGCAGAGAATATAGGCCGTATCGAGTAAATACAGTTATTTGTCATATTGACAGATTCTTAGTGTGCACATAGCTTATGATACACAATTTTCATGTATGAGACATACATAATAGGATATCGAGGTTAGAAATTGTGTTTCCATTGCTTGTAAGAAGGTTTTACAAGAATGTAAAGGGACAAGCTTTATTTTGTAATAGGAGTACCAAATAGGGTAAGCTGTTTAATTAGTGATACCAATTGGTGAGTAGTAAAGCATTCAAAATAGTTTCTTTCTTAAAGTATATCAAGTCGAAATAGGCAAGTATGGTTGAGTCTTATGTTGACTTTTGTTGGATGCATGAGATATACATCTAAAATATGAGGTGTAAGGTCTGCCTACGAGGTATTGCTGAAGTTCATTAAGAAAGTAAACTGCAGGCATAAATGTGTATGTACCAGGACAAATTTTGTATATTTAACACAAAAGAGAATGTCAAATATAGACAGACAGACGTACGCATTACATATTAATTTGATAAAACAGAGACCTAGCTAGTCATCCTAATGAGGTAGAGTTAAAGGATGAAGGTCTCGATTCTAATCGAAGGAACATTGACCGCCGAATTTGACGCAGTTGGCGTTTGGTGAAGCTCCTCCCGAGATGATGGTTGCTCAAGGTGAGCATTTGAGGCGATGGGAGCAGTAGTAGCGGTATTGTCTCTTGTGGGAATCCAAGGGATGAAATTGGATACACTGTTCCTGGGGTCTCGAAGACGATTCCTTACACGACGAGAGATTCGACGAGGTCGTTGAATCACTGGTGGAGGAGGAGTGGCAAGAAGGACCATCATTCGATGACGCCATTCAGTGTGGGAGATGGGTCGATGAGGAGGACTAGGCAGATTTGGTGAACACATGATGCAAATGACTTTATTGGTGGAGAAATTTTGAGATACGCAGTCGCTTGTTGTTGGAGACCGATACCAATTTTATACAATTTTTGAATTTTTGAGAAGATGAAAGGGTTTCTTGATTAGAGGAATGGGAAAAGACATTTTGGGGGCTTAAAGAAGTGAGTGCATTTAATGACATAGTAATGATAGTTTGATTTGGGATTATGTCATCATGCTTTAGTGTAATTATGGCTAGTACTTAGGCAGTCTAGAGGATATTAATATTATTTTCAAACAAGAAGTTTAAAATTAATACATAATTAGATTAATTTGATTGCCTTTATTGTGGTATTAATGGGTACAACTGCTTCCAGAGATAATATAAGCTGTTATTTTACTTCAAGCGATTTGTTTGAGTAAATTAATCAACAATAGAACAGCATTGGTTGTTTAAGAATGAATTGGGGACAAAATAACTTGTCCAAGCCATATGGCACGTTGTACATGACACATATGTGGAAGTTTTTAGATGGATGTGTCTTAAGATTGTCGATACCAATTTTGAAGTCGATACCAATTTTGAGAGATTTGATGAGTCTTTTAATGAATGAAGACACTATCAGCAGGTTGTATTAGGTATTTGCTAAAGTAGGAACTGCTGATATCAATTGTTGTGTCTATCATTGGTAGTGTGATTAATATCAGCTAAGGTAAGGACAGCTGATACCGATTGAGTAGACTCTATTTATAATGGACATCAATCTATTTAAGATTAATAAAGCTTAGTAAGAATATTAAATAGATCAAGTGAGATATTACATGTGTACCTGAAGTGATGTCCGTTCTTCTTTCTATTCAGCAGATCTAAGCATTCTACACCAAAGGAAGAGATCTGCAGACTAGACTTGTTCGAGAGAGTGAGACGTAGCCTATATACCAGGGTCATATCGGTGTTCACTCGAGGAAGGACTTAATATTTGAAAATATTAGTCTTCCCAAGATTTCTTGAATGTCGATTATCTTGAGGATAGGTCGAGTTACTAGAGATTTTTAACTACATCCTTTTTAACAAAGAATCACATGATAAGGTGTAGCGAGTGTTTTGAATTCAATCTGTATACCAATTAGCTGTTGAGCCATTATAATGAGAACAACTAATTAAGCCTTTATAACCGCAATCTCATAAGGTACACAAGATTTTGTAGTTGTCGTAACTAAGAACACAAAGTGCTGTTGAATTGTCTTGAAAGGTTCAATTTAGCAGACACTGTTGTTCAAAGCAGATTTACTAATAATCTTGACCTTTTAATCATGAAGGATAGAGATTGAGTAATAGCAGATTCATTGATAGGTTGACATGAAGGTCATGAATACTGCAGTCTGCCTATTTGTTAAGAGACTATAGATTTTGGCAGAACTTGAATTTACTCTTTGTGAAAAGATTAAATTCAGAAAGGCAATTATCATGGTGTCTAAGGATGAAAGTTAAGCGGAGTAGAAGACCATAACTTGATGTAGATTGTTCAAGAAAGGTTTGCGATGGGATGTCGCAGAGTTTGTGTCTCGGTAGAGTGATCATTTCATTAAGAGCAAATCTTTTAATCACCAGAATAAAATGGAGATAATAAAGAATAATAAGTTTGATCAACACACTTAACACATTAGTTCATGCTATCAAAGGAATGCAGACAAGTAGATGAGCATGAGAAAAAGTTGCAGAACTTGTATTCAATAATCCAAGTAGTTTTACACGGTATGATGCAAGGATCAGCTGATTACAAGAACAATACAACTGGATTTTTGACTGAACTGCCGATTACATGAGAAAGATACAATGATTCTATTTACAGAAAGAAATACATGTTACAAATTTGTGTCCTATAGATCCTAATCCTAGACATTAGATTGGGAGTCATTGGTCAAGGATTTAGAAGGAGTTGGATGATAAGAAGATGGCCGTGTTCCCTTTTGATCTCCTCCAACTCTCGGGAGGCGAACATCTTCACTTCTTCGGGTCATTATGAGAGCACCGAAGGGTGATGGCCGTCAAAGATGTACTGCTTGGCCCATGAATCCCCTTTGATAGATGAGGGAATTGGTGGCGACTATTAGCAGTTCATCATCCTCATCAATTCCATATTAGCTACTTAATTCAGCAGAACTGAATTATCTGCATCGGCCATCTTTGAGGTGATGGTCGGCATACCTACATATAACCAGAAGACTTGTTGCACATGGCAATATGTTAAATGTTTTCCAAACATTTGACATTTCTTTTCAGGATCTTTTCGTGAAGTTCAAGTATGCAAGCAGACTTCCAAAAGTGGAATGAGTATGTGCTAATTGATTTTCCCAGTGATTCATCTCAGACATTTTAGAGTATCAATGAGATTGATAGCTAAAAATTAGAAGAGAGAATGAAATCACTTTTATCGGCATTAATTGATGGTTTTCTATCTTTCTTTTAAAACTAATTGACTAAAAGAGTTCTTAAGTGTTCTGACAATCATGTGTTGCAGCATATAAATTATGCTTGATGTCAACCTTCTATGATTATCGGACGAGACAAAAGAAGATCTCTTTATCAATTGTTTTCTCAACAAGATTTTGAAACCATAATTAATGATTTCGGTACACAGACTTGAAACAATTTCTCTCATATTTGTAAACGTGTATTGAAAAGATTTTGGGAAATAATTTTCAGCTTTATAAATACTTTTGGAAATACATTATTGAGAGAAATATAGATCAGCTCTTGTGAAGTAACGAAATAAAATCGAAACAACATTGAATGAATATGAAGGAATCATACCCCGTTGTTAAGGAATTGTCTTGATCCAATCTTAGGACTTGGATTTTGTAACATTTGTGAGATTTTGAATCATCGATTTGTAACTAGTGTAATCTATAGGCGGTTTGTGAGTTTTGACATGGTAGAGATTGGAATGAAGAAGGAGCTCTACTTATACTCACGGAGGTTAGGCGAAGGATACTCAATAATGAAGCATTACTTGTTGTGTTGTCCTTCGATCACGCCATGGCAGGATAGGTGTGAAGTCTAGATATTTTCAAGATTCTTGGTAAGGATTGATGTTGATGATTTGTCGTTTTCCAAGATTTTGAAAATAGTCTTAACTTTAATCGGCATCAAACTTCGAAAAGTGTGCCTCCACCTTTAATAGACTTGAGAGAGTAGGTCTTTAAAGGATTTTACTTCTATAAGTCAGACATAAACCGAGCTTATGAAGTGTAGGTTGGCGATGTGGAAATTCACCAACTACGGGGTTTTCACAAAACACTTGAAATCGGTGATAGAAAAGTGCTTGATTTGTTTTTGAAAAACCATTTGCATAAAACAAATCATACAATCAATGTATATTAATGAAAGTGCGTATGAGTTATTATGCATTATTGTCGATGATATGTATAAGCATATTAGTTCGAGACATGAGCACAGTCATTGGAAAGCAAATAGCTAACCTGTTATGTGTAGGCATGAGAGAGGGTCTTTATCAACTCCTTTGGACTTATCAGCAGATTTTTCACTTCATTGTTGTAAAGTCCAGCAGGTGAAGATTTTGACCTTGAGTGAGTGAAGGACATGAGTGAATTCTCATGAGTGATCAGCAGTCCTTCATGAATCAGCAGCCATGTTACTTGTTTGCCGATGGAGAGAGATGTTGCATGATTGACCTTTTCTGTCATATGAGTTCTTCCTCATTGAACTCTTTGAACGCGTCTGCTCATAGTCGTTGAAGCACCAGTTCTAATACTGAGCATAGGTTCTTTGAGTGTATTCTTGATCGGCTGAGGCTCTTCATTGAAGGAAGACAAACTCATCATTGATGTCCTTAGGCCAAGAACTTACAATTTCAGTGATTTTGAAGATGACAGATCTTTGATTTCCTTTGAATTTCCTTTGAAACTCTTCTTATTTCCTCTGCTCTAAACTTTTATAAAAAGTTTTCTTGAGAAGGTGTTGGATTGGAACAATCGTTAGCCTTATGTCAAGAGAGCAAGTTTTTGGAAGGGATTCTAAGTTATTCATCCATCAAATATGAGTTTAACCCATTTGCCAAAGAAGATGCCAAGAATTAAGAACAGATTTATTAAACATGCATAATCTTTAGCAAGTCATCTTTCACTATAATACTTCTTTTCACAATATCAATGTAATTCTGATATATGATAAATTTTCTTATAGTGAACACATAGTCATCACAATATTCTTTCTCACATGTTTTTGAAAACAAAATTTATTTTGATTTGTAGATGGTTTTCAAAAGGCTTTCAGGATTCTCAGTCAAAAGGTTTTTGTGGATAAAAGATTTTGAAAAGACTCCTTTTGACTATGCATCTAATCTGAGCAACAGGATCTAAACTCTCAGGTTATTAAGCCTGAAATAAGGTTTACAGAGTGCTCTGATACCAATTGTTAGGTCCGAGGGTTGCTCAGTGTATAGGCTAGAGGGGGGGTGAATAGCCTATACATGGTGTAATAAAAATTTCATCCAAATTTTACATTTAGATTTAAGAGTAGATGAAATGATTACTACACATAGATCATCTTCCACATACTGAATGATTAGCTGAAGATAGAGTGATCGGACATCTTTGATCAGCAGATGTAGATCATGGACATCTAGGATCAGCAGATATGAAATATGCAGTTGGAAGATGTATGTTGAACTTAGCGATGGAAATGAGTTTGAGCGGAAGAATAAACAAGATAAGTTTAACAATTTAGATTAAAGTAAGTAAAGATTTGATATGAAAGAGAGCTTGACAGTTGACTATAATCTGTATTAGATGCATCATTTACTTTCCTTAAACAGATTGCACATGATAAAGCAAATTATATACGAAAGAGAAATCAAGGCTGAATGTAACAATTATATATATTATATTAAAATTCAGCAGAGGTTTGCTCAAAGGCAAACATGCTTAGTACATCAACCTAGACTCTCTAACCTAGCAATCTCCTTAAGAAAAAGAAAGAGAAATGAAGAAAGCGAAATCAAATATATCGAAAATACATTAGAAGATGTACTTAATATTTATTAAGACATCTTCCTGTAGTTTCAACTCGATATATTTGTTGTGAGAAGAGAATATTAGGAGTTGTTCAAATAGCATATATTTGAACAACTGAGTGCTAAGCACTCGACCAACAATGATGACACCTTATTGCACAATCGGCACAGCTTATAATGTAGTATAAGTCTGCCGATATGAATGCAATCTGGACATGTAAGTTCTGGCTCTTCATCGGACATCTTCAAGATTGATCTGGCTTCAACGGTCTGTAAGATACTTGGTCTCTTTACTGGATAATGGAGTTGAGGCCACTGAAGAGACTGAGTTCTTCGAAGGAAGAAGAACTCAAATCAACAACAAGGTTGTTGATCAAGCGAGCTTCTCGCTTTTGGATTTTCTTCTCTCTCTCTCTCACAAAGTGTTTGTTCTTACACTTGTGATTTCTCACTCTGAAGGAGTGGTTCTGGATTGAAGAAATGAAGATCAATACCACAACCTTTCTCAAGCATAAGCATACACAATTTGTGTGTTAGAGTGCTTGTGCTCTCTCTCTTGTTTTCTTGTGCTCACCCTTTTAGCAATGAGGATGAGAGTCTTCTTATATAGCTGGAGAAGAAGAGGTGACCGTTGGTGTATTGAATAGGTTTATGCCCGTTGGTGATCTGAATCTCGTGATGTAGGCAGAGTACATCTTTGGATTTGTTGGGCAAAGACCTTCAGTTAGGTTTGAGTCTTGAAGATGATCTGGGGCACAGGCTGGACATAGTTGGACGTGTCGAGCTTAGCCTGGATGCAGCTGATTGATGTGGACGTTTCATTGCTTTGACTGAAGTGCAGCGTCCTGTGCTTGGCCTTTTCTGGAAATGAAGCTTTGAAGACCGCGAACACTGTTCAGAAGAGGAAATGTCTATTGGATAAACGTGAAGGTGCAGACATCGATGCGTATCTTGAATTTGTCAGACAGATCTTGTAACGGATCTATTTTGTCTTGAAGTGCATTGAGTAACGACCGATGTATCTCGTGATCTTACAGTTTCTTGGCAGTTGTTCTGATGAAGGATTTGGCCGATTTCTGAAATCTGCCATTATAGAACTGCTGATGTAGAAACCGCGATGGTCACGATGTTCCTCTTGAATAAATAGCTTCTCTGCAGTTGCTCTGATGAAGTGCTTTGGCGGATACGAGAATCTGCCGATATAGAACCGCGATGTAGAGATGGCTATTTAGGCGATCATAGCGAAGGAAAATGTCGCTAGTGAGACATCTGCCGATAGTCACGTCAGCTGGCAATTTGAAGAGCTTGATTCATATGAAGGTTTGTCATCATTCTGGTAGGACAAAGACTTGGATATGTACAAAGACTTCCTAGTCTAGTGACCTATGCATTGTTTCAGCAAGCTGCCACACTAACCGGTACGCAGCCCTTTTAGCCACTTGTGAAACATGCGTTGTAATGGGAACAAGCAAATCACTGTGTTGGAATATGCATACATATATATCAGCTGATTTACAGGCATATTCCTAACAGTAACCATGATTTTGTTGTGATAAGTGGTGCTAATGTGTCAGTCATGGGTGTACAAAAGAGGGAATTTGTTAGAATGATTTTCAGACCAGGTGATTGTAAGTTATTGAGTTGTTGGGAAAGTGAGAATTCGCGTGATATTACTCATAACTTCAGGAGATTACTTTGTATGTTTGGAGAGTTTGGATGCATCAAAATCCCAAAGCATGTGGGGGATTTGTTTTTGAGTAATAATATGTCCTTACTGGTTATGTTTGTGAACTTGTTGCATTTAGACAACGATGAATCTCTTGTTTTGCATATATTTGTGAAAATTCTTACACAGGTTCAAACAAGAATCATTGCGGAGCGCTTGGATGATGTTAGCTTTAAAGGGGACTTGAATGGTAAAATGCATATTAGTGCATATTTTTCGTTGCTGATGATTTGTTCCTCTTTTGACACATGTGTTGATTCGAGGTCGAATCCTTTTGAAGAGGGAGGGAATGATGAGAATCAAGGCAAGCATGGTTCGGGTCAAGCAAAACACGTTCGTGAGCCATTAAGCATAAACGGAGGCCCAACGATTTGTGCACGTGCAAAGGAGATTCGAGCGGCTTTAACTTCACTTGTGGAAGAGATTAGAGGCCGAATTGAAGTCGAGAATGATCAAGGCCATCAAGCGAGATTTATTTGCATGTTGGAGGGCCAAATTCAGAAGACTACTCCGTGTTAGGCGCGATCACGCCTAATCTTACTTAGTCTTCTGCGATCCCAACAAATTCAGAAGACTGCTCCTTGTTAGGCGTGATCACGCCTAGTGTCACTTAGTCTTCTGCGATCCCACGAAATAGAGCTACTATAAAACGTTTTTGGTGGAAGTTGAATGGTTTTTTTTCTTGAGACCTTTGTGTAACTTTGTGGGTTACTTTTCCTTTTATTATTTTCAGCCTTGGAGACATATAAAAGGCATTCTCAAACACTTGTAATGAGAATCTAGAATCTTGGATCAATTGATATATGCTAAATTGCATTTTGAGAGTTTATCTCTTGTTTTCACATCAGAGTTGTGAGTTTATCGGGTTTCTTGGACTAGGAATCCACCTTGAACTTATCAATCTTCGAGAGTCGGAAGATTGTGGCGTTCCGTGGTCGTGGGTCATTGGCAATCGCGCCGACGGTTCTCAATCACACCCCGAGGTTCCTAATCATTGCGATTAGCGGGTCGAGGGAGACTCCTTATCAAACTATCATTTCCGTTTCTTCGTTGATATTTGATGCGTTTTTTCCTTCATTCGAGTGTTTGAGTTCATATTCCGTGTTCGTTATTGGGTGCGTATTCTTCGATCCGGTCTTGGAGCGAATTCACCCCAATCAATCGGACGAATTCACATCACTAAGTCTAAGTCAAGGTGACTAATGGGCCTGCGTGTCTGTTAGTGTGGCAACTTGTACTTAGGCATAACTTGAATAGCCTAGGATTGCTTATTGTAAATTGTCTTGAAGAAGATAGCCTATAGGACATCGGCCGTCCTCTGTACAAACAGCCGATGTATGCATTAGCAGTCTTCCTTTAGATATCGGACAAGCTCGTATCAGCCAAGCTTCATCAGCAATGTTGAAGACACCAAGAACGTCCGATAGAGATCTGCCGAAGACATGTCCTGATTTGAAGACTTCATTGACTTCGATACAACGTTAACCTGCAAATCACATTCAATGAGGGTTTCCATTCTTGGCATACACTCAGAAAAGGACATTCTGTCTGCAAACGCAGACTACCTATTTTTGGCAAAGTGTCAGGAGACAGACTGGAAGTTGCAGGACAGCCTATCAGGAATCAACAACCAGATTAGAGCATTAAATGCTCTTAAATTCAAATTATGAAGATCTCCAACGGCTCCAAGGTCCCTCCTGCATATAAAAGGAGACTTCATTGCTGCATTCAACACTCTTCAACAACCACAACTCTGAATCTTCATCTTCTTCAAGTGCATTAAAGCTTAAACGTCCTATCTGTACATCCTTCATTGAAGAGCTTCACACTTAGACGATTAGTCCATCAAAGCTCTTCATTGATTGCAACACCTAGCTTTCATAGATCACGAGAATTCATATCTTATAGATATTAATTCTCCCACAAACACTGGTCAACAAAATTTTTGTACACAATCCATTAGAGATTTAGTTTGTAAAGTTCTAGTGGAAAAACTTAGTACACGATTTTCAAATCCAAAGTTGACCACTTTGGTTGTGGACGTAGCACTTATTTATAAGTGTGAACCATATTAAATACCTTGTCTACTTGCGTGTGATTGTGATTTGCTTGTGTTGTTTAAAATTTCCAGATTTCCAAACTGTTGAGAACTGCTGATCTTGTCCTGTGAAGATCAGCCATTCCCAACTTGTCCTATACTTCACAAGACTTCCGCTTGCAAAACTTTTTAACTTAAGTGAAGTAAGATTTTTGAATCAACTTCAAAAATTGGACATAGGCTATTCAACCCCCCCCCCTTCTAGCCTATATTGAGCACCCTTGGACCTAACAATTGGTATCAGAGCTTAACTCTTTGAAAACTAGTTTTTCCGAGATTAACCTCTTGAGAGATTAAAGATCATGGCTGCTCACCAAATGTTGAAAACTTCAAATGTGAACCATTGTCCTGTATTGGATGAAGTTCACTTTGATATCTGGAAAGATAAAGTCAAAAGACACATGAACTCTATTGATAAACGTTTGTGGAAATGTGTCACAGATGGACCCAGAATTCCCATGAAGCCTAATACTCTAGCCACAGTGGATCCAACGGCTGAACCTGAAATCTCAAAGCCAGAAGAAGAGTGGGATGATGAAGACAGAAAGAATGATGCTCTGGATGGAAAGGCCATCAACATCATCACCAGCTGTGTTGATATCAGCACATATCAGCATGAAAATAAATCTAACAACCTTTTAATCCAAAGTCAAACACATTTATCATTTGCACTATAGGTTTTCTTTGTGTACTTGTGAATAAATACTAAAATATAAATAAATTTTTTTGGAAAAAAACTGCTAATTAGAGCTATTGCATTATTTATTTTGAGAAAAATAAGTTAAAAATTATAACACATCGATGTAAAAAAATGTCTAGTTTATATTTCTTTTAAAAAATATAAGAAACTATCAAAGTTATCAATGGTTTATCGATTCATTATTTCAAAATATTGTTATATTATATATTTAATCGTGGCCCGATAGTGACCCGTTTAGCCCGAAACCCGCTAGAGTTAGGGTTAGGTCTGCAATATTAGTGGCCCGAAAAAATTGGACCGTTTAGCCCGCGGCCCATTAGGGTCATAACCCGTTAGTGCTGGCCCGAAACCGATAGGGCTAGCCCGTTTAACATCTCTAATAGGAACATTGGTCATGGATAATGTTGTGTTGAGTCACCAAATTTTTTTATTTTTATTTTTTTGTAATAGAGATGTATTACTGGATGTCACTCACTACTTATGGTTTTCTATAATTTTTGATTGTAGAGTCACTGTCAATAAAAAAGAACCTACTGGGTTGCACGCTAAAAACGGAATGAATTTGGTTTGGGTTTTCATACCCGAATTATTTAAGGGGCTCACAATTAAATTACTATGTATTAGATTTGGTCAAGTAGTTACCGGACGTAATCCCCTCTTAAGGTATTCATATACTATGTATTAGATTTGGTCAAGTAGTTACCGGATGTAATCCCCTCTTAAGGTATTCATATACGACTTTAAATCTTCTATCCCACTCCCTATCACACTTCGTGTCTCACTTAATCTTAGCCTTATACGTGTCCTTATTATTTTAACATGTTCTTCTTTTTACAATTTTTATAAGAAAATGTGTAGGGCTGAAATTTAATGAGACAGAGAGAGTGTGATAGAAGATTTGAAGCCGAAACCCTAGTCATTTTTATAAGAGAGAATTAGACAGACTTGAAACCCCATTGCTAGTACATTGAAGAGAGATGATCAATCTCCCTCCGTGACATTTGTGTGTGACATCCATTCAAAATTTTCAGTCCGTTCATGTGGATACTGATACAGGTGCAATTTAGACAAACTGTGCTCGTGTTTCACAGCCTCTTAGAGAACAAAACCGGCTTTACTGTTTCTTTATCTGCGAATGTCCTTACTTTCTATTTCAGATTTTTGTTTCACATGGATCCTGCTAGGGTTTTGGGATTCATTTTTGTTTTTTGCTGCCTGCGTGTATGCTTCTCTAAATCCCCTACAGGATCACCTTATCGAAGTCCACATATAGGGAGGGATATAGTCTCAGAATTAAGGTACCCTATCGTTCGCAGAACTCCCATCATCCCCCTATTGTACGCAGAACTCCCACCATACCCTATCGTGCGTGCGCCTTACTGATCATATCCAATTTGATTGCCTCATAAAACTTCTTCCCTAACTTAGTCTTTTCCATTAATTGTAAAGTCTCACTGAGTTAGGATGGTATTTTCAGAAATAAGTTTGCCAAGCATTTGATATGGCCCTATTAAGGAGTCGAAAAACCTCGTTAATCTCTCTCTTCGAGAAGATGACGCGATAAATAACACTGCAAAGATGAAATCCTCAAGAGCAACTGGGTCTGTCTTGTCTTCTTTGGAATAAGAATAATGTTCGTCATATTGATTTCCTTAAGAAGAAAGCCAGAATTCAGAAATGATAGAACTTGTAATACATGGAATGATGTGGATCCAACTTTTTTCTTATAAAACCTTGCTATGAAGCCAAAAGAGCTCCATACTGGAACATTGCTTCTTCAACCTCTACTTCTGAATATTATAGAGATCAACCTCTAAAGCTTGAGCTGACAAAATATAAAATAATATTAATTTTACATGATTAAAGTATGTTAAATTTCAATTCTTTGGGGTTTTTTGATTTTTCATACTATAGATAATCAGTTGGCACAAACAAACGTAGGCCAAGCAGCCTTGCGCTCCCACCCGCTAAGCTCATGAGCAGTCGATGGAGAGAGAGAGAGAGAGAGAGCTTCTGTTCTGTGTTCTGCTTTGATCTGGTCCATTCCGAGTTTAAACCCCTAGACTTGAGCGTGCTTTAGCTTTTTAGTTGTGGCCTCAACTGGTTCTACTCGTTTAGGGAGGAAGAATCCGCTACCTGCACGTGGTGGGTAGTCGAATCACCAGGGGGTCACCCTACTCGTTTAGGGAGGAAGAACCCGCTACCTGCACGTGGTGGGTAGTCGAATCACCAGGGGGTCACCCTACTCGTTTAGGGAGGAAGAACCCGCTACCTGCACGTGGTGGGTAGTCGAATCACCAGGGGGTCACCGGTTCTTAGGATGAAGGCGAACATGTGAACTCTATGAACCAACTTAATCACCTCAACAATTTAAAGGCCACAAACAATGTATTCTACTACCTGATGTATGCAAGATAACATTAATTGAACTTAGGAGTTTTTGCGTAGTAAAAAGAGGGATATTGATGACTCTCATTGTTCACCTTCAAAAAAAAAAAATTAAGTCCGCAACAATGTATCCTTCATCCTTTTCTGTTTGAATTCCCCATAAAATCAAAAACGTTTTAGGGAATAAGATGCTTAAAAAGTGAGCAAAGTTCTACTTGTACTCCCCATACACAAGTATATGACAGAAGCAACTAAGATGTAGCTAATTTTGTTACAAGGATTAACATAGGTTCGCCACAAATATTGCTGCTGCAAGATTTGAGTTCCTTTTGGAGGGCTCCCCAATGTTGTTTATAAACTAACGCTAAATAGACGACGGCAAGCACCATTTGAACCAATGTGTCGAAGCATGCAGCTCCCACATCATAACAAGTTTTATGTACAGCTACCGAATTGACAATGACGCTTCTTCCTACATATTGTGGACAACAGTGTTCTGTATTATAGGTGTTGTGATGGCCTCCACGGATCACGTTGGAACCTGTGCGGCCTGCAACCATCAGAGCTCTTGCCAAAATCAAGTTCAACAAATAACAAACCAAATCCATACTTTATTTTATTTACCTTATTTAGTTTTTCAAGAAATATCAACTCGACTTCTCTACGAAGGCTCTCGACATCTATGGCATACTCTCTATGGTCTTCCTCCGCCATTAACTGCTGAAATTGCTGCCTCATCCTCTCCAGTGCTCCATCCAATGAACAGAAGTCCTTGAGAACAAGGGCTTCAGTTGAGTGAAGTAATAAGAGGTTCTTAATTGCATAGAGTGCCTGAAAGACATATCACCAGCAACATTACCTAAATTAGCCACGAAATACTTGCCAAAGATAAAATGGAAGGTTTGAAACTTGTGATTCATTAATATTATGATTAGAAAGTTTGACCGCATTGACCAAGGACATCCAAAGATTATGATATAAAAAGAATTCATTTGATATTTGTAATGACCAGTAGCTGGTAACAGGCACGTTACAACTACCGTCTCAGTTTAGCCATTTTCTCAACTTAAAGATAAGTTTAAAACCTTTTTTCATGAGGTAAACTGAATTAATAACATCTATGATAATGAACACCGTCTAGACCCACAAACCACGTCTAAAACATATATGGTGCATTAAAACTATGAGACCAGGGGCAAACCTTCTCCTGGAGGTCAAGGTCATTTGACAATGTAAGATCGATAACAGATTTCAAGAAGAAACGATTGCTGAAAATAGCTAGCTCTACTCTATCTCTAGCTTCTGATTGGCCTTCTGTCAGATCAGCAACAAGAAATACAGCCTTCTTGCATAGTCTGATATCGCCACTTGAGTTGCTCAGAATCTCCTACAAGACAAACCATAAACTCCAACCGGCATCTTAGACAAACACTTCATAGAAACTGCAATTTTTGATTCTTCACTCACCTGAAGCATCAAGTCTCCACCTTCGGCATAGAATAATTCTTGGCCATATAAATTGTTTCTAATCAGCGTGGAAACAGCATATAATGCTTTTATCGCTTCTTCTGTAATACCAGATTTCGCCATCATCATCAACTTTGCCAATGCTCCAAGTTCCAGGACCTAAAAGCCTCAAATCATATCTGTAAGTTACAAAATGCTCACTTCCACAAAGATGATGAGCATTCCACAAACAAAACTTAGATGCAATTATACGTTCAAAAGATGTTACCGTACCTGCTTCTGAACAAGAGGGTTGTTCTGACTGGCTTTACCAATAACCCATGCAGAACTTGTCCTTATTCCAGGGTCCAAATTACCAAGTTTTTCTACAACAATCTCAAGGCCCCCAAGCTTGTACAAATCTGGAAAACAAATTTCGTCACACAAATTGTGTATAGATCAGGAGAAAGCAAAACAACAGAAACTCCAACCGGCATCTTAGACAAACACTTCAAGATCGTGACAATAGGAAGCTTTAAAGAGCAAACATGCAGAGTTTGCAAAGCATTGTGCCACAAAAATTTAGCACGCCTTTGTATGTAATTGTTGATGATTGCAGAAACTATATTAAACAAATGTTTTGGTAGAAACCAAGAGCAAATAAAGAACTGAAGAAAAAATAGCTTATACAAAAAGAAAATATCATTAAAACTTAAAACGAAGACTATACAGAAGTTGACAGGAAATCCACTGTTACAAACAAGTGAAATACAGTAGACAACACAAAAAACAAAAGACCAAAACTAAATATCCACTCCACGAGGATCCATTGAAGGGCAAGTCTAAAGCTAACAACCGCGGTAATTCCAGTACCAAAGTTGGACTTGGGTTGTGTCGGCCGGTCCGCCTCGCAGTGTGCACCGGTTGTCCCGTCCCTTTTACCGGTGATACGCTCCTCTTAAAACCCAGAAGTAAAAACCACATATTTTCAAACTGAAAGGGAGTGGACCCCACTTAATAGGGGACTGACTCCAATGAAATAGGGAAATGATCAAAAACTAACCTCGGAAGAACAATATGGGCTAACTTAGGAAAGGACTCTTCCCACTCAATAGCATCAAGGAACCTATCAAAGTGCCGCGACGTGATTGGTTAAAAATGAGATCACTTAACATGTCTTGTCACTCTTAACTCATTACATGTTTGATACCTAAATTGGGACAAGAAATTTGAACAAAAAAGTTTGTATCCCTATATATATATATATATATACATATCACTCTGAAGCATGCCATAATAAGGTAATCACAACGTGACATACCCTCGGGCAACAATTTGGAGGGTGAAAAGGGATTAAGGATTGAGTGAATTTTAATGCCAAATGAACTCAACAGCGATGTAACTCATGACCAACTTTCCACAATGTAAACCACATTAAATGGGAAGTGCATGCACTTAAGGTTCAGCACAAACAGAGAAAACCATACCATTTGCATTATCTATAGGCTCAACAAGCATCAAAAGTTCCTCCAATGCACGATGATGGTCCTCTAAAGACATGGATGAATTATTCAAGTCGCTGATCGCAATCTTCATCAACTCTGCATCCGATGGCATTTTTAACTTATCCATCAGCTCCTACATGTGCAAAAATAAAGAAATTATGGTAGAAGCACATATAACAAGATCTTGTGTACAAGAGAAAGTGAACATAAACCAAAAAAGAGGACATGAAACAACTGTAGATGGTCAAGTTTACAGTTATATCAGGTAGGGAAACAACTTTGGCTTCCGCGCAAATATATAAAGATCAAATAACCCTCGTGAAACTAACAGGGGAAATAACAGGCCCCAATCCTGTGTCATTTCGTTCTTACAAACTAAGATTTGTATGACAGAGGAAGTGATACACAAGAAAAGGGAAAGAGATTTCTATTTCCTGCATTCAAGGAGAGGCCCTCATGAGGTTAATGAGGAGTCATTTCCAAGTAAATATTTCAGGGAGATATGTCGGATTGAATTAAATTTTACATCTACCCCACCTAATACTGCTTTTCGATGCAATTCTAGCATGGGATAACTAACCCAATCTATCCTAGTAGTCCAACGTTAATGATACTAATTTGTTTAAATGGTGGAATAATTAGGCCTGGGAGAGAAATAATAAGAAATGCCAATTTCAGCCCCTTCTCGTGACTCTCATGTCATATTTGTCTTTTCAAGCCTCTAGCATCTAACTCCATCTCTACGGAGCTGACTTCCACAGCCGTCATCGCCTTCATGGCAATATTTACAAGCACCAGAGTAACACTTCTTTGCTTGAACACGAAGGATAGTTGCAGACCGGCTCGCTGACAAAGAGGCTACCTTCGCTGACATCATTGCCCACCTCTCATCTTGCAATCAAACCCAAGTCAGAGTTGCCTAAAACTACTATGCCCATCTTTTCATATAATACAATGAATAATGAGATATTTGCGAGTGTATGCACCCGAGAGAAAGAGAGAGAGAGAGAGAGAGAGAGAGAGAGAGAGGTGATGGTGGTGGTGGATGCTGGGTGGTGAATGGTAGAAGATGAAGTGGGCTTGTTTAGAGCGTGAGAGAGAGTGAGAGAATTTCAAAACTGACTGTTTTATTAGAAAGCTAACACTTAATTAATAATAACTCAACAAATTACCGTAAATATAGTTAAAATGTTTTGCATTTTGACCCTGTTAAGTTTTGCCAAATTGATGTCCACCTCCAATTTAAAGGGTTGTTGCCCTCAATGGATTAGTTTAAAGCACCTTGAAAAGTATATTGGCAATATTGAACAAGAGAAGAGTACATTGGTTAAAATGGTAATCACTCCTAATACTGTTTTTTTACAGAGTACTCATTCCTTGTACTGGACACCGCTTTTATGGTTATACACACATACATATAAGTGTGTATGTAGGGATGGCTAAAAACCCAAACCTGTCCCCAACCTAAAATAGCCTGCCCCTAATGGTCCGGGTTTGGGAAGGACATTTATAAACCGGACGGGCTTGGGAAACACCTAAACCCAACCCAACATATATATCCCTCAAACTTACTAAAATTATGATATATACCATTTACATATAAAGACTATACAATAGTTCAGTCTTTTAGGGCCTTTTTCTGTTGTCTAAACACCCAACATATTGTGGCTGCCGCATCCTTACCCCCGCCAATCCAGACCTCAAGCCTTTGTCATGTTAACTTTTGACCTTCATAACAGTCCATCGTCGAGCAGGCCCTCCAGCAGACTGCAAGTCTCCAGCGTTAACCACTGTGGCAGTCCATCTCCCTCCCTATCTTCCTCTACTGCAACGACTATCCAAATATTCTCCCTCACCCTCTCTCCCTATGGCAAATTGTCTCCAGCATCCAAGTATTTTTGTTATACCTTTGATTTCGGCACAAAATTTGAATTTTTCTGTTTGTCATTTCTGTTGTGGATATTATGTTGGATGCTGCGGATTTTGGGTTTGGCACTTGCTAGGGTTGGGGCTGAGCTATTGTGTTGGCAGATTAACGAGACAGGTTTAGGGTCTAATGGGGCGGGACGGGTTTGGGAAACACAGAACCTGTCCCAAACCCAACCTGTTGCCATCCCTATATATGTACACACACACATGTATCTGCACGAACATATTTAGTATAGAAAAACAATGGTTTATAAGTTTTTGGTACAGGGGTATATGTTGTGAAGATGGACTCTTCACCAAGTTACTAGTGTCAATACGACACAACTTGGACATGAGGTGTGCTGGTAGACAATATTGGATCAAGCGCTACCATTGGCTAAAAGCCGCAGATTCACAACTTTATTTCCTTATACACATCTTTAGCAAATCAGCACAAATATTTGACTTGATACAAGACCCCTTGGCTTGCGATAACTAGGCATTCATAAGTTGTGCCTGGTCGAACCACATTGGCATCAGCTAACGGCCACATGAACTGCGCTGACTTGGCGCCTTGGCTTGCACCCTGGCATCCTGATCCAGCAAGAAGCTGATTGGTGCAGCTAACAGACAGCAAATAAAAATACAACAATAGAAGCGAGAAAACAAACTAAAACAGGATAATAGGTCAATTTGATGTATCACCCTTTTTTTACTTTGTCCCTAACAATTTTACTCTTCGATCGAGTCCTTATTGTATCAAATTTAGTCCAATGTACGCGACTGGCCCTAACCGGCGTCAGTTTTTCTAAAGAGGGCACTGATGTGGCAAGCCGATGTTTAATTTTGCTTAGTTGGCGCTAATGTGTCGTGCAATACTAAATATAGAGAGAATCAAATAATAGATGTGTCTTTTATTGCCAATGAAAGTGTGGATGCAAGAATTAGAAGTAGAGTTCTAGGCTTGCAGTGCAAACTTGACATCGAAATAGCGTATGATTACATAAATTGCGAGTCGACTGCATTCTTTTCTAGTTCAAGACTCTACGTCAAGGAGATTATTTATCCCCTTTCCTTTTCCTTCTTTTCATGTAAGCCCTGCACAGGCTAGTTGGACAAGGAGTTTCCGGTGGTTTCATTCACGGCTTTGAGGTAGGAGGGACCATAGGTTCTGAGATGTGGTGGTGGTGTCTCACTTGTTGTTTGCGGATGACACTCTAATTTTTTGAGGAGATGCAACTCAATTGGCTTACCTTCACCTTTTTATGTTATTTTTTAAACTATTTTTGGGCTCAAGGTTAACATCTTTAAGTGAGATCGTCCCGGTGGGGGACGTTGAGAACATTCATTATCTAACCTCTTTTTTTGGGTGTCAGGTGGCGTTTCTTCCTACCTCATATTTTGGCAGTGTTCTAAATATCGCTAGGCGGGCGCTAGGAGCCACAACAGGGCCTAGTCGGGGCCTAGAAATCGAGGCATAATTACACCATAGTCTATATCAAACCTACTGCAATAATAGTAAATAACTAAATATGACCAAATAAACTAAAATTAATTATCACATTACAATAGTAAATAGCTAAATATGACCAAACCTGCCGCCTAGGGCGCGTTTTAAAACACTTTATTTTTGTAATAATTGAATAAGAGCAAATATGTCATATTTTATAATGATATTTTGTAACAATTGAGGGGGTATATTTGGAGAAAGGGGGTTTGAATAGCAATTCTTAAAGGAAAAAAAGAGAAAAAAAAAAAACATCACATGAACCGGCCCCACCCCCATTTGATTCCCCTTTCTCATAATTCAAAACCAATTAGCCTATTAAGTCAAACCCTATTCCCTCCTTGTCCTCACATTCACACACACACGCCACCCCCACTCCACAGCAACCTCACTTTTCATCAAACACACTCCTCACTCTCACACAGTCACACGACACAGACGACGGGGACGGGATCTCTCTGGCCTCTCTCCCACGGTAATCTCGCTCTCTCACTCTCTCTTTCTCGCTCTTCCTTTCTCTCTCACTCTCGCTCTTCCTTTCTCTCTCACTCTCGCACTCTCTTTCTCCTCTTCACCAGTGATGAACATAAGATTTTCACGAATTTTTTCCTTTATTTCCTTTTATTTTGTGCTACTTTTGTGTTAATTACGCTTGAAAATATTATTATTTGTGTATTTGTGTTTCAATGTAGGTTTTCAAAGAATTAACGAGATTTCACAGAGTTTAGCACAAAGTTCGAGGCAATTTTGGGCTTCAAAGTTAAGTTACAAAGCATTTCGTCAAAGTTCATTAACCCTCCGTTAAGAATTTACAAAGCAAAGGGCTGAAATGAAAGAAGAAAAAGGCTAACAGTGGGCTAAAAGAGCTAACAGAGGACCAAAATGAGAGAGCTGGAGGAGGAAGGACTTCGGGAGACGGTCTGAAGAACTCAGGGGCACCGAAGCAAATTATGCAAGTCAAGGGTTACCGTTGCAAGGGGCTCAAACTCCTTCATTTATGCGTTGTCAACGCTAGAAGCTACCGCGCGTCCATGCACCCACTGGCTGACTTGTGTGTTCTGTCTAGATCCGGACCCTGCCCGGCCCATTTCCACCTCTTCCAGCCCGCTCTTTCTCTCAGTGTGGACCCGTTTCAGCAGCGGTTGACCCGCGGGTTCCTTCAGCTCCTCCGCCCAACTGCTGCCCATGCCCAGCGAGATTGAGCAGCCCTTCTTGCCCATTTTTAGCCCTCAAACTTTCAATATAATTTCATCTTTGCCCTTGGCTTGCCCAATACTCTAAAGCTTCAATTATATTTCTCTCCCAAAAAGCCCCTAAAAAAGGAGAGACAGTCCCTTGCGGGACTGTGAGCCCCAAATGGGCAGCAGCCCTTTCTTCCCAAAATGCTCTCCTTTCTCCAATGATTGATCAACATTGAAGGTTTGGAGTTTCAAATCAAGGGCCAAGGAAGCTTCTACAAGTGATTTCAATTCTGAATCTCGACATTGTTCGTGACTTTATCCGTTAAATTATTCCAATTTATATTTTAGATATTTTCTAGGGTTAAATGATTTTGTAGTTGTGGATCTGGCTTTGTGCTTAATGATTTATGAAAAGCAATTATTTTTCTATGTCGTTGTAGTGTTTTAATTTAATCTCTTTCTATTTAGTATAAAAGCATGCTAGGTTATTAATTTGTGGGCTTAATGCTTTTAATTAATTAGCTACTAATTAAATGATTTGAGAAATATTTAGATCCGCGAGAACTACCTTGCATTTCGGACCGAACAAATTAGTAGTCGGTGCTTGGAACACACCGATAGCCATGGGAGTACTTGTTTTGTGAAGCAATCAATCCACAGAGAGGTAGAAAATTAGGGTTTTTAACCACTTTCGATGTCTCGGTTACCGACATGCCTTGTAAAAAAATAGAGAGATTATTTCTCTACCCACTATTGCCCATATTCTTGGTATTTATTGTGTGATCTTAATGCTTTTAATGAGAGTCATAACCCGTTAGATGATTTCTAAAATTATAGGGTAAGATGTAAGAGCTTGTCCTATTAATTTCAGATAACACAATCAAAGATACGAGCGTTCTTAGATAATCATGGGGTTCTTGATCGATAATGAGGCTATTCTTTCCTTGCTATAAGATGCGAGAGCCCGTAGTAGGGATTGATAGCTAGACTTGCTATAAGATGCGAGAGCCCGTAGTGAATACCATTAACGTCCGCCCGACTACCAAGACTTGTGTAAAAGGAGAGTAAAGAGAAGATCAAATTAGACACGAGCTAGACTAGAAAATATTGCATTCCTAAAATCCTATTTTTTATCTTGATTTGTTGTTGCCAAACCATTTTGTGACATTTGTAAATATTAATTGCTTTCTTTTATTTTTATTTTTAGTTTTTATTCTCAATTTCTTTTCGCTCAAATATAATTAGTTAGCCCAATTTCGGTACTTAGTAGGAGTGAAAATTAAAACATTCTCTGTGGGATCGATACTCGTACTTATGTACATTTTATTACTTGGTACGACAGGGTAATCTTGCCCTAGTTGCATTTTATGCACATCAAGTTTTTTGCGTCGTTGTCGGAGAATAATTTAATTTTCGCTCCTATTTTCTAATATCGATACTAAGCAAGTATTTATACGCTTGTTTCATTTTTCGAAGCCTTCCCGAGTTTTGTGGGTTTGTAGAGAGGTGTATATAGTGTCCCCACACAAAAAGAATTTCTTTTTATTTTGTATTTAATTCCATAATTGCTTTCATGCATTTTCTTTTGAGCTTGATTTGATACAAGGGTTGAGCATTCAAAGTCGGGGTTGCTTGAGAAAATCTTCAGAGTAGGCTTACTCTCGGGCCCGGACTCCATTAGAAATCAACTTTAAGGGAGTTTTTTTTCCTTCCCTTCTCCGTTTACTTTAAGTTTGGGGGTTGGGTTTGGTTTGGTTAACTTTGAAAATTCTGAAAGTCTTGAGCTTGAAATTCCCCATTTTTAATGCTTTGAAATTTCGGCGCTTGTGAGAGTTATATGTGCATTATATTCCTAATTTTTTTCTTGAGTTTATTATATGCATAGCTGTGGATATGTGTGTTTTTTTATGCTATCTTCACCCATTCATGATTAATAATGCCCATGTTTAGATTTCTAGTTGAATTGTTATGCTATGCTCTAGCTTTGATAGTGCATGTCGGATGAGTATCATGTTGTGAGTTTTGATGACCGTTGGATGATCTTGAAAATTGATAATTAAAGTAGCTTGGTTTGGACTTGTGTGCATGACAAAAGCATGATATAGGCCATCTTTGGATTGTTAGTGCCAAATTATCCTACTCATTTTACATTATCCCTAGTGTCTTGAGCTTATTTATAGAATGGTGTGTGCCTAAAGCACACAATGACCCCCATTCGACTTCATTTTCTTATACCAACATCATCCTATCCCATGAACCTATACACCTTGTCCCTCCCTTCAAGAGAGCTTAATTTGAATTATTATATTTTCGAATGCTTGTTGGAAAGTGTTGCTTCATGAAAGTTTTGTGCTTAATTGTTGATGATGTTAGTGCATGGAAAAGTGTTGAATGGCGGAAAAAGAGCCCCCTTAAAAAGCAAATGAAATGAAAAGAAAAATTAAAAGAAAAGAAAAGTCAAGGGAGGCAAGAAAAAAAAAAGAAAATGTCATTGTTTTTCAATTTCTCAAGGAGATATAAGGGTGGAGCTCAATGGTTGTGGTAGTGATGCACTTTCTTCAACCCGGTGTTTAAAGTTTAAGGGGTTGTTGAAGTGGGTTGTGATTATTTCAAGAAGTGGTGCTTTCATGAAGCAAGTCATTTTGTGAAGACTTCAAATTCTTTGCCCTCTTGACTTGTTATCTTATCCTTCACTTGTAGCCCAAACCTTAGCCAACATTACACGCTTATAAAGTCCTATTGATATTGTCATACCATACGAGTCCTTGCCTTGTGAAGCATAAAATTCTTTCGGCTTGATTGCTCAATTTTGATATCTCATTGACCGTTCAATCCTTGCTAGAGCTAAGCTATTTACTAATGGGCATATGTTTTGTATAGTGGGTAAATGTTTGAGAAAAAGCTAGCTAGTATTAAAATCACACCATACCTTACTTATGCATGTTTATAATCTTGTGTTTGATTTCTTTGATGGTAATATGCATATGATCTTAAGCGAACGCCGTGTTCTACCGTTAAGTCCTTGAGCTCATTTTAATTGTTTTATTTCTTTGCTCGGGACAATCAAAGCTTAAATTTGGGGGTGTGATGAACTCAAGATTTTCATGAATTTTCCTGTTTATTTCCTTTTATTTTGTGCTACTTTTGTGTTAATTATGCTTGAAAATATATTTGTGTATTTGTGCTTTAATGTAGGTTTCCAAGGAATTAACGAGCTTTCACAGAGTTTAGCACAAAGTTCGAGGCAATTTTGGGCTTCAAAGATGAGTTACAAAGCATTTTGTCAAAGCTCGTTAGCCCTCCATTAAGAGTTTACAAAGCAAAGGACTGAAATGAAAGAAGAAAAATGCTAACAGTGGGCTAACAAAGCTAACGGAGGACCAAAATGAGAGAGCTGGAGGAGGCAGGACTCGGGAGACGGTCTAAAGAACTCAGGGCACCGAAGCAAATTATGCAAGTCCAGGGTTACCGCTGCAAGGGGCTCAAACTCCTTCATTTATGCGTTGTCAATGCCAGAAGCTGCCACGCGTCCCTGCACCCACTGGCTGACCCACGCGTTCTGTCTGGATCCGAACCCTGCCCGGCCCATTTCCACCTCTTCTAGCCCGTTCTCTCTCAGTGTGGACCCGTTTCAGCAGTGATTGATCTGCGGGTTCCTTCAGCTGCTCCGCCCAACTGCTGCCTATGCCAAGCGAGATTCAGCAGCCCTTCTTGCCCATTTTTAGCCCTCAAACTTTCAATATAATTTCATCTTTGCCCTTGGTTTGCCCAATACTCTAAAGCTTCAATTATATTTCTCTCCCAAAAAGGCCCCAAAAAAAGGAGAGACAGTCCCTTGCGGGGCTGTGAGCCCCAAATGGGCAGCAGCCCTTTCTCCCCAAAATGCTCTCCTTCCTCCAATGATTGATCACCATTGAAGGTTTGGAGCTTCAAATCAAGGGCCAAGGAAGCTTCTACAAGTGATTTCAACCCCGGATCTCAGCATTGTTCGCGGCTTTGTCAGTTAAATTCTTCTAATTTATAGTTTAGATATTTTCTAGGGTTGAATGATTTTGTAGTTGTAGATCTGGCTATGTGCTTAATGATTTATGGAAAGCAATTATTTTTCTATGTTATTAATTTGTGGGCTTAATGCTTTTAATTAATTAGCTACTAATTAAATGATTTGAGAAATGTTTGGATCCGCGAGAACTACCTTGCATTTCAGACCGAACAAATTAGTAGTCGGTGCTTGGAACACACCGATAGCCATGGGAGTACTTGTTTTGTGAAGCGATCAATCCACCGAGAGGTAGGAAATTAGGATTTTTAAACACTTTCGATGTCCTGGTTACCGGCATGCCTTGTAGAAAAATAAAGAGATTATTTCTCTACCCACTATTACCCATATTTTTTATATTTATTTTGTGATCTTAATGCTTTTAATGGGAATCGTGACCAGTTAGATGATTTCTAGAATTATAGGGTAAGATGCAAGAGCCCGTCCTATTAATTTTCGATAACACAATAATTGTCTATAGCTTGATCGAGAGATACGAGCTTTCTTAGATAATCATGGGGTGCTTAATCGATAATGCGGCTATTCTTTCCTTACTATAAGATGCGAGAGCCCGTAATAAGGATTGATAGCTAGACTTGTTATAAGATACGAGAGCCCGTAGTGAATATTTACAAATGTCACAAAATAATTTGGCAACAACAAATCCAGATAAAAGATAGGGTTTTAGGAATGCAATATTTTCTAGTCTAGCTCGTGTCTAATTTGATCTTCTCTCTACTCTCCTTTTACTCAAGTCTTGGTAGTCGGGCGCACGTTAATGGAATATTAATTGCTTTCTTTTATTTTTATTTTTAGTTTTTGTTCTCAATTTCTTTTCGCTCAAATATAATTAGTTAGCCCAATTTCAATTAGTTAACCCAATTTCGGTACTTAGTAGGAGTGAAAATTAAAACTTTCTATGTGGGATCGATACTCGTACTTATGTACACTTTTTTACTTGGTACGGCAGGGTAATCTTGCCCTAGTTGCATTTTATGCACATCAACCGGCGTTCTCTTTCTCTCTCACCGGAAGCGGTTCTTCAACCCCAGTTTCTTCGTCTCTCTCTTTTGCGAATCTGCTTCAAAAGAACACTAGTCGGCGATTAGAGACAGAGAGCGACTACTCGGTTGACTAGGACGCCTAGTTGCCAATTTCTTTTCCGACGACTTTTTTGTCCGATTTGGCATTAATTGTGGTGTGGAGCTGGCGCCTACCACTTAGACAGCGCCTAGGCGACCGCCTAGGGAGCGTTTTAGAACACTGTATTTTGGTCTTCCTCTGGGGGCTTCATTAAAGAGCATAGTGACTTGGAATTCAGTTATCAAAAGATTTGAACGCCGGTTGGCAGGGTTGAAAAACAGTTTCTGTCCAAAACGGGTTGATTAACTTTAGGCAAGAGTACTCTCTCTAACTCCCCTACTAGTTTTATGTAGTTGTTCGAAATCCCAGCATCCGTGGCAAAGAGATAAGGGAAGCTGGCGAGAGACTTTTTATGAGAAGGTGCATCGTGATGTGATTTTGAGGTCCATAAAGGGTGTTCCACAAGCGGAGAGGCTCAAATGTCATGGAAGCCTAGGGGTGAGTTTGATTGCAACAAAAAGGCCAAAAACAAAGACACCAAAACGCGAGTTTCAGCATGCACAGGGATTTTAATGGTTTTTGTTAGAGTATTATTTTCCTTTGTTGTTTTGGTAATTGCTTTAATTATTTTAGAGCTTCCTTATTGTTTTAGGGTTACTTTATTTTGTTTTACATTATTAGTAGCTACCTTATTAGTAATTACCTTATTAGTAACTACCTTATTAGTGGTTTCCTTTCCATTGTTTTGAGAGGATTTAATTAGTTTCCTTAGTGATTTATTTTTTTTTTTGAATTCTAATTAGTTTTCTTATATAATTTTAATTAGTTTCCTTGTTGGAAAAGATTTAGGGTTTCTTGTCGCCTATAAAGAGGCGTTTCAACTTTCTAATAGTTCTAGAGAGATTATTAAATATTGAATTTGAGTTTTCACATAATGTGAGCTTGTGAGAATATCTCTTGGATTACGAATTTCTTGTCATTTAGAACTTATCAAACTTGTTGAGCTGCGAGTTTGTGGCGTTCCATGACTTTGGTTCCTCGTAGCGACAAGAGGGTTGAAGTTGCACCCCAAGGTTTTAGAGATTGGTATATCCGCTCTAGGGTTGAAAGAAGCTCGATTAGTTGATTCCACGTTCATTCCATTTATCATCAAGGTTGGTTCTTCTTTGTCTTCATTCTTGGGTCACATCAATTAGTATCAGAGCAATTGATGTGAACCCAAGAACGAAGACAAAGAATAACCAACCTTAGACAAACGGATTGAACACGGAATCAACGAATCGAGACAAATGAAGATAAGGAGTTTTCCTCAACCCTAGGGCGGATATACCAATCCCTAGAACCTTGGGTACAGCTTTAACGCACTAGACACAATTAACTAGGAATCAAAGCTACGGAACGCCACAAACTCGCAGCTCAACAAGTTTGATAAATTCTAAATAACAAGAAATTCTGAATCCACAAGCTCACATTATGTGTAAACTCGAATTCAATTTTCAATAATCTCTCTAAAACTATTACAAAGTTGAAACGCTTTTTAAAGGCTACAAGAAACCCTAAACCTTTTCTAACAAGGAAACTAATTAAAATTACACAAGGAAATTAATTAAAATTACATAAGGAAACTAATTAGAATTCAAAAAGGAAGAGAAGTCACTAACTAAGAAAACTAATTAAATTTTCTCTAACAATGGAAAGAAACCACTAATTAGGTAGCTACTAATAAAGTAATTACTAATAAGGTAGCTACTAATAAGGAGACACAAAATAAAGTAACCCTCGAACAATAAGGAAAGTTCTAAAATAATTAAAGCAATTACCAAAACAACTAAAGAAAGTAATACTCAACAAAAACCCTTAAAATATTTGGTTTAGAATATGTGTCTGCTGAAATTCGCGTTTTGGTGCCTTTTTGGCCCTTTTTGTTGCAACCATAGTTATTAACGGCGACCGCCTGGCTCACCTGAGGCGAGAGGCGAGGCGAGGCGAGGGTATGTCTCCTGGAGGTACCCAGGCGAGGCGATGTGACAGAGGCAACCCCAGGCGTACGCCTTTCTCGCCTAATCGAGAGGCGAGAGGCGAAGAAAGGCGACCTAAGGCAAACCCAGACCAAAATTTGACCAAATTTGAATTTTTCTTTTTTAGATCTCGACATATTTTCTTAGATTTAGACAAATTAACCTAATATTTGTCCAATCCAAGGCCACAGATCTCTTCGCCTTGAGGAGACGCTCAAGGCTATACACTTTTCACCGCCCAATCTCGCCAGAAAATCTGGCCGGTGCCGGAATGTTCGCCGGAGATGTACAGAAAGGGTGGCTGGCACCTGCAGAGGTTAGATCCAAAGTGTTTGGCTAGTTTGAAGTGGATCTAGAAGATTATTGTCTATTTTTTAGAATCCACCTATTACCTTTTGATTTTCAAGAAAAAAATGTAGTTTTTCGTATAAATACAAAACCTTAAAATTGAAAATAGTGTTATTATTAGCATTTGTGGACTGAGTTACATGAATTACTTTTATTTATAACTAGTTTATGAAAAAAATTATAAGATATAACACTTTAAAATTATTTTTTCTTAATTATCGACTCGTTCGCCTTTTGCTCGCCCGCCTCTCGCCCGAAAAAGGCACCTCTTACCGCTTCTCGCTTTTCGCCTTTAATAACTATGGTTGCGACCAAAATCACCACTAGGCTTCCAAACATGGCACTTAAAACCCTCCACTTGTGGAGCACCCTTTATAGACCTCAAAATCACTTCACATCCAAAGAGTGTAAGTATCACCTTGTCAAATGGGATATTGAGCAATCCAATTTGAGAGATGGAGGATTGGCCATAAAAAATCTTAGGTGATGGAGGATTGTTCCATCTATCGTGGGCTATGCCCAGTTCAGATAGGGATCTCTTGCTCGGTTAGTCTCTATATAGGCGAAGGAGGAAAACTTATATTTGGGATGCTGCTCCTTTGGGTGCTCCTTTGGGTGTTTTTGGACTATCTGGAATGAATGGAATCGTAGGGCTTTCAAGGATAAGGAAATGTCTATACATACATTGAAGACGTTCCTGCTTCACACTTTGTCTTTTTTGGTGCACAGAATCAGTATCGCCTGTGTAGGTTCAAAATTAGGAGCACATTCCCGAGTATCATTCTCTTTCCCTAATGGCTCAACAGATAAGACAAGATCCCTATTCTCTTGTCCAATTTGACCATCATGTGATTTGACCAACTTGTATAGTTGTATATGTTTATCCTACCCCTAAACACAAAAGGATGTGAACTCGTAAGTGGAAGCTAATTAAATATGATTAGACACCTATAGCATTCTACCAAATCCATGGTTAAGACACAATTACCCATCTACTAATACACTAAGACCCACAGATCACAGTATGATTAATGTCCAGCAGAAAAGAACTTAAAAGTACCCTTAACTCGTAAAATGTAAGAAAGCTATTACAGAAAACCAGTCAAGTTCTACATGAAATGCACATAAAGAACTTTACTAAGACAAGGAGGGAGGGAGCTTTGAAGTTTACTTTAATTCCAAGAACTTTCTCCTTAAATTTTCTTTCCGTGAATATTTTTGGGCCACGTCAACGAAAATGTTGAACATCCTTTTAAATTTATCTTAAGCTGAAAACTACGGCACTTTTCTCATAACGATAACAATAACTTTAAAAAAAAACTGATTTACAATAAAAAGTAACCTTATAGTAGAAGTGCAACGACTGTCAGAACCACTTAAGCTGCTTCTTAAAAGGATGGGTAGTGCTATTTAAAGTGTGCGCTCATTGTCACAGGAGTAAGAAGGGAGAAAGCAAACAAGTTTCATTGTAATTATCTTAAGTTGTCCTAAAAGCAATCATTTTCGTCTAAAGCCAACATGGTATGGTAAGACGCATATGTATAGCCAAAGCATCTCTCTCTCTCTCTCTCTCTCTCTCTCTCTCTCTCTCTCTCTCTCTCTCTCTCTCTCTAAGCTCGCTCTCTCTCTATCTATCTATCTATCTCTCTCTATCTCACACATACACACAAACAGCTTAGTAACTTGTCCATAAGTTAGTTACTGAACGGTGTAGAAAAGTCTGTTTCAGTGAGGTCCATGTTTTTTCCCACTTGCAACCTCTTCCCCTCCCCCCCATCTATCTATCTATCTCTCTCTATCTCACACATACACACAAACAGCTTCGTAACTTGTCCATAAGTTAGTTACTGAACGGTGTAGAAAAGTCTGTTTCAGTGGGGTCCATGTTTTTTCCCACTTGCAACCTCTTTCCCTCCCCACCCCACCCCACCAGAGACCCCCACACACATACACACACAATTATGTTAATGACAATTGCAATCTGTTCAGAACCAGCGCATCAGAGTTGGTTTCTGCCTCTCCAACAGTTTCACTTTTAGAGATTTCATTACTCTCAAGATGTACAGCAAGCATTTTCTTTTTTAATTAGTTTACCATATAGCATATGATTCTCACCTTTACTTCTGTCTGACGCTTCTTTAGCTCATCAATGGATAACTGTTGTATGTCTTGAGCTTGAACCTGTAACTTTGCAGGATCAGAGTGACCTGAGTCAATTGCACAAGAGAACAACATTCTCAAAACAGGTAACTCCCATATGCCAAAAAAAGGGGAACCTCAAAGAGATGGTAGTCCATCAATGCAAAGTGGTTTTAAGACATGAAAAATAAATGGAGTTGACTACTGTTGGTGAAGAAAGGCCATCATGATTGATCAAGTCCAAGACCATATGCCACAATATTTAGCCTAGAAAAGCCAGCTGTATGAAGCAATTTAACCTAAACAACAGTTACATAAAGAAAAGTAATAGTGGTAGTTACTGCTGTTGTAGTAGTAGAAGAACAAGAGTAACATTCATGGAAAAGCACAATCAGTAAAGCAATATAGTCTCAGCATGACAGTCACAAAAATCAGAAGAGCAAAAATCACCCAAATCAAATGCAAACCCATTAAATCTTATCTGCCATAAGATTCCTTTAATTCTTTCTTCTTTCCAGCTCTTTTGCAGTATAGAAATCCACCCATATTTCAACCAGCAAGAACCGCATCCCAGCTGGGTACAATTGTTTTGCTTAGTATTCTTGTCGACACTGTTCTAACAAGAGATCGAAGGTGAACCTGAGTATGGCTCAGCCCATATGCAAGTGGATGCAAGTTCAAATCTCGAGGTGAAGGGAAGGGCTACCTCCGCTATGTAGCCAATCACCATTGACATAAATAAATAAATAAATAAATATATATATATATATATATATATATATATATATATATATATAGTCCCAGATAGGAAAACAACAAGCATTGCCTTCTAAAATGTAGGCGCTATTGATCAAGCTCCTGGTCTCTGTGTCAATTTTTAGTTCACCGGCCTATAGCTAGCTGATTAGGAGGATTTATCAGCGAGCTAGATAGTAGACGCCACCAATTATGAAATACATTTTTCATTCAAACAAAACAGCGAAGTAATAAATGCCAAGTGCGAGAGCGTGGGGCGAGGCGGAGTGAGGTTGCTTACCGATAGCCCATTGTAACATTCCATCGAGTGAGGAAAAGCCACCGCCGCCGTCGAATTCGTCCTCGTTCACCAGCGCGGCCGATTCATCGGCTTCGACCTTGTTAACGAGGTCTCCCTCCTCTTTTGCGGAGGACCAAACTAGCCCTGCGGAAGCCGACCTATTTTCACGTTCAGCCCTAGTTATCTCCACCGGCATCAGCAGCGCCACCACCACCGCCACCGCCAATGCTAATAAGGATAATAGACTCCTCCTCATTATCAGCCTCGAAAGAGCACACCCTCGCTGCTACAAACGACAATCTGTCGAGATTCGATTCAGGGCTGCTGCTGCTGCTGCGGCGAATGTTGGAGCAGATTATTTATTCAATTCTATTCAATTCAATTCAATTTACTACACTAGAGACGAGGCCTTCCTTTCCTTCCGTCTAAACCCCGCACTCTCTCTCTCTCTCTCTCTCTCTATCTCAGAATCGGTATTCGTTCCCCAAAGAGCATTGCTATTAACACCCCTCTCCTCTTAATACACCCCCTAATTAAATTACAAAAATATCATTATATTATTAGATATAAATACTTTTTTTTTACTAAATACACCACCCTAAATATTAAAACACCACCCAAACCTCTAAATACACCACCAAAACACCACCACCTAAACTTCTAAATACACCACTAACCAATTCATCAATACACCCTCCCCCATAACAAGCGGCTATAACGTATATCACTGTAAACATTCTTCAAACTTCAAACCCAGCTCTCAACCAAGCAACTCTCTCAAAAACTCAAGAACTTCAAACCCAGTTTAGCATCCAAAGCCAAACTCACAACATCCATACTTCCAAACTTAACTACAACTTCAACTTACCATCTCATATCAAACTCCCATTACCCACGAACGACGTAAAGCAACCACATTGCAACAAAAATCAGACATGGATACTAAAGAAGTAAAGCAGACCATTGATGTAAGTATTCTCTACCGTTTTCAAGTTTTCAATCCATTTTTTTTGAAATTTCGGACATACTGGGACGTCTTTTATGTTCGGGACTGGTCTATAAAACACCACAGTGGTGTTCGGTGACCACCTACCGAACATACTTGATATGTTCCATCGCACCGCCCGAACACCACTGTGATGTTCTTGAGGTAGTCCCGAACACCACAGTGATGTTCGTTAGGTGGTTCCCGAACACCTTTATGGTGTTCTATAGCTTGTCCCGAACACCTCTATGGTGTTCTATAGCTTGTCCCGAACACCACTATGGTGTTCCTTAATTCCTTACCGAACAGAAACTTTTCAGGTTATGTTTTGTTGAAATTTTTCTTTTGTTGTAAACAGGATTCAAACACGTTGTCTACTGAGGGTAGTGTTGCGCCGGTTGTTAAGGAGATTGAACCGGTTCAAGATATCGTTATGGATTACACCAATGTTTTCACGACGTATGAAATGTTTACATCTCGTGATGCATTGTTTGATTGGGTGCGTGTGACGGGAAAGGAACACGGGATGGTAATTGTAATTATCAGATCCGATAGTGGGTCGTGTAAAAAAAGAGCTCGGTTAGTTTTGGCATGTGAACGTAGTGGGAATTACCGGGAATTCAAGAAGCCTGGAAAGTTCTCTGAAGTAAATAACGAAGAAGCTACCATGGAAAAGGACATTGTGAGCAAATCAAAGAGGAAAAGAGAAACTGGAACGAAGAAGTGTGGTTGTCCATTTCGGTTGAGGGTAGTCAAATATCGGTGATGGACCTTGGGCATTGGATGTTCAATGTGGTGTCCACAATCATCCAACTGAGATTTGGAGGGCCACTCATATGTTGGTCGATTATCGCCAAGGAGAAAGACTTTATCATTAATTTGTCTCACACAAATAGTAAACCCAAGGACATTTTGTTTGGGTTAAAAGAAAATTTTGTAGATAATAAGTCCACAATAAGGACTATCTACAATGCTCGGTTGCAAAATAGAGTTGTAGAGCGTCGGGTCGATCTCAAATGCAGCGGCTTATGTTCAAGTTGAATGAGCATGGATATTTATATCATCACATTCGTGAGAAGACCGACGTTGTCAAGAATATTTTCTTCGCTCACCCAACGAGCGTTGATTTATTGCGATGTTTTCCGAGAGTCCTATTTATGGATTGTACATACAAGACAAACAGTACAAGTTACCTTTGTTGGAAATTGTTGGTGTCACCTCGACGCAAATGACATTTCATATTGCCGCCGCGTATTTGGAGTTCGAGCGGGAAGAGAACTATACGTGGGCGCTGACAGTCTTAAAAGGATTGATGGACCAATTCTCTCTACCCCACGTGATTGTTACGGACAGAGAATTTGGTCTAATGAATGCAATTCAGAAAACATTTCCCGACTCGAGACATTTCCTTTGTCGGTGGCACATTAACAAGAATATTTTGGCAAATTGCAAAAAATTATTCCGTGTGAAGGATAAATGGGATTGTTTTTCTATGCATTGGAATACGTTGGTTCTCGCAGATCGCGGCAAATTATGATGCCTTGCTACAAAGACTCAATGGACTTCAAAGATTATCCACTAGCCGTTAAATATGTCATGGAGCAATGGTTGATGCCATACAAGGAAAGATTTGTATCGTTGTGGACGGATACAGTCATGCATTTTGACAATACCACAACAAATAGGTATCTATCATTTTAATATCGGTGTATATTTGATTGTTTTATATATTTTGTTAGATATATACTTAATAAGGTTGTAACTTGTATTTCAGGGTGGAGAGTCAACATGCATTGTTGAAAAGACAGCTTGGCTCGAGCCAGGGTAACTTTGAGACTTGTTGGCGGCATTCACACCCTCATTGAGACTTCACACACAAGAATCAAACAGTCTTTTGAGAAGAGCAAAAATGTTGTCCAGCATAAATACAAATCAATTGTATTTAGAGAGCTGCGAGGGATGGTTTCGATGCATGGATTGAACTTGATCTAAGATGAATTGAGCGCTATTGGTGAACATGGTGTAGACCCTCGTGTGGGTGTATCGAGAAAGAGATGCGGGCTGCCTTGTGGTCATGAGATTGACGAATATAAGAGATCGGACATGCCAATTCCACTTGATAAGGTTGACGCCTTTTGGAGAAAATTAGATATCATACCTCCAAAGGTAGAAGATCCTGGAATTGTCGAAGAAATGGGCAGCCGATTTAAACAAGAAATTGTTGAGCTATCGTCCAAGTGGGAACAAGCACCTGAGACCGAGAGGTTGTTAATCTTAAAGAGATTGACTGAAATAAATCAACCTCCAACGACATCACTTACTCATCCCGTTGAAAAACAGAAAGTGTTGACTCGTGGTCGTCCTAAGTCTGTAAAGACTAAAAAAGACAAGTCAACCAAACGGGATCCGAGTAAGTTTGAGTATGTCCAGTCCATAGAAGATAGTTGTTCACCATGCGAAGAGATTGCATACGAGGTTGGTCCGTCCATTAAACAACCTCTTACCCTCAGTTCGACACCGGCACTTAAGCCAAAGAAGAAACAGTATTTTTTATCCTTTTTAAGATAGAAAAAACCGGTTATACGCTAACGAAATATTTATGGATTGATACATCTTTTTTCAATAGGTTGTCCGGCAAAGGACTCGAATCGCGACTACGAGTGGTTTTATCCAACAACTACCATCCTATTTGCACAGTTGGATTGTAGAGACAAAAAATGTTAAAAGTGATGGTCATTGTGGATTCCGTGCCGTAGCAGACCAACTTGGCCGCACAGAGGAATCGTGGGGTAGGATTAGAGGAGAACTTCATCACGAGTTGACTACCAACCAAGAGTTATACAACAATGTGTTCATTGAACATGGTCGCGTTGAAGAAGTGTTGCATTCTAAACTACTACAAGGAGCCGACCTAAGGAACACCGGTTTTGTTTGCGAGAAATGGGTCATTTGGTCGCATCGGCTTTCAATGTTGCGCTCGTGTGTTTGGATTTACAAATTCCGATGACGTATTTGCCCTTAAGAACCCCAATCCCAAGTGATCCATAGATGATATGTATTGGATTTGTGAATAATGATCATTATATTCAGGTACACACCATATCAAGGATATTATCTGATGTTATTTATGTTATATATATATCCATGATATTGATATGTAGTATATTTTGTAGGTGTTCTTGCGCGAGGAGTCCATTACCACCGAGATAAATGGAATACATACCGACTTCAATGTGCGGGCCGGAAAAATTGGATTGGCGACCGACTTAATTTGTATAGTGACGGTGTGGGAACCGCTATCGGTCGAAGCGCTGCGACTATCTCTTTAGATTAGCTTCAGTTGTAAATCACTATGTTCATTACTTTTATAAATCAACTTGTATTGTAAATCAATTTGTGAATCAATTTGTGTTGTAAATCAATATTTTGCTTTTATGTCATTTAACTTATAAGTAAATCAATCTTTAATACAAAATGCATACCATCAAAAGAAATAATAGTAACACATGACTACCAATGTGCATAATACAATAACATCGTCTTTAAATACAACAATATCCAAATTGAAATACATAATACAATAGTCAACTTCAACTAACACTTCTCCTCCTACGACTAGACGCAGGTTGCGAAGGTCCTGCCTGATGTGGTCCCTCATCATCTGGACCTCCTAATGCATTATATGCTCGTAGGATCACTGACTCAAACTCTTCCCTGGAGATAGATCGGTCTCCAGCTCTCAATCGTTGCACCATCGGTTGCATTAAACCCCGTGCAGATCTAACAATGTCCCAAGCATCTAGCGGAGCAGTATCAGCTGCGTTGCTGACGTAGGCGGACCGACGGTCGGGGTCTTGAACGATGGGATGTGAATGTGTGTAATACCATTTAAGATATGAAGGGTCACACTGTCCTGCTGGTCAGGCAGGTCGACCAAGTCTCTCGTCAGATAACACATGACTATCCCATTGTACAAAGTACTTGACAAGTACCCCCCATATCGCCGCAGTCTGTTGGGTTTCCTTTCGGGACACCGGAGCAATAGGGACGTATGGAATTGTCTGTACATATCCAAACTGTCTCGACTCGATCGGGATGATATGGCTCCACAATGGTGTTTCCGAGATGCATCCATGGTAATACGAGATCGTGGAACGGAAAATGTTGTCTCACCGTCTCGGTATATGGCTTCCAAATAACTGTACCAATTTAAAAACAAAAAATTACAACATGTATATTTGACACGAGATTTTCACGTATATAAAAACACATTAATACTCACTTCACGGGTTTCATGGAGTCAAGAACCTCACGCACCGACATTAATCTTTCGATAGAAGTTCCTTGTCCACCCTTTGGTAGCCACCTCTTTGCAAGAGGATTTTCCTCACTATCGCACGTTATGTGGAGGCCTAAACACCGGGAATCGTTCATATATCCATGCCTACGTGAAATGCAATAAGAAGACACAATAATCGTTCATAATCTAATAAATATTTATTTCAACATATTGAAAATAAGTAAAAATATGAACTTCTTACCTCCAACAACGTGGAATATCCACCATTTGTTTGGTTGTAATCCTAGACGCTAGCCCTAGCTGTCTATACGAGATAAGCAAGAGTGGCGGCTCCCATGCATATGTATGAACACTATCAAGCTCAACCAAGAACTCCGGTAAGAAGTATTTACCCGAGTGCCACTCTTATCAAGAAAATTGTACAACCTAAGGTGTACAATAAATACGCCCTAGCCGAGAATGCGCGCCTTTCGGATCATCGACATAGCATCTTCACTAAACCTCTCCCTAAGCCACTCTAGCCTAACAGATGATCCTCGCACCGCGCATTCCTTCTATGGCTTCGTATGAAACTCCCAACCACCGCTCAACATCAAAAGTAGATGCTGGTGTAATACTCCGTCTTGATAAAACTGGAGTCCCTGTGATCGGAAGACCAGTAAGGCAAAATACATCATCCAATGTGATTGTCATTTCGCCAAAGGGTAGATGGAAGCTATTGGTCTCAGGGTGCCAGCGTTCCACAAATGCACCGACCAATACTTTGTCAACTTCAAAGTAAGAGGTTCGCCTTAATCGAAACAACGTGGACGCTTTGACAACGTCCAACCACAAAGGGTGACATACATCTCTGCGACAACTCCGAACTAATTTCTCGGTATGGTTATTGCACTTGAGAAGCTCTCTCTTCCCCGCCATATCAACCGTGCTACGTGCGACTCATACGTAGTCAGTAGAGATGGATTAACAGGACCACTAGGAAATAGAGTATATGTCTCGTCTGCCAAATCCTCCCTAACATTTTCTTCTCCTACATCTCGAACATTTTCCTCTCTATTATCTCCAAAACCAGCATCTCTTTCAAAACTATAGTCATCATGTGTACAGGAGAGTGTTGTTGTTCCTGAGACGTGTGGGGATCCTCGGGCGGTTGTTGTTCACGCCGAGCTCTTTCTCTTCGTTTGAAGCGGTGAGTCTTCTTCTTTCGTAGACATTTGCTAATTTACCTGCAATAATCACAATATATATCAGCAGAGATTGAAGAATATAACATGTAGAGGAAATTGGGAAGGTATGAAGGAATACCACACACTGTTCGGGAAGCACCAATAGAACACCTCAGTGGTGTTCGGGCAAGAGTCCAGAACACTATAGTGGTGTTTGGGCTATTAAGTAGAACGCTGCGGTGTTCGGGCTATATAGTGGAACACCGATGCCTTTCGGGCCAACGAAGGAACACAGGCGTGTGTTCGGGATTAAATGTGGAACACTCAAAGGATGTTCGCTGCCTTATGGAACACCCGTGGTGTTCGGATTGATCCTAGGAACACCGCCGTGGTGTCCGGAGTTACCCCGAACACCACCGCCGTGTTCCGAGGACCCCGAACACCTCATTTTTGTTCGAAGAACCAGCCCGAATTCCTTTCGATCGTTATGACTTATAACACAAATTAAAACCCAAAGATACAAATTGAAATCATTTGAACTTAAAAAGTAGAAGAATTTCATACCTAGGGCTTTCTTCATTGTTTGAATTTCGTCTTCTTCTACTTCGTGAAATCAAGGTGAAGCTTCTTCTTCTTCTTCTTCTTCTTCTTTCTTCCTGGCTTCCTTCTTCCTTGCACAAAGCTGGGTTGTAAGAGTTTGAAATACAATGGTGTTGTTGGTGTTGTGTTTATTTCTGTTCTGATGTTAACAACGGTGTAGGAAGATCAGTGGTGTTTGAAATTGAAATTGGGTTTGAATTGGGTGGTGTATTGAGTAATAGGGTGGGGTGTGATGATATATGGTGGGTGTATTGGGAAAGAAATAATGAGTTAAGTGAGAGGGGTAAAATAGGAAATGTTGGGTGGTGTATTTAGAAATTTTGTTGGTGTAAAATTAGTGGGGTGGGTGTATTAAGTAAATGGGTGTATTAAGAGGAAATGGTGGTGTTAATAGCAATGCTCTTCCCCAAATTAATAAGTACGCCCCTTTTAATTATTATAAAAATATCATTATAAAATTTAACATATTTACCATTTATTTAATTATTACAAAAATGTTATTAAGATGTTTGGTGAGATCGAACACCTTTAGGAGTGGTCTGTCAGACCGATTTACCTTTAGGAGTGTTTGATCAGTACCCATCGAACAAATCTAAAGTTATTCTGTAAGTACCCCTAAACTCTTTTGTGAATTTTATAGTGGTTTTTCTCTCGATAGTGTACATTTTTTCTTCAAAATGGCGGGCTTTCACTCTGTGTGTATATGTGTCTGTATGAGTGTGTGTGTGTGTGTCTGTATGTGTGTGTGTGTGAAATTGTAAGAGAGGAAAAGGGAGAAGGGAGAATGACGGGGAATAGAGATGTTAAAAGGGCCACAGCTCGTAGGGTTGGCCCGTTTAAACAGAAAAAAATAGGGTTAGGGCTCAATATTTTTTGCCCGTTTAAAATCAGGGCTTTTTAGGACTGGTCCGTTTAACCCGCGACCCGTTAGGGCTGGCCCGCCAGCCCGTGTAATATTAATTAGGCCGTAAAAAGTTTAGGAGATACGTAAAACAACCACTATGAGAATAAAATCAACAACATTTAATCCAAAGTTAAACACATTTATCCTTTGCACTACAGGTCTTCTTTGTATAGTTGTGAATAAATACTGAAACATAAACAAAAATGTTGGAAAGAACTGCTAAGTAGAGTATTACATTATTTATTTTGAGAATAACAAGTTGGAAATTATAAGACATCGATGTAAAAAATGTTTAGTTTATATTTCTTTTAAAAAACATAAGAAACTATCAAAGTTATGAATGGTTTAATTATCGATTCACTATTTTAAAATATTGTTATATTATATCTTTAATCGTGATTCGATAGTGGCCCATTTAGCCCGAAACCCACTAGGGTTAGGGTTAGGTCTGCAATATTTGTGGCCCAAAAAAATGGACCGTTTAGCCCGCAGCCCGTTAGGGCCACAACCCGTTAAGACTGGCCCGAAATCGCTAGAGCTAGCCCGTTTAACATCTCTAACGGGAAAGGAGGATGGAAGGGGGAAAAGGGAAGGAAAAGGAAGGCGGGCTTGACTGGTTGGGTGTGGGGGTGGTGAGGGGGAAAGGGGAGGAATGGGGTTGCTGCTGGGGAGGTGGGGGAAGGGGGTCGCTGGGAAGGAGGAAAGGAGGGGTGAAATGGAAAATTGAAGGGGTGTACTTAGTATTTAGAGGGGTTTATAATTTAGGAGGGTGTACTTAGTAATTGTGGGGGGGTGTGAATAGCGATTCTCTAAAATAAAAGTTTTGACTTACATTTTTTAATATTTTATGTTACAGGTTAAGAGTGTACTTTTGATTTTTTTTTTGTCAACTTAATTAAAATTTGACCGATAATCTACATAAGTTTATTTTTTTTTTACAAAATTACGAAAGTTGTAATTTATAGTATTTTTAATGTAATTTTTAATTAATAAAATTTTATTTTCTAAAACATAAGTAAAGTATGCAAAATTTTAATTTGATTTAGTCACATGTTGACTTTTAAAAATAAAAAGTGAACTTTTTGCCTGAAATGGAGGGAGTAAATCATAAAGCACGTAATTTGTAATACTTGAAAAATATTACTGCCTTCATTCTTCCCAAAGAGTTATCATTTCAAAAATCACTGGACATATAACCAAAACATGACAATAGGCAAAGTAGGCCTATTGTGCAACTCAACTTAGGATCTCTACAGTATCCTATAATCACTCAATACACTTTATCTCATGTATAGCATAAACTGTCACATAACACTATCGTCGCGTACTATATATATCACGACTCATTACAAGTTACTTCGTTCGAATTGGAACAATAATCACAGTATGTCATCTCATGTATGATTGAAATAACTAAAGTCAAGTTCTTACGAATAATCACTTTCACAATACGTCATCCAATATCGTAGGAGAATAAATAACAACCCGTAGTGAATCATACTACACATTAATCAACTCCGTAGAGTCAATTCTACACATTAATAAATTAACTACAAGATTTGACGTTTGTTTAATACGTCCTATGCAACTCCACAACAATAACATTTAACAATGATACAAATATCACAAGTGAGTTATAATAACCTCACACCACAAATAACCATCTTATAAAAGTTACGACAAATTACGTAATATCAAACACACAACCGGTGTAACCAAATTTCCAAACGAAACACTCGAATCATCCAAGAATCCCCAAATCACACACGTGGTCTCATCAATTATGAAATCCTAACGAACTCCGTTAGAGTCATTTTTGGTTTCTAATGAGTTCGAGTTTACGCAAATTAATCATACCGTAAACTTAACAATTACTAACCATATTTCACATTTCTAACATATAGACATAAGTCTCCAACCCATCCAAAAAGTCAACCACGAATTCAAAAGGTCAATAAAGTCAAACATACTCAAATTTGATGATTTCTAACATATTTCATCAAATAACAAGTCCAAGATGAATAACAATTCAACAAGTCTCATGGCAACCTCTACACATAGCCATTGATTAACAACTAGCATAATATCCTTTGGAATGGTCAATTACTATTTCTTTCAAGAAATTACACAAAGATGAACAATTACACATCCTAGGGCTGCTCTTAGCCTAGCTCAAGCTCATCTTTTGTCTAAGCTTAAAATTGAAGAGGATTTTTGGGCTCAAAAGGCTAATATTTCTTGGCTAAAAGAGGGGGACCGTAACACTAGATTTTTTCATGCAACAGTAAAGAAGAAGAGGCAAAAGCTTTTTATTCATAAGATTAAGGATCGGCAAGGTCATTGGCTTACTAATAAGGTTGATATTCAGAATGAGGCGGTTGGTTTTTATGCAGATCAACTTCAAGGGCAATGTACGACTCCGTCGGATGATTATTTGTTTCTCATTCCACGTATTATTACAGAGGAGGATAATGGGACTCTTACGGTTGTTCCGTCTATAGAAGAGGTGAAGACTATTGTTTTTGATATGAATGGGCAGAGTGCTGCGGGTCCGGATGGTTTTACGGGGGAATTTTACAAAGCTTGTTGGGAGGTGATCAAGGATGATTTAGTCCGTGCCATTGGAGAATTCTTTTCGGGGTTTCAAGTGCCACGTAGCTGGACTAGCACTTTAATCGTGACCATTCCCAAAGTGGAAAATCCAACTTCCTTTTTGGATTTAAGGCCAATCAGTCTTTGCAATTTTTGTAACAAAGTTGTCACCAATTTATTAACTCGTCGTTTGGCCCCAATTCTTCCTCGGATTATATCCCAGCAGCAAAGTGGTTTTGTTCGGGGTAGAGTGATTCATGAAAATGTGCTTCTAGCTCAAGAGATCATGCAGTCCATCACCAGAAAAGTTCGCGGATCCAATGTTGCCTTAAAGCTGGATATAGCAAAAGCTTATGATAGGCTTTCGTGGTTTGGTTTAATAAAGGTTATGCGTCAGTTTGGGTTTGATGAGGTTTGGATTAACTTAATCTATAGATGCATTTCTAATAGCTGGTTCTCCGTTCTTGTTAATGGGGAAGCTTGTGGTTTCTTTCACTCTACCAGGGGGTTGAGACAAGGTGACCCGTTATCTCCTTGTCTGTTCATTATTGCTGCTGAAGTTATGAGTAGAGGCCTTAACCAATTGCATGATGCTAATCCCCATTATAGATTTAAAACTAATCCAAATGTTCCGGTGATCTCCCACTTAGCCTATGCTGATGATGTGCTTATTTTCTGTAATGGATCTAAAGGTTCGCTTTAGGCTCATATGAAGTATCTTGAATGGTACCAAGGGTTTTCGGGCCAGCTTGTTAATGTCCAGAAGTCTTGTTTTATTACGGGGAAGCATGATATAGTGAGAGATGGTATTATTGCAGGAGCTACGGGTTTTGTCAAACAGGACTTACCTATAAAATATTTAGGTTGCCCTCTGTATATTGGGAGGTTAAAGATTAGTCTTTTCAGTCCTTTAATTCAGAAAATGGAAGCCAGGCTTGCTTCTTGGAAAGGAAAGCTTCTCTCCTTTGGTGCTAAGCTTACTTTGATTAAATCGTGTCTGGCAGCTATTCCCCTTTATTATATGTCCCTTATTCATCCTCTTAAAGGGATTATTCAAAGGATGGAGCGTATCATCACAAGGTTCTTCTGGAGTAATGTTGACGGGTCGCGCAAATGTCATTGGCTGTTGTGGGACAAAATGAGTTGGCCTATTGATGAAGGGAGTTTGGGTTTGCGGAGATTTGAGGATGTCGCCATGGCTTTTGCCATGAAGCTTTGGTGGAGACTTCGGACTACGGACTCTCTTTGGAGTAGATTTATGTTGGCTAAATATTGCAGAGGTATTCACCCTATGGATGCTTCTCGGAAATTTTATGAGTCCCATATTTGGCGTCGTATGTTGGATGCTAAGCCTTTGGTTGAAAGCCGGTTAGGTTGGAGGATTGGCAGAGGTGACATTACGATTCATGAACGGTGGCTGGATGGTAATATGGGTAATCTTCCTTTTGATCATATTGAATTTTCTTCCTTGTTTGATAACGGGGTTCCTCGTATTGATCACATCCGGGAGGTTTATGGGGCTCAACTTCTTTCTTTAATTCAAGATCATTCGTTGTCTATTATAGATCAACCGGATACTCCTATTTGGTTACCCTCTTCTTCTGGTAAGTTCTCTGTTAGCTCGGCTTGGCGGGAATGTAGAAGGCCGAAAGTTCGGTCGTCTATTTTGTCTTTCTGCTGGAATAAATACATTCCTACCAAAGTCTCGGTTTTTCTTTGGAGGGTCATTCATGGTGGTATCCCTACGGATGATAGAGTTAAAAGAAAGGGCATTCAGTTTGCCTCTAAATGTGAGTGCTGTTTAGAAGCAAGGGAAGAGTCTATCCCTCATACCTTTATTCATAGTGAAATTGCTAAAAAGGTTTGGCAGCATTATGACTCTCTGTGTGGTGTTCACATGTTCTGGGGTGATTTAAACCAAATGCTTTTCTGCTGGTGGAATGGTTCGCCTTCTTACAAGAATAGTGTTTGTTCTTATTTACTTCAAGTTCTTCCAGCCTTAATCCTTTGGGAAATTTGGTTATCAAGGAACAAAAGTAGGTTTGAGAGAGCTGTCATGAACCATTTGTCGATCATTTACAAAGTTCAAGAGCAAGTCCGAAGTATTGCAAAGGCTTTTGCTTTGTCTTTTTTGGGGGACTCTTCCGATGACCACCTCTTTTCCTTCTTTGGGTTGAATAAGGCTGGCTTTAGTGGTCATAATATTCGTCTGGTGACTTGGCAACATCCTTCTCATGATTTCATCAAAGTTAACATGGATGGGGTTTTTCGTGGTAATCCGGGTTTGGCTGCGGGTGGAGGTGTTTTTCGGGATAACAATGGTGATTTCCTTTATGGCTTCTGCAAATATTATGGTCATTCTTCTAATATGATGGCTGAGGCTTTGGCTGTTCGTGACGGCCTCCTTTTGGCTTACAATCGTGGTTATTTGAGGGTTTGGTTGGAAGTGGACTCTCTTCCCCTCACGAATATCATTATTCGAGAATTTCATATCCCTTGGGCTGTTTGGTATGTTGTTGCTCACATTCATAGAATTATGTCTTCTATGGAGGTCTGAGTTACTCATATCCTTCGGGAAGGAAACGGTGTTGCGGATGGTTTAGCAAATTTTGCTGCGGATGAGAAAAGGGATGTTGAATTCCTATCTTATTTGGATCTCCCTAGTCGATGTCGAGGGTATTTTATCCTCGATAAAGCCAAGACTCCTTATATCCGTGTGAAATAATTATGTTGCTGTTGTTTGTCCTTTTTACAGGTGTTCTTTCCTGGTTCAGTCGTCCTTTTGTAGGGGACGATTTCGGTTCATTGGGGACGAGTCGTCCAGTTTGCTCCTGTTTCAGTCGTCCCTTTGATGGGGACGATTTCAGCGTATTGGGGACGAGTCGTCCTTTTTGTTGCTGTTTCTGTCGTGCCTTTGTTGGGGACGACTTCGGTTTTTTGGGGACGAGTCGTCCTCTTCTGTCTGGTTTGGGCCTGTTTGAATTTTCTTTGGTTTTCCCCTTTCCCCTTATGTAATGGGCAGCTTAGAAGCTGGCCCTTCCCCTTAGATTTTATTTATTTTCCGGTGGTTGAGGTTGTCATGTCCCCCACCTTGTTTGTAATTTTTTTCATATTTAATAAAATTTAGGGAGTGCCGTCTCCTTTCGCCGGAAAAAAAAAAATACACATCCTATATGCTTTATTATTCCAATTCAACTTATAAACATTCAAAACATTATAGTTACTTACCTCTTGATGAATTCATTCCAAGAAAACCCAAGAATACCAACATGCAATAGGTGGAGAGTGATCCTCTAGTCAAGACCTTCAAAATGGTGTGCTTGGATTGTGATTTGGTCTCCAAATGAGCAAGAAGCAAGGATATTATTCTCTAGCACAAACTCTTCTCACCTTCTCTCTAACTTTGCCAAGGTTGAAGATGTTAAAATGGTGTATGAAGGGAGTCTCTCATGGTGTATAAGTGACTAAACACACCTGACTTTCCTGCCTTGGTCGCGGCTTGATCTCAGCCTTTGAGATCAAGTCAAATGGTCAATGACTTAAAATCTTGTCTAACAAAATAACAGAGTCTGGCGCTTTGCACGGCCGTGTCATGTAAAGGCGCACGGCCGTGCCAAGAAAGGCTGCACGGCCGTGCCAAACTTACTGGAATCCTTGCACGGCCGTGTCAACAAAGGTGCGCGGCCGTGCCAAACCTTACTGGAATGTCTGGCCACTCTTAGGTTTGATCCTAACGTCAAATCATGGTCAAACACACTCGAAACACACCCGAATCATCCCGCGATGGTGGACGAATGATAATAAACATAAGTCTCACACGCACAACGAGTCAAACAACTCTCAAACTAACCCAACTTACAGGTTAATGACAAAGCGAACATGCTTGTCGTTAGCAAACGAATCTAAGCCAAGGTTAGGTCAACCAACCAAAGAGGAAATGTAACTTATACGAACGCCAATTGATGTCGAGGCTAGTCTCGAACGGATATAGGAATAAGGTGCAACTCACCCTAAGTTAAACACGCATCAAACACGGATCATGACATGATACGTCACGCTTAACAAGCATGACACCTCACTCTCCGAGGGTTTTAAGGTCAAAATCGAGAGACTACGAGTGAACCCGAAATGAAGTTGGGTCGGGGTATTACATAACCGGTGACCCGTCATCTATCATTTTGTTTTCGCTGCACTTTCATCTTTATTCACGTAACCTTCATCCATAAGTCCACACGCAACAAATTCGGTATTTGTTACGCATCAAAAGTACTACCCTTAGTAAAGTTTACATAACTTCACAAACCATTCGTCCTTACCAAAAGAAAACAACTATCTAGAAATAAGATTTTCGAGCTACCAAACGCAGCGACTTGCAAGCTAACGCGAACCTTACTCGATCTCACCGTGAACTTTCGGGCTGGCTTGGATCTAAGGAAAAACATTTAAACAATAAACGGGGTAAGTCGAAACTCAATAAGTTACTAAATACAACTACATGGCATGACATAATGCTCAAGCAATAAACGTAACATGGCATTAACATTTATATACCACAATTGAACATATATCATCATACTTGATATACAAATCATTCAACTCACATAGCACCTTGATTAACACATAAGTGCTCGTAAATAAACCACGTTATAGAAGGATATCATATCTCTTTCTTCAACCTTGTGTAGCTCCTACAATACACAAACAACCAATAGTGCCTCGATACCCGTGTACGTAGTATCGACGTCCCCGACACAATCCCATTGGGTTCAACCTAGCAAGCCAAAGTCATGCATATTGCTACAACAGTGGGGCTACTTCTCAACTGTGGCCAACAGAAGAGGGGTATGTGAACTCCGGTACGGTGACTTGGAGCGATCATAAACGTTGGTTTGTAAAGACTATAAGTCGTCCCACCATAACGTTAGTAACGACGACGCCAGCTGGACTTACACAACATACAAGTAGGTATTCTTACTCAACTTATTCAAATAACCGTCAAGTTCAAAAGTAGTGAACTTGACAAATATCACGTAGATTATATTATTCTACAACATATAATCATCAAATATATTGTTCAACGTCTTAAAACACAACTTTAGAGCTAATTTACAAGTCTCTAACATACCAGTATCAAACACTCGGAGGACCGGAATCCATACCAATTGAACTCTAATTTTCATAGTAATTTAACTAGTGATTCGGAGAATTGTAATCTTCCCAAAAATCTACTTTTGGTGTCATTTCTTGAAGTTCATAAATTTGGGTATAATTGTTATATGTAATTTTCACCATTTAAAGTCTCTAACATGTTCTTTAGTTCAATTCCATGGTTGAGCTCTTAAATTCAACATGCAACATCATCCAAACCCAACACTTAACACATAGACATGTTATACATCTCAACATATCATTTAAACATGAATATACCAAGTACACAAGTCATGCATGTTTAATTAAGAACAAGCATGCAATAGTTTTTAAGCATACAAAAGGGATTAGTAACTTACCTAGAATATGGAAATCAAACCAATAAAATGCAAATCAAAGCCTTCTAAGTTGGTCTCCAAGTCACCCTCTACACTTTGATGGTCTTGGATCAAAATTTGGATGGTTGGATGAGGAGATGTGCTCTACACACACTAATCTCACACTAAATCTCCCAAACAAGTTTCTCTAGGTTTCCATGGAAGAAGATGAGAAAAATGAAGTGTATGAGGTCTCTCACAAGGTGGGGAGTGAATAAAGGCTGGCCAACAAAAGTCAAGGGTCAAGTTTAAATCTCAGCCATAGGATTGAGAATAGATGGTCACACAACTTAAAATTCATTCAAACAAAATAACAGAGTACGGCCTTATGCGGTCGCACTATGCGGACACGCATAGCTTCTAAGTGAGCTCTTAAAGCGGCTGCATGGTTTCCAGAAAGTTGTGATTCCAAGCGAACTAGCATAATGCGGACGCATAGCTCTTATGTGAGCGCCTAGGGCGGCCACATAGAATCCAGAAAGTTGGGGTTTTGGGCAAGCTCGCACAATGCGGCTGCATAGGGGCTGGTTCAAGTCAAAAAGGCTTCTAAACACATCAAAGTGATTCTAAAATGTACCCAAGTCACCCTAAGGTAATGCGAACCTAAATTCAAGTTTGAAACACATCCGAAACTCATTCTAAACAACATGCAACATGGCCGAAAGTAGTCACCTCACATCCATGAATGATCATAAGAACTAATATTAAGCTAAAGCATTAACATGTCTACCATACTAGTATTATTAGATGTACAAGAACTAAGGCATAACCATATTGAACATGTTACCCAAGCAATTTAGACACATATGATGAACATAAATGACACATAACAAAGCAAGCATCTAAAGCATAACGAATTCAGGGTATTACAATTTGTGTCTATCGCATTCCTTCGCGATCCGACTCTGGATTCCACGTAGGAATCCGGGTAGGGTCGCGACAGTTGGTATCAGAGCATAAGTTAGATAACCTGGAATGGATTCATGGTTTAGGAGGGTGGGTTGTGTGTTTGAGTCGTTAACGTCGAGTGTTTGTTGCAGGTGTTTGATAATGGTAGAAACACGTCATGGTACCAATATGGATGTGGTTGGTACAAGTCACCATCAACGGGGAGTTCCGCCGACAGGGCAACAGAATGCACCACCTGAGGTAAATGTGAATCCGAATGAGGCTTTTATGCATACTATGCAGGGATTTATGCAAGCTATAATAGAAATAAACCGACAGACTATAGATATGCACAGACAGGCCATGGCAGGACAAGGACAAGCAAGGAGGAACAGAGTAGATCAACCAGCTGGGGGTAATGGAGACTATGATTGCAGATTGGGGAGATTCTTGAAGATAAAACCTCGTAGTTATGATGGTGAGCCTGATCCGATGAAAGCGAAAAGGTGGATTGAATCTCTGGAAAAGATTTTTGTAGCAATAGAGTGCATCGAGGAAGACAAAATCAAGTTTGCAGCGTTTAAACTGGAGGATGCAGTGGAGCACTGGTGGAAGCTACTAGAGGCAAGTTGGGTGTAAGATCGTGTGGTTCGCACTTGGGAGATGTTTTTAAGAGAGTTTAGGAATTATTTTGTTCTGGATGTGGTTCAAGCAAAGAAGGAAGTAGAATTTCTTGGTCTTGATCAGGGGATGATGACAGTGGCTCAGTACTTTGCCAGGTATACTGAATTGGTAAGGTATTATGTACATTTGATTCCAACAACAGAGAAGAAGATCTACCATTTTGTGAAAGGTTTGAGGACGGAATACCGTAAGCAACTCTTACCACTTGAGTTGCAGAGTTATCAAAGTGCAGTGGACAAGGCTTATAAGATTGAGCATGATATAGAGGAGCAACGAGGCAAGAAGGGTAGTACAAGTGGGAACTCGTAAGCTTCACAGTCACAATGAAAGAGATCGGGCGCAAGTGGGACTACTAACAGGGGGAGTAACACTAGCCGCCAGGGAGGACAGTTTCGTCAGCCAACTGGGAATCAGGGAAATGTTGGTCGTGGACAGCGTGATGCAAGAGTTACTTGTGGGTTTTGCAAGAAGAGTGGGCATAATAAAGATAAGTGTTGGTTGAAACACAGGAAATGTTTGTTGTGTGGTGACGACACACATTTTAAGCGAGTTTTCCCTAAGAACAAAGGGACACAACCGGGAGGTGTACAACAGAACGGTGGGGTTAAGAGGGATAACGAGGGTCGCCCTAGAGTTCAAGGTAGAGTCTTTGCCTTAGACCAGAGGGGAGTCCCCGAGGCCCCTAATGTCATAGGAGGTACTTTAACCATTTCAAGTGAGAAAGCCCGAGTGTTAATAGACCCAGGGTCATCACATTCTTATATTGTATCACATTTTGTTTATCATTTATATGCTATACCTGAATCGTTACCATATGTGTTGGAGGTGTCTACTCCGTTGGGAGAGCGCCACGTAGCATTGGATGTTTATCGTGCTTGTAATGTGGTTATTGATGATCATCACTTACCTGCGAATTTCGTCATATTGCCTATACGTGATTTTGATGTTATTTTGGGAATGAATTGGCTACACAGTCATCATGCTATTATTGATTGCTGTAGGAAGTTGGTTACCTTTGATTTACCGAATGTGCCTTCATTTGTGTTTATAGGTGATAAGATTATGGGCGGTATTCAGCTTATTTCAGCTTTGAAAGCTCGAAAGTTGTTGTCTCATGGATGTTCGGGGTATTTGGCATGTGTTGTTGATAGATCGCAAAAGGTTGTTACTTTGGAAGATGTTCCTATTGTTTGTAAATTTTCGGATGTATTTGTAGCTGATTATGATTTGCCTCCAGACCGCGAGTTAGAATTTTGTATTGAATTGTTATCGGGGACCGCACCAATTTTGAAAGCACCTTATCGTATGGCGCCTGCTGAATTGAAAGAGTTGAAAGTCCAATTGGAAGAGTTACTTGATCGAGGTTTTATTAAACCGAGTGTATCGCCTTGGGGTGCATCGATGTTGTTTGTGAGGAAGAAAGATGGGTCTTTGAGGTTATGCATTGATTATAGGGAATTGAATCAAGTGACCATTAAGAATAAATATCCTCTTCCACATATAGATGATTTGTTTGATCAACTTCAAGGTTCTGTAGTGTACTCTAAGTTTGATCTCAGGAGCGGTTACCATCAATTGAAGGTTCGAGTGGATGATATTCCTAAGATGGCTTTTTGGACTCGTTACGGGCACTTTGAATTTGTAGTTATGCCTTTTGGATTGACTAATACACCAGCCGTGTTTATGGATTTAATGAATAGGGTGTTCTTACCTTATCATGATTGCTTTGTGATTGTGTTCATTGACGATATTTTAGTTTATTCTAAGTCCCAAGAAGAGCATGAGAATCATTTGAGGTTTTTGACAGTACTAAGAGAGAAGAAGTTGTTTGCTAAATTTAGCAAGTGTGCCTTTTGGCTTGAGGAAGTGGCTTTTTTGGGCCACATTGTATCGGGAGATGGTATAGCGGTTGATCCGGCTAAGATTGAAACAGTTGTGAATTGGAAAAGACTCGAGACTGTGACGGAAGTTCGTAGCTTTTTGGGTTTAGTGGGGCATTATCGAAGGTTCATAGAAGGGTTTTCTAAGATTGCAACCCCGTTGACTACTTTGACATAGAAGAACAAAACTTTTGTTTGGAATGATAAATGTGAAGTGAGCTTTAAGGAGTTGAAGAAGAAATTGACTACGACACCGGTTTTAGCATTACCGAACGGACGTGATGGGTTGCTTATTTATAGTGATGCTTCAAAAGAAGGTTTGGGTTTTATATTGATGCAGAATGGAAGGGTTATAACATACGCTTCTCGAAAGTTAACTTAGTGTGAACAGAATTATCCGACTCATGATATGGAGTTAGCAGCGATTATTTTTGCACTTCACAAGTGGAAGCATTATCTCTATGGGGCTAAGTTGAGGTATTTACTGATCATAAGAGCCTTAAGTATTTATTTTCATAAAAGGAGTTGAATAATAGACAACGAAGGTGGATGGAAAGGTTAAAGGATCATGATTGTACCATTTTATACCATCCGGGGAAGGCCAATGTTGTGGCCGATGCTCTTAGTAGGATGGTTTATGTTTCTTGTTTGATGGCACGAGAATGGAAGATGCTTGAGGATGTTCAGGATTGGAGTCCTTGTATGTCTAACCATGGGGTAATATTTGCTAACATTCGTGCTACACCGATTTTGCTTCAGTGATTTAAGGAAACTCAGGAGAGTGATCCGGAATTGAAAAAGTTGATCGAGGAACTAGATGAGGATAAGACAGCAGATTTTTCGAGGAATAATGTTGGTATGCTTTTGTTTCGAGGTAGATTTTGTGTGCCGGCAATAGATGATGTGAAATGGCAAGTGTTAGATGAGGCTCATAAATCTAAGTATACGATTCATCTAGGGAGTACGAAAATGTATAGGGATTTGAAGAAGAATTTTTGGTGGAACGGAATGAAAAGGGAAATAACCGAGTTTGTTTTGAGGTGTTTGACATGTCAAAGGATAAAAGCCGAACACCAATAACCAGCCGGATTGTTGCAACCATTGGAGATTCCAGAATGGAAGTGGGAGAATATTTCTATGGATTTTGTGACTGGATTACCACATACTCGACGAGGTCATGATTCGGTTTGGGTTATTGTCGATCGATTGACCAAGTCAGTTTATTTTGTTTCTATAGCGATGACTTATTCTATGGAGAAACTTGCTAACTTGTACATTAAGGAAATTGTGAGGCTACATGGGGTCCGACTAGCATTGTATCGGATAGAGATCCATGGTTTACTTTGCGATTTCGGCAGACACTTCAGAATGCATTGGGTTCAAAGTTGACACTTAGTATGGCATTTCATCCGCAAACAGATTGACAATCCAAGAGAACTATTCAAACACTTGAGGACATGTTGAGGGCTTGTTCAATGGACTTTAAAGGCATTTGGGATTAGCATATACCGTTAATAGAGTTTACCTACAACAACAGCTACTATTCGAGTATTGATATGGCTCCTTATGAGGCACTCTACGGAAGGAAGTGTTGTTCTCTGATTTGTTAGGATGAGGTTGGAGAAGCGAGGTTATGGGGACCCGATATGATTCACGAATCAGCCGAAAATGTGAAGATTATTTAGGAGAGATTGAAAATGGCCCAGAGTAGACAGAAAAGTTATGTGGATAATAAGCGACGAGACCTTGAGTTCGAGGTTGGTGATCGTGTTTTCTTGAAGGTGTCGCCACGAATTGGAGTTAAAAGATTTGGGAAGAAAGGTAAATTGGCTACGAGGTTTATTGGACCATTTGAAATTTTGGAGAAAGTTGGAAAATTGGCAAATAGGCTTGCTTTGCCACCATGGATGTCGGGTATTCATGCCGTGTTTTATGTATCATTGTTGAGGAAATATTTGTCGGATGCATCTGTTAGGTCCGAGGGTTGCTCAGTGTATAGGCTAGAGGGGGTGAATAGCCTATACTGTATGTAATAAAAATTTCATCCAATTTTTAACATTTAAAAATTGAGGAGTAGATGAAATGATTAATACAAGTTTATCATCTTCCTTATCGTAACTGCTTAGCCGAAGTTAGAAACATAGGACATCCTAGATCAGCAGATGTAGATCATGGACATTCTGAATCAGCAGATATGAAACATGCGTTGGAAGATATATGTTTAACTTAGGCGATGGAAATGAGTTTGAGCGGAAGAATAAACAAAGATAAGTTTAACAATTTAGATTAAAGTAATAAAGATTTGATATGAAAGAGAACTTGACATTGACTATAATCTGTATTAGATGCATCATTTACTTTCCTTAAACAGATTGCACATGATAAAGCAAATTATACAAGAAAGAGAAATCAAGGCTGAATGTAACAAATATATATATTATATTAAAATTCAGCAGAGGTTTGCTCAAAGGCAAACATGCTTAGTACATCAACCTAGACTCTCTATCCTAGCAATCTTTCCGGGAAGAAGGAAAGTGAAATGGAATACCCGAAGACTCAAATAAGAACTCTAATCCTAGCAGCTCCTAACAACCTTGGAGGTCAGTGAAGGAAAGTGCTAGTGTTAGAGTGATGAGAAGAGAATATTAGGAGTTGTTCAAATAGCAAGTATTTGAACAACTGAGTGCTAAGCACTCGACCAAATATGATGACACCTTATTGCACAATCGGCACAGCTTATAATGTAGTATAAGTCTGCCGATATGAATGCAATCTGGACATGTAAGTTCTGGCTCTTCATCGGACATCTTCAAGCTTGATCTGGCTTCAACGATCTGTAAGATACTTGGTCTCTTTGCTGGATGATGAAGTTGAGGCCATCGAAGAGACCGAGTTCTTCGAAGGAAGAAGAACTCAAATCAACAACAAGGTTGTTGATCGCGAGCTTCTCGCTTTTGGATTTTCTTCGCTCTCTCTCACAAAGTGTTTGTTCTTACACTTGTGATTTCTCACTCTGAAGGAGTGGTTCTGGATTGAATAAATGAAGATCAATACCACAACCTTTCTCAAGCATAAGCATACACAGTTTTTGTGTGTTCTAGTGCTTGTGCTCTCTCTCTTGTGCTTTTTAGAAATGAGGATGAGAGTCTTCTTATATAGCTGGAGAAGAAGAGGTGACCGTTGGTGTATTGAATAGGTTTATGCCCGTTGGTGATCTGAATCTCATAATGAGTACATTTTGGATTTGTTGGGCAAAGACCTTTAGTTAGGTTTGAGTCTTGAAGATGATCCGTGACACAGCCGGACATAGTTGGACGTGTCGAGCTTAGCCTGGATGCGTTGATTGATGTGGACGTATCATTGCTTTGACCGGAGTGCCGTCCCGTGCTTGGCCTTTCGGAAATGAAGCTTTGAAGACCGCGAACACCGTTCGAAGAGGAAATGTCTATTGGATAAACGTGAAGGTGCGGACATCGATGCGTATCTTGGATTTGTCGACAGATCTTGTAACGGATCTATTTTGGCTTGAAGTGCGTTGAGTAACGACCGATGTATCTAGTGATCTTACGTTTCTGGCGCTTGTTTCGATGAGGATTTGGCCGATTTCGAGATCCGCCATTATAGAACCGCGATGTAGAAACCGATGATCACGATGTTCCTCTTGAATAAATAGCTTCTCTCAGTTGTTCGATGAAGTGCTTTGGCGGATACGAGAATCCGATATAGAACTGCGATGTAGAGATGGCTATTTAGGCAGTCATAGCTGAAGGGAAATGTCTGCTAGTGAGACATCTGCCGATAGTCACGTCAGCTGGCAATTTGAAGAGCTTGATTCATATGAAGGTTTGTCATCATTCTGGTAGGACAAAGACTCGGATATGTACAAAGACTTCCTAGTCTAATGACCTATGCATTGTTTCAACAAGCTGCCACACTAACCGACGCACCTTTTAGCCACTTGTGAAACATGCGTTGTAATGGGAACAAGCAAATCACTGTGTTGGAATATGCATACATATATATCAGCTGATTTACAGGCATATTCCTAACAATCTCCTCCTATTTGCTTGGGACCATTACTACAATTGACTTATACATATAGCTCTTTAAAGCAGTTGTTCAATCCTTAGTAATAACATGCCACTACTGAATATTCAGTTTATATCAAGGCATGCCCTAGGTTGAACTTACAAGCGATAGCGTATGTATAGTCACCTATTGCTAAGTATTTACAGACTCAATAAATGAAAGAACAAATACGAAGCAATAACTGAAATGATTGTTAGGCAAATGATAATATTGCCTTAAGAGTGTGTTTCTTGCATCGGATGATCTGAAGAATGTTGCTCAAGCAAGAAGTAGAAAGTATAAGTAACTTGTTATCTAGTTCTTAATCGAATTGATTAAGCATCTTCATCTAGTCAGCGTATTATAATAGTCATATAGTATTTTGCTGTATGGGTAGATACACAATCTTACAACAGTCCTACAAGTTGTCTATCTCTCCTCCTTAATATTTGTCTATCTCTTCTCCTTAATATTTGTTTATCTCTCCTCCTATTTGCTTATCTCTCCTCCTTACAAGTTCACACTTTCGGGAGGGCATTACAACTTCACAATCTCTCCTCCTTAATGAATATTGTTCTCAATAGTGTTAATCCTACTATAATTTCTTGGGGCCATTACTTCCTTATTATAATCTCTCCTCCTTAATGGTTCATTGATTATTTGCAATTTTCACAATCTCTCCTTCTTTCCTCCTTACTAGTTTTCTCCTCCTTACTAGTTGGGGTTATTACTACTTCACACATTACTACTTCACAATTACTTGGGGCCATTATTACTTCACAATCTCTCCTCCTTAATGGCCACAAGTTAAAGATAGATTGATAGTTATCAATTGAATTATGGAGTATTAGAAACTAAATATGAGAGAGAACATGCTTATGGTAATTCATAAGGTATGAATTTTGACAGGTAGAGGGAAGAAAGATTGGTCTTGTTAAATGCTGTCTTTTTAGAAATGCCGAAGTGATTTGCTGGATGTAATTCTGCAGAGAATATAGACCGTATCGAGTAAATACAGTTACTTGTCATATTTACAGACTCTTAGTGTGCAGATAGCTTATGATACACAATTTTCATGTATGAGACATACATAATAGGATATCGAGGTTAGGAATTGTGTTTCCATTGCTTGTAAGAAGATTTTACAAGAATGTAGTGTGACAAGCTTTATTTTGTAATAGGAGTATCAAATAGGGTAAGTTGTTTAATTAGTGATACCAATTGGTGAGTAGTAAATCATTCAAAATAGTCTCCTCCTTAAGGTATATCAAGTCGAAACAGGCAAGTATGGTTGAGTCTTATGCTGACTTTTGTTGGATGCATGAGATATTCATCTAAAACATGAGGTGTAAGATTTGCCTACGAGGCATTGCTGAAGTTCATCAAGAAAGTAAACTGCAGGCATAAACGAGTATGTACCAGGACAAATTTTGAATACTTAACTCAAAAGAAAATGGCAAAAGTAGATAAACAGATGTTCACAAAATTAAACACGTTACCTATTTATCATAATAAAACAAAAGAGGATTAGTTTGATAAAACAGAGACCTAGCTAGTCATCCTAATGAGGTAGAGTTAAAGGATGAAGGTCTGCTGATTCTAATCGAAGGGAACATTGACCGCTGAATTTGACGCAGAATGGGCGTTTGCTGGTTGAAGCTCCTCCTGAGATGAGGGTTGCTCAAGGTGAGCATTTGAGGCGATGGGAGCAGGGGCAGTAGTAGCGGTACTGTCTCTTGTGGGAATCCAAGGGATGAAATTGGATACATTGTTCCTGGGGTCTCGAAGACGATTCCTTACACGACGAGAGATTCGACGAGGTCGTTGAATCACTTGAGGATGATGAGTGGCAAGAAGGACCATCATACGATGACGCCATTCAAGTGGGAAATGGGTCGATGAGGAGGACTAAGATTTGGAGAACACATGATGCAAATGACTCTATTGGTGGAGAAATTTTGAGGTACGCAGAAGTCAGTTTGCTGTTTTGGAGACTGATACCAATTTTATACAACTTTTTGAATTTTTGAGAAGATGAAAGGGTTTCTTGATTAGAGGAATGGGAAAAGACATTTTGGGGGCTTAAAGAAGTGAGTGCATTTAATGACATAGTAATGATAGTCTGATTTGGGATTATGTCATCATGCTTAGTGTAATTATGGCTAGTACATAGGCAGTCTAGAAGATATTTATATTAATATTATTTTCAAACAAGAGGTTTAAAATTAATTTGTGACCAGATTAATTTGATTGCCTTTATTGTGATATTAATGGGTACAACCGCTTCTAGAGATATTATGAGTCGTTATTTTACTTCAAGCGAGTTGTTTGAGTAAATTAATCAAAAATAGAACGGCATTGGTTGTTTAAGGACGAATTGGGGACAAAACAACTTGACCAAGCCATATGACACATTGTACATGACACATATGTGGAAGTTTTAGATGAATGTGTCTTAAGATTGTCGATATCAATCTTGAAGTCTCGATACCAATTTTGAGAGATTTGATGAGTCTTTTAATGAATGAAGACACTATCGAAGTTGTATTAGATATTTGCTAAAGTAGGAACGCCGATATCAATTGTTATGTCTATTATTGGTAGTGTGATTAATATCGCCTAAGGTAAGGACATGATACCAATTGAATAGACTCTATTTATAATGGACATCAATCTATTTAAGATTAATAAAGCTTAGTAAGAACATTAAATAGACCAAGTATGTGAGATATGGAATGTGTACGAAGTGATGTCCGTTCTTCTTCGTCCAACGATCTAGGTCATTTACATCAAAAGAAGAGATCTCAGACTAGAATTGATTCAAGAGAGTGAGACGTAGCCTATATACGCCAGGGTCATATCGGTGTTCACTCGAGGAAGGACTTAATATTTGAAAATATTAGTCTTCCCAAGAATTCTTGAATGTCGACTATCTTGAGGATAGGTCGAGTTACTAGAGATTTTTAACTACATCCTTTTGACAAAGAATCTCATGATAAGGTGTAGCGAGTGTTTTGAATTCAATCGTATACCAATTAGCTGTTGAGCCATTATAATGGGAACAACTAATCAAGCCTTTATAACTACAATCTCATAAGGTACATAAGATTTTGTAGTTGTCGTTACTAAGAACACAAAGTCCGTTGAATTGTCTTGAAAGGTTCGATTTAGCGTACACCGTTGTTCAAAGCGCATTTACTAATAATCTTGACCTTTTAATCATGAAGGATAGAGATTGAGTAATAGCGATTCCTTGATAGGTTGACATGAAGGTCATGAATACGCATCCGCCTATTTGTTAAGAGACTATAGGTTTTATGTAACTTGAATTTACTCATTGTGAAAAGATTAAATTCGAAAGGCAATTATCATGGTGTCTAAGGATGAAAGTTAAGCAGTAGAAGACCATAACTCGATGTAGCAGATTGTTCAAGAATGGTTTGCGATGGGATGTCGCAGAGTTTGTGTCTTGGTAGAGTGACCATTTCATTAAGAGCAATTCTTTTAATCACCGAATAAAATGGAGATAATAAAGAATAATAAGTTTGATCAACACACTTAACACATTAGTTCATGCTATCAAAGGAATGCACAAGTAGATAAGCATGAGTAGAAGTTGCAGAGCTTGTATTCAATAATCCAAGTAGTTTTACACATTATGTTGCAAGGATCACCGATTACAAGAACAATACAACGGATTTTTGACCGAACTGCAGATTACATGAGAGAGATACATAATGATTCAATTTACAGAAAGAGATACATGTTACAAATTTGTGTCCTATAGGTCCTAATCCTAGACATTAGATGAGGAGTCATCAGTCAAGGATTTAGAAGGAGTTGGATGATAGGAAGATGGCCGTGTTCTTTTGATTTCCTCCAACTCTGGGAGGCGTAACATCTTCACTTCTTCGGTCATTATGAGAGCCGAAGGGTGATGGCCGCCAAAGATGTATCTTGGCCCATGAATCCCCTTTGATATTCACAGGGACTTATGGTCGTTGTTAGCAGTTCGTCATCTTTGTCAATTCCATATTAGCTACTTAATTCAGCAGAACTGAATTATCTGCATCGGCCATCTTTGAGGTGATGGTCGGCATACCTACATATAACCAGAAGACTTGTTGCACATGGCAATATGTTAAATGTTTTCCAAACATTTGACATTTCTTTTCTGGGGTCTTTTCTGTGAAGTTCAAGTATGCAAGCGACTTCCAAAAGTGGAATGAGTATGTGCTAATTGATTTTCCCAGTGATTCATCTGTAGACATTTTAGAGTATCAATGAGATTGATAGCTAAAAGTTAGAAGAGAGAATGAAATCACTTTTACTGGCATTAATTGATGGTTTTCTATCTTACTTTTAAAACTAATTGACTAAAAGAGTTCTTAAGTGTTCGACAATCATGGTTTGCAGATATAAATCATGCTTGATGGCAAACTTCTATGATTATCTGACGAGACAAAAGAAGATCTTTTATCAATTGTTTTCTCAACAAGATGTGGAACCATAATTAATGATTTCGATACACAAGACTTGATGCAATTTCTCTCATGCTTGGTAACCGTGAATAAGAAAGGATTTTAGAAAATGATTTTCACGATGTTTGGAGATACATTATTGAGAGAAATTTAGATTAGCTCTTGTGAAATAACAGAAATAAAATCGAAACAACTCTGAATGAATATGAAGAAATCATACCCAGTTGTTGAGGAATTGTCTTGATCCAATCTTAGGACTTGGGTTTAGTAACATTTGTGAGATTTTGAATCATCGATTTGTAACTAGTGTAATCTATAGGCAGTTTGTGAGTTTTGTCATAGTAGAGATTGAATGAAGAAGGAGCTCTACTTATACTCACGGAGGTTAGACTGAAGGATACTCAATAATGAAGCATTACCGTTGAGTTGTCCTTCCGATCACGCCGGGATAGGCGTGAAGTCTAGATATTCTCAAGATTCTTGGTAAGGATTGATGTTGACTGTCTTGTCGTTTTCCAAGATTTTGAAAATAGTCTTAACTTTAATCGAAGCCAAACTTCGAAAAGTGTGCCTCCACCTTTAATAGACTTGAGAGAGTAGGTCTTTAAAGGGTTTTTACTTCTATAAGTCAGCACATACAACCGAGCTTATGAAGTGTTGGTTGGCGATATAGAAATTCACCAACTACGGGTTTTCAAAAACATTTGAAACCATGATAGGAAAAATGCTGATTTGTTTTTGAAAACCATTTGCATAAAACAAATCATACAATCAATGTATATTAATAAAAGTGCAAGATGACAGTTATTATGCATTGTTGTCTCGATGATATGTATGAGCATATTAGTTCAGACATGAGCACAGTCATTAGAAAGCAAATAGCTAACCTGTTTTGTATAGGCATGAGAGAGGGTCTTTATCAACTCCTTTGGACTTATCAAGATTTTTCACTTCATTGTTGTAAAGTCCAGTGAAGATTTTGACCTTGAGTGAGTGAAGGACATGAGTGAATTCTCATGAGTGATCGCAGTCCTTCATGAATCGCCAGCCATGTTACTATCTCGATGGAGAGAGATGTTGCATGATTGACCTTTTTCGTCATATGAGTTCCCCAAAGTACTCATAGAGAAAATTAGCAACATTTATGAGCTAAAGATAGCTCTAGTAATCCAATAATACAAATGAGACTTAATAAGCATGACAAAAGAATAATTATTCAAAATACACTTATAAGTGTAACCCAAAGTGTTAAGAAATTAGGAGTCGGGTTACTTCCTCATTAAACTCTTTGAACGCCGCTCATAGTCGTTGAAGCACCGTTCTAATATCGAGCATAGGTTCTTTGAGTGTATTCTTGCTCGGCCGAGGCTTTTCATTGAAGGAAGACAAATTCATCATTGATGTCCTTAGGCCAAGAACTTACAATCTCGGTGATTTTGAAGATGACATATCTTTGATTTCCTTTGAATTTCCTTTGAAACTCTTCTTATTTCCTCTCGCTCTAAACTTTTATAAAAAGTTTTCTTGAGAAGGTGTTGGATTGGAACAATCGTTAGCCTTATGTCAAGAGAGCATGTTTTTGGAAGGGATTCTAAGTAATTCATCTATCAAATATGAGTTTAACCCATTTGCCAAAGAAGATACCAAGATTTAAGAACAGATTTATGAAACATGCATAATCCTTAGCAAGTCAACCTCCACTATAATACTTCTCTTCACAATATCAATGTAATTCGATATATGATAAATTTTCTTATAGTGAACACATTGTCATCACAATACTCTTTCTCACATGTTTTTGAAAACAAAATTTATTTTGATTTGAAGATGGTTTTCAAAAGGCTTTCGGATTCTCATCAAAAGGTTTTTGTGGATAAAAGATTTTGAAAAGACTCCTTTTGACTATGCATCTAATCCGAGCAGCAGGATCTAAACTCTCGGGTTATTAAGCCCGAAATAAGGTTTACGAGTGCGGCTCGATACCAATTGTTAGGTCCGAGGGTTGCTCGGTGTATAGGCTAGAGGGGGTGAATAGCCTATACGTATGTAATAAAATTTCATCCAATTTTTAACATTTAAAAATTGAGGAGTAGATGAAATGATTAATACAAGTTTATCATCTTCCTTATCGTAATCGCTAGAAGTTAGAAACATAGGACATCCTAGATCAGATGTAGATCATGGACATTCGAATCACAGATATGAAACATGCAGTTGGAAGATATATGTTTAACTTAGCCGATGGAAATGAGTTTGAGCGGAAGAATAAACAAAGATAAGTTTAACAATTTAGATTAAAGTAATAAAGATTTGATATGAAAGAGAACTTGACAGTTGACTATAATCTGTATTAGATGCATCATTTACTTTCCTTAAACAGATTGCACATGATAAAGCAAATTATACAAGAAAGAGAAATCAAGGCTGAATGTAACAAATATATATATTATATTAAAATTCAGCAGAGGTTTGCTCAAAGGCAAACATGCTTAGTACATCAACCTAGACTCTCTATCCTAGCAATCTTTCCGGGAAGAAGGAAAGTGAAATGGAATACCCGAAGACTCAAATAAGAACTTTAATCCTAGCTTCCTAACAACCTTGGAGGTCAGTGAAGGAAAGTGCTAGTGTTAGAGTGATGTGAGAAGAGAATATTAGGAGTTGTTCAAATAGCAAGTATTTGAACAACCGAGTGCTAAGCACTCGACCAAATATGATGACACCTTATTGCACAATCGGCACACTTATAATGTAGTATAAGTCCGCCGATATGAATGCAACTGACATGTAAGTTCGCTCTTCATCGGACATCTTCAAGCTTGATCCGGCTTCAATGATCCGTAAGATACTTGGTCTCTTTCTGGATGATGAAGTTGAGGCCATCGAAGAGACCGAGTTCTTCGAAGGAAGAAGAACTCAAATCAACAACAAGGTTGTTGATCAAGCGAGCTTCTCGCTTTTGGATTTTCTTCGCTCTCTCTCACAAAGTGTTTGTTCTTACACTTGTGATTTCTCACTCAAGGAGTGGTTCGGATTGAATAAATGAAGATCAATACCACAACCTTTCTCAAGCATAAGCATACACGCTTTTGTGTGTTCTAGTGCTTGTGCTCTCTCTTGTGCTTTTTAGAAATGAGGATGAGAGTCTTCTTATATAGCCGAGAAGAAGAGGTGACCATTGGTGTATTGAATAGGTTTATGCCCGTTGGTGATCCGAATCTCATAATGCAGAGTACATTTTTGGATTTGTTGGGCAAAGACCTTTAGTTAGGTTTGAGTCTTGAAGATGATCCGTGACACAGCCGGACATAGTTGGACGTGTCGAGCTTAGCCTGGATGCGCTTGATTGATGTGGACGTATCATTGCTTTGACGGAGTGCGGCGTCCCGTGCTTGGCCTTTTCTCGAAATGAAGCTTTGAAGACCGCGACACTGTTCGAAGAGGAAATGTCTATTGGATAAACGTGAAGGTGCACATCGATGCGTATCTTGGATTTGTCGACGATCTTGTAACGGATCTATTTTGGCTTGAAGTGCGTTGAGTAACGACCGATGTATCTAGTGATCTTACGCTCTAGGCGCTTGTTCGATGAGGATTTGGCCGATTTCGAGATCCGCCATTATAGAACCGCGATGTAGAAACCGATGATCACGATGTTCCTCTTGAATAAATAGCTTCTCTGCAGCTTGTTCGATGAAGTGCTTTGGCGGATACGAGAATCTGCCGATATAGAAGCCGATGTAGAGATGGCTATTTAGGCATCATAGAAGGGAAATGTCTTGTGAGACATCTGCCGATAGTCACGTCAGCTGGCAATTTGAAGAGCTTGATTCATATGAAGGTTTGTCATCATTCTGGTAGGACAAAGACTCGGATATGTACAAAGACTTCCTAGTCTAATGACCTATGCATTGTTTCAACAAGCTGCCACACTAACCGGTACGCAGCCCTTTTAGCCACTTGTGAAACATGCGTTGTAATGGGAACAAGCAAATCACTGTGTTGGAATATGCATACATATATATCAGCTGATTTACAGGCATATTCCTAACAGCATCACATATTTTGGAGTATGAACCGGTAGATTTGTCGACCGATCTCTCTTATGTTGAAGAACCCGTAAGGATACTTGATACAAAGGAACATGTTCTAAGGACTAAGACTATTCATCTTGTGAAGGTTTTATGGAGGAATCACAATGTTGAGGAAGCCACTTAGGAGTTGGAAAAAGGAATGCGAGTGAAGTATCCGTCTTTGTTTAAGGAGATTGGTAAGTAAATTCGTGGGCAAATTTATTCTAAGGGGGTGAGAATGTAACACCCGCATCATTCATAACATTTGTATGCATCGTGTTGTTTACTTCATTTGGTATCATGGTCATTTCATGAACAATCTTCATCCTAGTATATTTGTATTTGAGTTGATTTCATACTTCTCATATGCCTTGTATTGTGTTTAAATCCTTGAGATCATTGATACGTTTGTTGGCTTGCATTTTTACCCTTGTTATGGGTTGTTTCGGAAGAGTTTCGATTGTATTTTGGACTTGGTTTGAGACTTGTGTCATCTTAGGATGACTTGGGAGTGTTTTGGAATCACTTTGGAATGGTTTAGAGACCTTTTGACCTGAACCAGTCGCTATACAGCCGCATAGTGCGACCCAGCATAGAGTCCCATAGTTTCTGGATTCTATACGACCTCATAGAGAGCTCGCATAGGAGCTATGCGATCGCATAACTGGTAGGCTTAGTCGCACGCCCACTAAATTAGACCTAAACTCGGTCACTAATAATGTAATTAGGGTAAGTCAGGGTCAATCCACGAAGAACAGTGATTATTTGCGTACAGTCACTTGACCAGATTGGGGGTTTAAATTGAGTTCTTGATTAATTCCTACAACGGAAATAATAAACTAAGTGTTTAAAACAATAATTTAAAGGAACTTTAGATTTGATACTGTCACCGGATTTTAATTCTAATATCATTGATAATTCTTTTTCACCATAATACTTTTTCACTTGATTACGAGATATATTTCAATCTCTGTCTCTTCTTTCAGTTTAGTTTATAGCAGTGGCACACTCACTATAAACCCTAATTAAAATTAAACCTAAACTGGCACAGAAAAGGTCTAAAGATTAATTGATGTTGTTTTAAGAGACTAAAATCAAGAACGTTTTCTAATGTTAATTAGATAATCGTCTAATCTTGCCTACTTCCCGAATTGCTATGGCACATATACAATTCGTGAAGACGCTACAATGAAAACTCTAATTCTGGCACAGAACGAGTAATCTAGCAAAGATTAATAAAGAGGACAAGTGAATTGGCCAAATCCACAAACCTAGAAATCAATCTAAATTAATACAAGCAAGATTATGAACAAGAATTAATTAAGAAAAAGAAATACCTCAATAGAATTAAAAACCCGGATCAAGATCTCAAATCCAAAGTTATGGAGTTTAGTTCTCCATAGAAATTCAAAGCTTGAATCTTGTTTCTATGAAAACTAAACAAAGTAGATGATAGCCCTAAAACTTATAAAAGAAATAGTATATATACTTCCTTCCTAAAACCTAGATAAAAAAGAAAAAATAAAATAAACTAAAAATAATAAAAACTGCCAAAAATACGTCACCCACGATTCCAGTCTCGTCAGGGCACGACTCGTCCCCCAGGGGACGATTCGTCCCTTAGCCTTCAAAACATGGGCACGAGTCGTGACCTACAGGACGACTCATCCCGGACTTCAGCCTTTTTGAATCTGTCGTCCCTTTGATGGGGAATAATTGGGCAAAATGGGGACGACTCGTCCCCTGGGCAAAAATGCAGATTTCTTCTTTTCTTTCTCTTGACTCCTTAGCTTGCTTCCGATCTTCTTCGATTGAGCTTGACTTGACTTCCATGGGTGAAAAACTTGATGAACTTGAGCTACTTTTTGAGGACCAAAAACATTTAAATCAAAATCTCTCTAAAATTCTCTCAAATCATAGTTTCTCTCAATATCCTCACAATACATAAAATCACTCAAAATACATCAAACCTAACTAAATACATGGAAATCACGAAATAAAAGACCGGAAAACATAGGAATTACATAGTACAAGTCCGCCCTATCAAATACCCCCACGCTTAGACCATTAGTCGTCCCTGAGTAATATCCTAAACTCCAATCTAACACCGGTCTAAAACAGATGCATGAAGGGTAAATGACTCCTAGCCTCTTCTAATCCGCCAACACACGTCCATCAAAAGTCACAAATAGAGTACAAGAAACTCTGTCTCCTTATATCACCAATAAGAATCAACAGTGAGAACAAGGACCTTAACTTGATAGCAACTCCCGATATAAAACGGTATCCAAGCTATGGTCCACACACAAAAGCCAAGGGGAACTAAATACGACCTATGTTTCCCCCACGCTTGGCTCACACTACATCATCCCTCAAAATAAAAAGTTGCTCGGGTGTTAATCCTTCACAACTACCTCATGGAAAACTCCTACGCCCCTTTATTACTCCAAAACGAATGAGGATTTCTATCCTAACTCCACTAAACCAATCCTCTTACTCCCATGAAATATCCTACCCGAACTCCGAATCCTCCCTTATGACTCCACTCCGGTGATATGCAAGATATGAAAACAAATCACTTCCCTCACCTTTTGCCTAGGTGCCGTTTCCGGTTTTCACCTAGCCTCTCTTTTCTTTTCTTTTTTTTTTGTTTTTTGTTTTTTGTTTTTTTTTTGTTTTTTTGTTTTTGTTTTTGTTTTTTACATTTACAGATAGATAGAATACAGAAAGAAGCATGCATCCCCATACCCCCACACTTAAACCGCACAATGTCCTCAATGTGTGAAATAAAGCGTAAATGCGATAAAACGAAAAAGGGAAGGGAAAAAGGTATACCCTCACCAACGAGAGCTGGAGCCTTCCCCCTGATAATAGGATTGCCGGGAAGAACGCCTCTGAGCACGATCAGCGGCTCTCGACTGTATCATAGCCAAGTAGTCATCCGAGACTGGCTCATAGCTCCGGGGCTCGGGCTGCATCGCCCATGCTTCTAACTGCCGAGATCGGGCTCCCAAAAGGGCAACATCATCCTCTAGACCCTTAAACCGATCCTGCACCTCCGCCCATCTAACATCCTCTAGAGCCTGTCGGCTCTGCTCTCGAGCTAGCCGAGATCGCTCCTGCTCCTCTAGAAAAGCTCTCATCATATCCCATTGAGCAAAAGAACCCGACTGGCCCTGGATCGGCTCACCACCCTGATTACCTTGGTTTTGCTCTCCTCCCTGACCTTGAGCCTGATCCTGATCCTGCTCCTGCTCCTCATCATCCTCCTCGTCCACTTGATCCATTACATCCTCAACACCGGGCATACGCCAATGCCTGGCCCGTGCACCACTCGGAAACGTGGCCCCTACAGTGCAAGAAACTGTCCTTCTGGGAGTACCATATTCAAACAATAAGGACATGTTGTCTCCTGCCCTCGGGTTTCTCACAAACTTGTCATACTGCACGAGCCAGTCTCTAGAATAGAAACTCGTGCCCCCCGTCAATTTCACCGCCGCGGGATTTAGCTCCCCCAAGCACGCTGTAGCAATCAATGTGATCATTCCCCCTATTGAAATATTTCCCTTTTTAGAAAGGGCAAATGCTTCACATCTTCTAACAAAAATATCTACCCAGTCAGGAACCACCGAAACACTCCTTAACCCCGTTCTCAAGAGGTTAACCATGGCCACATTTAACTGAGCAGGTTCTCCGTTGGCCAACCAAGTCATAGAGAGTCCTCTATAAAATAATTTCCAAGCCGGGTGAGAAAGAGAGGAAGCCCTAAGGTGTTTCTTATTGCAGGGAAATCCTGTGAGCTCCGAGAAGAAAAAATAACTCACCCCATCAGCCTCCAACCAGTTTCCTCTCGGCTGGTCAACCCCGAAGACCCCCCTCAATTCATCATAAGTCACTCGATAAGCCTCATCATCCAGATTAAACCGAATAGAATTGGCTTGTGTTCCCTTACCTACCTCCAAGGTTGAAAGGAACTCAAGTGAATATCTCAAATATGTATCGGCCTTCTTTCCCAAGAAGTTACCCAACCCGGCTTGTGTCATCAAATCAGTTACTAACGCCTCTAAACCCAAATCCCTCAAAACTGGCAAATGAAGGAAAGTGGTGACTTGGATTTTCCTACCCTCCAAATTTCGGCATTTTTTCTTTTGGGCCGAGGTTAACTGGACCAATCCCATATAAGGTAGTGAAGCATTAGGGGGAGTGGGATCATTTTTGAACTATGGGCGGTGGGTCTTGCCTACTCCTCTTGTTGCTGCTGCTGCGGTGGAATAATTGGGCAAAATGGGGACGACTCGTCCCCTGGGCAAAAATGCAGATTTCTTCTTTTCTTTCTCTTGACTCCTTAGCTTGCTTCCGATCTTCTTCGATTAAGCTTGACTTGACTTCCATGGGTGAAAAACTTGATGAACTTGAGCTACTTTTTGAGGACCAAAAACATTTACATCAAAATCTCTCTAAAATTCTCTCAAATCATAGTTTCTCTCAATATCCTCACAATACATAAAATCACTCAAAATACATCAAACCTAACTAAATACATGGAAATCACGAAATAAAAGACCGGAAAACATAGGAATTACATAGTACAAGTCCGCCCTATCAATAACGTCGTGCTCTACTTTGTTTGTTTGACGAACTTTTAAGTGACTTGACCAATTGACTTGTATCCAAGGGCTGAGGTTTAGACACGACTTGGGACACTTAAATCAGACTTGGAGAGACTCTTTGACACCATTAGAGAGTTGAAACTCTCTTCATTTCACCATCTTCATCCTTGGAGTTTAGAGAGAGAGTTGAGAGAGTTCTAGAGTGAGAAGGTGAGCTAGATTGCTCATTTGTTGTCCAAATCACGATCCGACTTCGCCATTGAGGAGCTACTGACTAGGAGATCACTTCCTTTGGATTTCATGTGGGTTTCATAAGGTTTTTCTTGGTTGATTTCTGCTAGAGGTAAGCTACTACTGTGATGCCCCGAGTTCGGGATCCGACGTTGAACCCCAACTCGATGCGCCAAAATAACAAAACGTACCGAATCAACAGATAAGAGTGAGCCATAAAAGCTCAAAACCAAAACTAATGCAGCGGAATACAAGATAAAATGTGAGTTTCAAAAACTCGAACAATAACCACCACTAAATAAACCTCAATGGCCAAACATACACCGGAGAACAACACTAAAATAAACTTAACAATAAAAACCTCGACGGCTAAATACACGAGCCGGGGAAACAACAATGATAAACACCACGAGCTACGCGCTCGGAAAAACTGCTAATAAAGTATCGATAGGCATAAGGCCACACCAAGACCACGAGCTGTAAACCGAAATTATAAAATACTACAACCGGCACGACCTCACAAGTCGGCATTAAAATACAAATCTGAAGAATACAACTATTTCTACCCATATACTAAGTTTACATAACTTAGTAAACCTCACGATCACACAGTACATGAAATAAGAAGAAAATGACAAGACAAATACATTTTGCTAAATCCAAGCTTCAAGACTCGTTGTGCTGAAACTTAACCTGCAAACTGAGGAGGTTGTTGGGTGAGTCTAAAAGACCCCGTAAGCCACTATAATGTATTGTATGCTATGAATATGAATGCAACAATAAGCCAAGACTCTACATATAACTAGTCTAGGAACAATTACAACTTAACCATTAATCAACAAGTTGTTACATACGACTATATGACATGGCATAATGCTCAACAATAGGAATAACATGGTAATGACATTTATACACCAAACTGAACATGTAATATCATCGTTGATATACAATTCACATAAGTCACATAGCACCTTGACATTCACATTAAGTGCTCATACTTAAACCACATTATAAAGGATATAATTTCTCTTTCTCCATCTTTGTGCTGCTCCTGCAATACACAAATAACCAATAGTGCCTCGATACCCGTGTACGTAGTATCGACGTCCCCGACTAATCCCATCGGGTTTAACTAGCAAGCCAAAGTCATGCGTATTGCTACAACAGTGGGGCTACTTCTCAACTGTGGCCAACAGAGGAGGGGTGTGTGAACTCCGGTACAGCGACTTATAGCGATTACAAAATTCGTAAAGACTATAGGTCGTCCCACCTTGATTAAACAACAAATGCCAGTTGGACTCAATGCAATGCACAAGTAGATATTTACTCATCATTCTTAACAAATCATCATGTGTTCTATTGAATCACATACCAAATTAACTCAATGTGCTTGTAAATACTAAACACACAATCAATCATCAAAGTAGGATGATTGTCCTACAATCAATCATCAAACTAGGATGATTGTCCTATCTCATACTAAAACAATCACAATATGTCCGTAATTATTTAACATATAACCAAAGCAAGGCAATAGGCAAAGTAGACCTATTGTACAACTCAACTTAGGATCTCTACAGAATTCTATAATCACTCGATACACTGTATCACATGTATAGCATAAACTATCACATAACATTATCTTCGTGTACTATATTTATCACGACTCATTACAAGTCACTTCGTCCGAATTGGAACGATAATCACGGTATGTCATCTCATGCATGATTGAATTAACTAAAGTCAATCTCTAACGATTCATAATTTTTTCGATACGTCATCCTATATCGTAGGAGACTAAATAACGACCAATAGTGATTTATACTACTCATTATTCAACTCCGTAGAGTCGAATCTACACATTAATAAATCCATTACATTATTCGACGTTTGTTCAATACGTCCTATGCAACTCCGCCAAAGTCAGTCATAACTAGTATATAGCTCGTATAGTGTTCAATATAAATATACTATCTCATGTTGACCCAGCTAGAGTCATTACTCATTTTCGAAACATCGGGACGAACCGTAGTATCGTCCCTAAATAACTACATTATTCACAATACTCAGATTTGGTGCGTTTACCACCCATATAAATCTCGCAAGTAGTTCATCGCGACTAACTTCTTACAAAATTCCAGTGAGTTACTAACACTCGATGTATAACAATAACAATAACTGCAACTCAACGAGTCTCTAATTCTTGGAGACTAATAACAACGATATTTATTCAGCACTGCGTAGTCGTACCATTAAATTCACCAAATATTTCACAAAAATCCAAACATTACAATTATTCCATATTTAAAAACTAGACATCTGGAACTATATTTTACCATTTTGAATTACCTCATTTGGACTTATAATCATCAAGAATCAGCCGCTTAAAGTTAGATCCAATACCCAGAATTTCCAGCAACAGTTTACTCGGCGCAGCGATAAAACACAACCTAAACGAGGTACTTCCCAACCTCTAAAATTTATGAAAATTTACAGAGAACAACTTAACATACATAAGAATAACATATCAAAAATTCAGAAATTTCCCAATAGTAGATTAGTACCAGAATTTTAACGAAAATAGCCCAAAACAGGGACTACAACTAACTCAGAATTCATGTGTTTTTCATTCTAACTTGTAACTAACATCTCACCAAATATTCTACGCATGTCTAAATATTATGAATCTTATATACTCATAAACTAGACATTCCAAATTATAATTTACTATTTTAAATCAGTCCATTTGGACTTGTATTCATCAACATGCAACCACATAAAGATTGAACTACAAACCATAATTTCCGGCAACAGTCCGTTCTGCGTATCGATAATACGCAACCTAAACGAGGAACTTCCAGACCTCTAAAATTTATAAAAATTTTCAGGATTTTACACAAAATAATGTAAAATATATCCAAAATTTAGACAATTCCCATGGACAGATTTTTCCCAGAAAATTCTCCAATATAACCTATAGTAGTGACTAAGCTTATTTCAAGAACTATGTATATGGTTTCATAAGATCATCAATTCTTTTCCAAATCATATTTCCAAGTTATGCTAGCAACTTAATACAACACAACATCATTTGGGGTGACAAATTTCATATTTCCAAGAAATTAACACAAAGATGAACAACCAACACATCTTACATGCTTAACTCCCCCAATTTAACTCATAAAACACACAAAACACTATAGTTACTTACCTCTACCAAAATTTTTCCACAAAATAGAACCAAAGATCAGACAATCCCTTTGGATAGAATTGTTCCCTTCGTCGTCCTCTATGCTACAGCGAAAACGAATCGTCGATCCGACTCCGGATGCTCAAGATATGGAGCTTTCTCTCTCTACTCTCTCTCTAAACTCTCTCTTCTTCTTCTCTCAAGAACACGGCTGATTTTTGGGGAAGAAGAAGTGATGTCTCTCCTCACTTAACCAAGAGGGAGTAAATCAGATTTTTTTTGGTCAATGAGTCAATGGGTCAAAGTCCAAGTGTATAGGTGTCAAATAGTCAACAAGTCCAAAAATCACTTAAGCTGTCAAAATTTTGATTTTTAGTCAACTATAAAAATATTTTTGGGATGATCTACATGTTCAAAAATTGAAAATAAGGTGATTTTGGAAAGCTCTTCGAGTCTAGTTTATACAGAATCAAACGGTTTGTAAATCCGAGTTTTCTACACAAAGTTATGGCCAAATCACTACAAGCTGGTCGGATGAGCAAAATTCTGGGTTTAAGCATGTATCCATGCTTTTGTGTATAACTCTTCCCATCTCAAAGTGGTTTAAAGCACAAATGTTACTCAAATTACCCATGAGTGAAATAGGATTAAAATGGGAACAGGATCTCACACCCTCTCTTCCTTAAAAAGAATTCGTCCTCGAATTCAAGGATTTGATATTCATGGGGCATACATACATTACAATAAGGCTTTACCATAGCTTACTCAATTAAACCAATGTCGATAGTGAGTGAAATCCTTATGAAAAAGGTGAGTTGGTCCAGCTTAGAGGTCATCAACCTTAAGTAACATTCACACGCGAGGTTCATAACGGTTATGTATAATTTCAAGACATAATCAATTTTGAGGTTCCATTACATGACTAACTACTGTCTCTAGTCAAGTTCACATTTAAAAACATCTTAGAGAGTCATAATAACTCATCTCATATACATCCCAACGCCACGTTTCTACAACGCAAAACTCATTTCCAACTATCCATGGTATATTATTTAACAAATAGCCACGGAGAATCCCGCGATCAACTAGGTTCGGGCTTATACGACCCTTAGGTCCACAAGATTATTCGACGTCATTCTCATCGTCAAAGGAACGATTTCACACCAACGGTATCACAACAAAAGTCACGCGAGTCATACAGATTCTACCACAAGTAACGACATCATCGGCCAAATCATAAATCGACGAAATAAAAGATAAACTACTCCACAAGATAACATGCTTGTTTTACGAATACTCACGTTGATAAGTCACACGGTCAAAATAAACAATAACAAGAGTCCAAGGCTCTAAACACGTCTAGCAAGAACATAGGGTCCTAAAGACAATCACCTCACTATGCCAATCGGCTCACACGCAAGGTTACACGATCTATTCGTATCGTACAAATTTGTAAGGCAAGACTGAATTAACATAGCATATTCGGTCTACAACACATCATACAAATTAGAAGTCATACGCTCACCACTGGAGTGGCTAACTCAAATCCAAAACTTCCAAATTCAGACAAACATACTATGCACGTGATAAACTACTAGTCACAAATGGCTAATCACAAGCTTATAACTAATGATGTTCAATCGAGCACGATTTCTTATACAAATATCAATACATATCAAACCATTTCACAAGGAGTGATAAACAATCCACACAATATGCACAAACATATTCAAGTACACAATCTCATTTACTTGTCCATTCCATTTGGTAATAAGGTTCGGCAATTTCTATCTAATATGCTATCAACTTAGTCATCGACGAATATCTCTTGACAACCAAATCAGGAGCTCTTCAGAAGTCGCTTCAAAAGCTTCCGTCGCAGGGCGTTAGGGACAAGTGGTTATAATTATGCCGTTTAGAATCTGTCTCATGCACATAAGTATCAAATACAAGCAAATGTACCTAAGTGTAATATATGTCTCTAGTATGCACAAGTTTCGCATTCCATGATATGATATGTAAAATAAAGCGTCTAGGTTAATACGGACTCAAGATCTCGCACTAACGTAATTTGACACTCACATTAATCACTAAAGAACTCGTGACCCAGAATCTCGGGTCTTCCACCTCTATTTCCTCAAACAATTACCAATCTCAAGCCTAAGACGTTCCTTAAAGCGTCCGGGCTATACCTTTTTACGACTAACAAGATCACCTAAGTTGGTCAAATCTCAATACTAAAACTTCCAAATGACTCACACTAGTCGTCAACATTCTAGTGAAATCTTGAAGCACACTCAGTATTCTCCACAAGAGAAATAACAGACTACATCGTTTTTGCTGTAGCGTAGAGGACGACGAAGGGAACAATTCTAGCCAAAGGGATTGTCTGATCTGTGGTTCTATTTTGTGGAAAAATTTTGGTAGAGGTAAGTAACTATAGTGTTTTGTGTGTTTTATGAGCTGAATTGGGAGAGTTAAGCATGTAAGATGTGTTGGTTGTTCATCTTTGTGTTGATTCTTGGAAATATGAAATTTGTCACCCCAAATGATGTTGTGTTGTATTAAGTTGCTAGCATAACTTGGAAATATGATTTGGGAAAGAATTGATGATCTTATGAAACCATATACATAGTTCTTGAAATAAGCTTAGTCACTACTTTGGGTAATATTGCAGAATTTTCTGGGAAAAATTTGTCCATGGGAATTGTCTAAATTTTGGATTTGTTTTACATTATTATGTTGTGTAAAATTCTGGAAATAGTCATAAATTTTAGAGGTCAGAAAATACTTCGTTTAGGTTGCGTATTATCAATACGTAGAATGGACTGTTGCTGGAAATTATGGTTTGTAGTTCAATCTTTATGTGATTGCATGTTGATGAATACAAGTCCAAATGGACTAATTTAAAATGGTAAATTGTAATTTGGAATGTCTAGTTTGTGGGTATGTAAGATTCATAATATTTGGACATGCGTAGAATATTTGGTGAGATGTTAGTTACAAGTTAGAACGAAAAACACATGAATTCTGAGTTAGTTACAGTCCCTGTTTTGGGCTATTTTCGTTAAAATTATAGTACTAATCTACTATTGGTAAATTTCTAAATTTTGGATATGTTATTATTATGTATGTTATGTTGTTCTCTGTAAAGTTTCATAAATTTTAGAGGTCGGGAAGTACCTCGTTTAGGTTGTGTTTTATCGCTGCGCCGAGTAAACTGTTGCTGGAAATTCTGGGTATTAGATCAAACTTTAGGTGGCTGATTCTTGATGATTATAAGTCCAAATGAGGTAATTCAAAGTGGTAAAATATAGTTCTAGAAGTCTAGTTCCTAAATATGGAATAATTGTAATGTTTAGATTTTTTTGGAATATTTGGTGAATTTAATGGTACGACTACGCAGTGCTGAATAAATATCGTTGTTATTAGTCTCCAAGAATTAGAGACTCGTTGAGCTGGAACTTAACCTGCAAACTGAGGAGGTTTTTGAGTGAGCCTAAAAGACCCCGTAAGCCACTATAATGTATTGTATGCTATGAATATGAATGCAACAGTAAGCCAAGAATCTACATATAACTAATCTAGGCACAATTGCAACTTAACCATTAATCAACAAGTTGTTACATGCGACTATATGACATGACATAATGCTCAACAATAGGAATAACATGGTAATGACATTTATACACTATACTGAACATGTAATATCATCGTTGATATACAATTCACATAAGTCACATAGCACCTTGACATTCACATTAAGTGCTCATACTTAAACCACATTATAAAGGATATAATTTCTCTTTCACCATATTTGTGCTACTCTTGCAATACACAAACAACCAATAGTGTCTCGATACCCGTGTACGTAGTATCAACATCCCTGACTAATCCCATTGGGTTTAACTAGCAAGCCAAAGTCATGCGTATTGCTACAACAGTGGGGCTACTTCTCAACTGTGGCCAACAGAGGAGGGGTGTGTGAACTCCGGTAGGGCGACTTATAGCGATTACAAAACAAATTCGTAAAGACTATAGGTCGTCCCACCTTGATTAAACAACAAATGCCAGCTGGACTCAAAGCAATGCACAAATAAATATTTACCCATCATTCTTAACAAATCATCATGTGTTCTATTGAATCACATACCAAATTAACTCAATGTGCTTGTAAATACTAAACACACAATCAATCATCAAAGTAGGATGATTGTCCTACAATCAATCATCAAAGTAGGATGATTTTCCTATCTCATACTAAAACAATCACAATATATTCGTAATCATTTAACATATAACCAAAGCAAGGCAATAGGTAAAGTAGACCTATTGTACAATTCAACTTAGGATCTCTACAGAATCCTATAATCACTCGATATACTGTATCCCATGTATAGCATAAACTATAACATAACATTATCTTCGTGTACTATATTTATCACGACTCATTACAAGTCACTTCGTCTGAATTGGAACGATAATCACGGTATGTCATCTCATGCATGATTGAATTAACTAAAGTCAGTCTCTAACGATTCATAATTTTCCCGATATGTCATCCTATATCGTAGGAGACTAAATAACGACCTGTAGTGATTTATACTACTCATTATTCAACTCCGTAGAGTCGAATCTACACATTAATAAATCCATTACATTATTCGACGTTTGTACATTACGTCCTATACAACTCCGCCAAAGTCACTCACAACTAGTATATAGCTTGTATAGTGTTCAATATAAATATACTATCTCATGTTGACCCAGCTAGAGTCATTACTTATTTTCGAAATATCGGGACGAACTGTAGTATCGTCCCTAAATAACTACATTATTCACAATACCTATATTTGGTGTGTTTACCACCCATATAAATCTCGCAAGTTCATCGCGACTAACTTCTTACAAAATTCCAGCGAGTTACTAACACTCGATGTTTAACAATAACAACAATTGCAACTCAACGAGTCTCAAGTTCTTGGAGACTAATAACAACGATATTTATTCAGCACTGCGTAGTCGTACCATTAAATTCACCAAATATTCCAAAAAAAAATCCAAACATTACAATTATTCCATATTTAGAAACTAGACATCTGGAACTATATTTTACCACTTGGAATTACCTCATTTGGACTTATAATCATCAAAAATCAGCTACTTAAAGTTAGATCTAATACCCAGAATTTTCAACAACAGTTTACTCGGCGCAGCGATAAAACACAACCTAAACGAGGTACTTCCCGACCTCTAAAGTTTATGAAACTTTACAGAGAATAACTTAACATACATAAGAATAACATATCAAAAATTAAAAAATTTTCCAATAGTAGATTAGTACCAGAATTTTAACGAAAATAGCCCAAAACATGGACTGCAACTAACTCGGAATTCATGTGTTTTTCGTTCTAACTTGTAACTATCATCTCACCAAATATTCTATGTGTTTCGGTCAAATTTCAACAAGTATTACCAACGACAAGAAAAATGACAAAAGAGATAAGAATCAGGGTACAATGATTACTGGATAGAATAGAAATGAACACAAGGAATTTGTTGACTAGGGAAAGCCCTTGAACAATTTGTTCGCCGGCACAAAACCCCGGGAGGTTTAGGAACCTGCCTTGACCAAAAGGTATATTGATCAAGTTTAAGTACAAAACTAGGAGCGTATGTAAGGGAACTTAAGCTAGTGTGATTGTGTGTGTAAAATACAGGTGTTATCCCCTTTTTATGCCTCAAATAACAACTATAATACAAAGAGAATAACAAGCCTAGAATCTCGGAAATAAGTTGATCTTGTTGAGATATTTTCGCCACATTGTTGATGGAGGAGATAAGGGTCCGTTGCTGGCTATTTTGATGAAGAAACGTCATTGACTCAGTCCCCTTATCCATTGATACGTTCCCTGAAAAGTAGGGTTTAATGTAACAATAATTCAACCTGCAAGATGATCAAGAGGTAGTAGGAGAACTCAAGTTGTTAGTACCAAGATGTTATGTGTAAGTTGAAAACAAGTTGACTGAAAATGTAGGGCCCAACAATTGCCCCCAAACTTTTTGAATTTTGTAATAAAGAACATAAAGAGTCAAAAATTTAAAAAGTTTGCCAAAAAGTGGATAGAGTGTACGACGGTTATTAATGAAAAAGGTCTGATGGGACGGTTTTGGGTTTTTCCCAGGCAACATTCATGATGGCTTTTTAACCTTACAACCGCTTACAACTTCTCCCTCGAATAAGTCTTCCCCAACTCTCTCTTTCACAGAGTTTTTAACAAAAAGGGTTTTCTTCAGAGAGAAATCAAGGAGGAACGCAAGAAGAAGAAAAACAAGTAAAAATTCCGGTGAGTTCCTCGTCCCCTTCTCAATTTCTTATTGATAGTTTTCTCAAGTTGTAAAAATGGGAAGAAAGAAGTTAAGCGTAATCGAGAGTGATGAAGGTCTTCCTGAGGGTTTCGTAACCCAAAACCTGTTGAAAGAACCTGATAAGGAAAAATGCTTGATTTCTGAAGTAGATCTGGAAATTATTAAGAAGAATCACGCATTGCCACCCGAAACTGTTTTCTTCACCCATCCCGACTTAACCCCCGAGTGTTATTCCTCTGAATGGGTGTGCTTTCCAGAATATCCTTTCACCATTGGTCTAAAATTCCCTTTTTCGGACTTAATTACTAGGTTCTTTTCCTCTGCCAAACTGAACTATGCCCAGATTATGCCGCAAGGTTGGAGGTGTTTACAAACCCTAGTTAGGTTGAAGGAGGAAACAGGTTTGAATGTGGATTTAGAAGAGTTTGCCTATACTACCGAGATAAGGGGATTTGGCCTTGAGAGGTATTGCTTTAGGGTTAAGAGTGGTGGTGATCCCATCTTGAATTCCAACAATGATCCTGCCGATAGAGGATGGAGAAACAAGTTTTTCTTTGCTAGGAAAGATAGCCTAGGTCAAGAGGCTGGTGTGATTTCGAAGTGGAGGTCCCAAGGTAGGGGAATTTTTCCTTTGATTTCACACATTCTTAAAATCTTTGCACACCTAATCTTAACCAACTTGAAATTTTCCTCTGTAGAAGTTGCCAAATTGTGTGTGCTGTTCCCAGAACAAGAGGGGACGGAGGAGAACGTAAAGAAGATTTTTGAGTTGGATCCTCTCGTTAGGTCCTTCAAAGCATTCCTTGTTCTGTTTTCTGTAGAGAAGGGTGAGGGTTTTGAAGAAGAAGTTCGCCTAGTAGAGCCTCTGCCGAGCTCCAGCAAGATGTCTACAGGTTTGGTTAACATCTTAAAGTTTTTGCCTATCTTCAAATTATTCCAATCCTTCAAGTTGTTCTAATCCTATGGCCTCTATTGCAGCCACTCGTTCCAAGACAAATGTGAGTGTCGCGGACCTTCTTGCCGGTGCTAAAGCAAAGAGGTCTGTGAAGAAAGATAGCAAGCCCCTAACTCCCCAATCTGTGGCATCCAGTTCTGAAGCGAATGCATCGAGGAAGAAGGATGAATCAAAGAAAAGGAAACTGGTGGAGGCTGGAGCCACGGATGCGAGTGACGTTCTGGATGTGGAAAAAACGAAAGAAAAATTTGGTGCTGCGATGACAGATTTTGTTGGCAAGGTAAAATGGGGAAACTTTGAGCCTTGTACCAAAGAATCTACAAAGTACTAACACTTCTTTTACACAGGTTTCTGAGATAATGAGTCCTTTTATGGACCAAGTCAATGTTTTGAAAATCAAGGCAACTAGATGCAATTATGAGGCTGAGGAATCAAGGAAGGAAGCAAAAACAAATGCTGGGGAGGTAGAGAGATTGAAGAAAATCATTGCGGATTTGAAAAAGGAATTAGCGGTTGTTTGTGCTGAGAAGGCGAAGGAAAATGAAGCTCACGTGAAGGAACTTGAAGCAGCAAAGGAAGACTTCAAGTTTAATGCCACCAAGACATTGTTGGAGGCTAGAATTCAACTCATGGAGGAGTTCAAGAACGGGCAGGCTCCAAATTGGGATTTGGAGGAAGAGAAGAGAACTCTAGAAGACTTTATTGGCGAACCGGTGGACGGAGAGGAGGTGAATTTACCGGCCTTCGAGGCTCTTGACAAACTGGTTGATGATGCCAACAAAGTTTTGAGTACCATAGTGGTGACTCACGTTGAAGAGAGTAATCAAGAGAAGGTGACAAATGCAACACCGGCGGCAGCAGGCCAAGATGTTTGAACAGTTTGAATGTTTTAGGTAGTTTGGAAGGAAGGGTAACAAAAACAATTCTTTTTTTGTTTATTGGGTTATGTAATGGCTCATAAGAGCGCAGACAATTTATTTGGGGGTACTAGGTTGGTCTAGTACTCCAAACTTTCCGTAGGTTTTAAGGGATTTGTTGGCTTATCCAACTTATCCACTGGTTGTGAAATCTTTTGAGAACATTTGGAAGTTTTGTAGAAGTATTTTAGGTTCTTCAGAAATACTTGCTTGTTCGATAGATAAAATATTGATGATATGAATAGTAGGTAACATGTCAATGTTACAACCAATAGTTATAACTTGAATAAGTGTGAAATCGTGCGCACGGGCGAAGGTGTCAAAACCTTAATTCTTTAGAAAAGATGTAAATCTTTTAACCATAAGTAAAATGTACCTTTGATCAGAGGTAAGTCGTTTGAAGAAATAGAACAAGTCTCAGCCGTCCTGGCGTGTCAACATGTTCCATTCCTCTCCAGCTAAAGTTTCAACATGTTGGAGCCGTACTGGCGTGTCAACATGTTGAACTTCTTTATCTCAGGTCTAAACATGTCGGAGCCGTACTGGCGTGTTAACATGTTCGACCTGCTCCAATTTAGGTCTCAACATGTCGGAGCCGTACTGGCGTGTTAACATGTTGAGCCTACTCCGCTTGTATACCTTGCAAAACAAATTCATGTTAGGATTGGGTGTTAGCGTAGCCAACACCCCTCCGATGCCTAAGTTAGTAAGGATTTCCAATAAAATTGAGAATTGAAACACACGAATGAACTTGACATAAATTAAATCATACCTGAGAAGTCTAGTTGTTAACAACTTGACTTACATAAAATAAAGCTTTAAATGAATGGCATTCCAACTCCTAGGGACCCTATCTCCACTTGGGGTTAACAACCAGTATGCCCCTTTGCCAGCTTCAGCATCAATAAGATATGGTCCCTCCCACTTGGGAGCTAATTTACCTGCATTCAGTTCTCTTGTATTTTGAAATACTTTTCTTAAAACTAAATCACCAACCTGGAATCTTCTTATTCTGACATTCTTATTGTAAGATCTAGCAATCCGTTGTTGATAGGCTGCCATCCTTATCTTGGCTAAATCCCTGATCTCATCAATTGTATCTAGATCTTGGGTTAGCAAGAGATTATTTTCATCTTGAGTTAATAAACCATACCTTCTTTGTTGGGATCGTCACCTCATTGGAATTACCGCTTCGCTCCAAATACCAAGGAATATGGAGTTCTACGTGGCCCCTTTTGAAGTTGTCTGTCGCCCAAAGTACAAGTGGTAATTCTTCAACCCATTTTCCTTTCTTTTGATCTAGGCGTTTCTTCAGGTTGTTGATAATCAACTTGTTGCTTGACTCAGCTTGACCGTTGGCTTGAGGGTGGACAGGCGTAGACGTGATCAGCTTGATCCCCCAACGAGCACAAAAATCTCCAGTCTTCTTACTTATGAATTGGGATCCATTATCACATATGATCTCTGATGGTACGTCAAACCTGCTAATAATATTCTTCTTTAAAAATGAAACTACCTCCTTGTCTCTCACTTGCACATAGGCTTCTGCCTCAATCCACTTCGAGAAATAATCAGTCATTGCTAACAAGAACACTTTGCCTCCAGGGGCCTTAGGCAACTTGCCCACAATATCCATGCCCCATTTCATGAAAGGCCAAGATGAAACGATAGGGTGTAGAGGTTCAGCAGGTTGATACAAGATGTTACTGTGCCTCTGGCAGGCATCACATTTCTGCACATAGCTCATGGCATCTTGACGCATGGTTGGCCAGTAATAACCAGTCTTAAGAGCCTTCGATGCCAATGCTTTCCCACCAGAATGATTTCCACATGTTCCTTCTTGGATTTCACTTAGCACAAGCTCAACTTGCTTGTTGTCAATACATCTCAAATAGTGTCCTACGAAAGATTTCTTAAACAAGACATTATCTATTAAAACAAAAGTTGAAGTACGCATTTTAAAAGATCTAGCATTCTTAATATCAGGTGGAATAGTTCCAAGTAGAAGGAACTCAATTATAGGTTGGGTCCAAGATGAACTTGTATCTTGTGCCCCATTAGATTGAGTAACTTCTTGAGTTTCCTCCACTCGGTCTATTGCTGGATACTTAACATAAATAATGGGAATATTAGTATGCAACATGGACTTGCAAGTTGAACCCAAGTTGGCCAATGCATCTGCTTCTGTATTCTCTTCTCTAGGGACCTGTTCCAAAGAACATGACAAAAATTTTGAAGCCAAAGCTTTAACATGTTGGAGATACTGAGTCATCTTGGAATGCTTCGCTACATAACTGCCATTGAAATGGTTAGCGAGCAACTGAGAATCAACATATACATTTATATGAGTAATATTTAAACTTAAAGCTGTAGTTAAACCCATGATTAAAGCTTCATATTCAGCTTCATTATTCGTCGCATTGAATTCACAAGATACAGCTTGAGGTATGATATCACCTTGAGGGGATTTCAGAACTATTCCCAAGCCAATTCCTTTGGAATTCGCAGCTCCATCTGTATACAGTGTCCAAAATCTAGGAATTGTTTTACCTTCAAGCTGTTGTACTTCTAGTTCCACCTTGGGCTGCAAACTTGGGCTAAAGTCTGCTACAAAATCAGCCAAAGCTTGAGATTTGATAGCTGTTCTTGGCTCATATGAAATGTCATACATGCTCAACTTGACCGACCACTTGGCCAATCTACCTGACATCTCTGGAGTTCTCAACACATTTCTCACAGGATAGTTAGTTCTAAGAGTTATAGAATGTGTTTCAAAATAATGACGCAGCTTTTGTAGCAGTAGTTAAGGCTAAAATTAACTTTTCAAGATGAGAGTACCTTGTTTCAGCATCTATTAAAGACTTACTTACATAATAAACAGGATGCTGTTCACCTTGGATTTCTTTCACCAACACTGCACTAACTGCATTCTCAGATACGGCTAAATATAAATAGAGGTGCTCACCACGTTCTGGTTTAGCAAGTAGGGGTGACATCACCAAGTATTCTTTAAGTTGTTTAAAAGCTGCCTCATGTTGATCGGACCATTGGAAGAGTTTATTCTTTCTTAACACTTCGTAGAATAACCTGCACTTATCAGATGATTTAGATATAAACCTATTTAGGGCAGCTACCCTACCTGTTAACCTTTGGACGTCTTTGATATTCTTGGGAGATTCCAAGTTGAGAATGGCTTTGATTTGTTCGGGACTGGCTTCAATTCCTCTCTTAGTCACCATATAGCCTAAGAACTTTCCTGCTTTAACACCAAAGTTGCACTTCGCTGGATTGAGTTTCATGTTGAAAGCTTTCAAGATGTTGAACGCTTCAGCAAGATGCTCCACGTGGTCTTCCATATGCTTAGATTTTACTACCATATCATATATGTAGACTTCCATTGTCTTGCCAAGTTGATCTTTGAACATCTTGTTCACCAGCCTCTGATAAGTTGCCCCTGCATTTTTAAGACCAAATGGCATAGCAATATAACAATATATACCTTCTGGAGTCATGAATGCCGTATCCTCTTGGTCTGAGGGCTCCATTTGAATTTGCTGATATCCCGAGGACGCATCCATGAATGTCAAGATATCGTGGCCAGCTGTCTCGTCAACTAGAGAATCAATATGAGGAAGAGGGAATGGATCTTTCGGGCAGGCCTTGTTCAAGTCTGTGAAGTCCACGCATACTCGCCACTTGCCGTTCTTCTTCTCTACCACCACAACATTAGCTAGCCACCTTGGATATTGAACTTCCCTGATCATTTTGGACTTCAAAAGTCTCTCAACTTCATCCTTTATAATCTGGTTCCGTTCATGGGCAAACTTTCTTCTTTTCTGGTGGACAGGGCGGATGGTTGGATCAATGTTCAACTTGTGAGTAATGATGTCCTTGCTTATTCCTGTCATATCTTCATGCTTCCACGCGAAACAACACTTCTGGCTCTTCAAGAATTCAATGAGCTCCTTCTCAATTTCGGATGGAAGATCTGTACCAACTTGCACTCGGGCCTCGTGGTCGACTCATCAATAGAAACACTTTTCGTCTCATGCTCTACTGCTTCAAGAACATCCTGGGCCTTTTTCTTTAATTGCTATGCTTGACGAGGGACTGAACTTGCTTTCATATTAACCTTGTAACACTCTTTAGAAAGCTGCTGATTTCCCTTCAACTTGGCCACACCCCAAGGCGTTGGAAATTTGACGCACTGGTGATAAGTTGACGGCACGGCCTTCATGTTGTGGATCCAAGGTCTTCCTAAGATGACATTGTACGAGGATGAGCATTCGATCACACAGAACCTTTCCATAGAATTCATACCCTCCAAATAGAGAGGCAACTTGATTTCTCCGATCGTTTGCTTCATTTCACCACTGAACCCTACCAGCACAGACGAATTCCTCACAACTTCGGATAAAGGAATGCCCATCTCTTCCAGAGCGTGAGTGAAGATTATATTAACTGAGCTTCCGCCATCGATCAGAATTCTCTTGACCATACAATTAGCAATCTGCACCTGGACAACTAGACCATCATGATGGGGGTCCAACGTGTTATCCTTGTCTTCATCTTCGAAGGAAATAACCTGACCATCTGTGAAGTCGCGACACCTTGAGGGAAGTTCTGACTGATCCTCCTTAGAACTCTTGGCATGACGCTTGGCTGCAGAATAAGTTGTACCACAAATATGTGATCCACCTTAAATAACATTTACTACCTTGGTGGCTGGAGGAGGTGCAACTTTCTCGGGTCTGGACTGCTCCCCAGAATCAAGCTCTTTGGACTCATTTCTGACCCTCTTCTTACCCAACAAATCCTTAAGAAGACCCTTTGACAATAGGTGAGCAATTTTCTTCCTCAAGGCGAAACAATTTTCAGTAGTATGTCCGAACTCCTCATGAAACGCGCACCACTTGGACTTATCCCTCCAAGTTGTGGGCTTGTCACTCCTCTTAGGCCATCTTGTTTTATCCCCAAGATTTTTCATGGCGCAAAGGACTCCTGCAATGTCCATAGAAAAGCAGTAATCAGAAATTTTAGGATAGTCATTATCATCCCCATCTTGATCATCATCTACAAAATGAACTTTAGAAGATTCGGATTTAGCAGGGGTTTTGCCCCTGTTAGGCTTATAATGATGGGAATCTGATTTTCTGTCTGGCGGCTCAAATAGAGGAGTAGGGGTCCTCCCAGCTGACTTTTCCATTGCCAGGCTGTCGTCCTCCAATCTGATGAAACGCAAGGCTCTGGTTCTGATTTCTTCAAGTTGTTTTGTAGGAGTCATCACCAACTCATTATAAAATAGAGAGTTCTTCTTCAAGCCTATACGGAATGCCTCCGTAGCTGTGGACATATCCAGGTTGGGTATGGTCACCGCCTCCTTATTAAACATGTGCAAATATTCTTTAAGACTCTGGTTAGGCTGTTGCACGATTCTGTAAAGATCACTAGTCAACTTGTCAAATGCCCTGTTGCACGAAAATTGATTAGCAAACATGTTGACAAGTTGAGCATAGGAAGAGATAGAGTTTAAAGGAAGTCCTGTTAGCCATTTTAAGGCTGGTCCTGACAGAGTTGAGCCAAAACCCCTGCAAAAACATGCTTCTTTAAAAACAGGGGGGATACTTATAATATCCATCGATTCCTGATACAGCAATACATGCTCTGCTGGATCGGTGCTCCCGTCATACTTCTTCATGTGAGGGATTGAAAACTTCTTTGGGATCTCTACATTAGCTATTGCTGGAACAAAACGAGACTCGTTGTAACAGGTTGGGGACACTTGGTGATAAGGCGAGTTGACTCCAGGTACGCTTCGAAGCAACTCTCGTATAGTCTGCATTTCCTTAATAAGTTGATTCTCTGCGAAAAGAGGATTATTATTAAATTGAGAGGCAGGAGTATCAAAAGCATTAAAGAAACTCCCTGCTTGCCCCATCGAAGGTGTGGCATAGGTATAGCAAGATGACAACACAGGTTGGCTAGCTGTCAGGCTGAATCTTGGTTGCGTGGTTGGAATGGACATCACGATTGTGCTTTCTGCTGGCAAGGTACTAGACATAGGGATATCTCCAAAATGGCTTGGTCCTGTACCTGCACCAAACAAAGATCTAGGATGCAAGGGTGAGAATGGAGTAGATACTTGAGTTTCAGTTTGCTTCCCTTTACGCATGGTATCAATGGCATTGAGTATCATGGTGTTTGTATGCTCCTGAGCATCCAATCAGTCATTTACTTTCTTTAACATTGTGACCATGTTGGACATTAGTTCCACATTGACAACTTTCGAACTTGAAGATGGATTGCCTTGGGTGCCGGAGCTAGGAAGCGGCTGACTCCTCTCACCTTGACTACCGGACGGCGGACTGGTCATTTCTACGCAAATAATCAAAGTAGTCCCACGGATGGCGCCAAATTGTTTCGGTCAAATTTCAACAAGTATTACCAACGACAAGAAAAATGACAAAAGAGATAAGAATCAGGGTACAATGATTACTGGATAGAATAGAAATAAACACAAGGAATTTGTTGACTAGGGAAAGCCCTTGAACAACTTGTTCGTCGGCACAAAACCCCGGGAGGTTTAGGAACCTGCCTTGACCAAAAGGTATATTGATCAAGTTTAAGTACAAAACTAGGAGCGTATGTAAGGGAACTTAAGCTAGTGTGATTGGGTGTGTAAAATACAGGTGTTATCCCCTTTTTATACCTCAAATAACAACTATAATACAAAGAGAATAACAAGCCTAGAATCTCGGAAATAAGTTGATCTTGTTGAGATATTTTCGCCACATTGTTGATGGAGGAGATAAGGGTCCGTTGCTGGCTATTTTGATGAAGAAACATCATTGAATCAGTCCCCTTATCCATTGATACGTTCCCTGAAAAGTAGGGTTTAATGTAACAATAATTCAACCTACAAGATGATCAAGAGGTAGTAGGAGAACTCAAGTTGTTAGTACCAAGATGTTATGTGTAAGTTGAAAACAAGTTGACTGAAAATGTAGGGCCCAACACTATGTATGTCCAAATATTATGTATCTTATATACCCAAAACTAGACATTCCAAATTACAATTTACCATTTTAAATCAGTCCATTTGGACTTGTATTCATCAACATGCAACCACATAAAGATTGAACTACAAACCATAATTTCCAGCAACAGTCCGTTCTGCGTATCGATAAAACGCAACCTAAATGAGGTACTTCCCGACCTCTAAAATTTATGAAAATTTACAGGATTTTACACAACATAATAATGTAAAACATATCCAAAATTTAGACAATTCCCATGGACAGATTTTTCCCAGAAAATTCTGCAATATAACCCAATGTAGTGACTAAGCTTATTTCAAGAACTATGTATATGGTTTCATAAGATCATCAATTCTTTCCCAAATCATATTTCCAAGTTATGCTAGCAACTTAATACAACACAACATCATTTGGGGTGAAAAATTTCATATTTCCAAAAAATTAACACAAAGATGAACAATCAACACATCTTACATGCTTAACTCCCCCAATTTAACTCATAAAACACACAAAAGACTATAGTTACTTACCTCTACCAAAATTTTTCCACAAAATAGAACCACAAATTGGACAATCCCTTTGGCTAGAATTGTTCCCTTCGTCGTCCTCTACACTACAGCGAAAACGGATCGTCGATCCGACTCCGGATGCTCAAAATATGGAGCTTTCTCTCTCTACTCTCTCTCTTCTTCTTCTTTCAAGAACACGGCTGATTTTTGGGGAAGAAGAAGTGATGTCTCTCCTCACTTAACCAAGAGGGAGTAAATCAGATTTTTTTTGGTCAATGAGTCAATGGGTCAAAGTCCAAGTGTATAGGTGTCAAATAGTAACCAAGTCCAAAAATCACTTAAGCTGTCAAAATTCTGATTTTTAGTCAACTATAAAAATATTTTTGGGATGATCTAAAAGTTTAAAAATTGAAAATAAGGTTATTTTGAAAAGCTCTTCGAGTCTAGTTTATACAGAATTAAACGGTTTGTAAATCCGAGTTTGCTACACAAAATTATGGCCAAATCACTACAAGCTGGTCGGATGAGCAAAATTTCGGGTTTAAGCATTTATCCGTGCTTTTGTGTATAACTCTTCCCATCTCAAAGTGGTTTAAAGCACAAACGTAAAGATAATTAAATTACTCAAATTACCCATGAGTGAAATAGGATGAAAATGGGAACGGGATCTCACAACTACCCTTCTCCTTCTCTATTTATGTCTTGTATGACATCCTAGCCTTGTAAAATGGCATTTATATGTTGAAATCAACATGTTTGAGTATGTTTTGTTGTTGGGCCATGTGAATTTCGTGGATGACATGTTTTACATGATGAAAGACTTGTTTTGGCTTGGTTGATACGCATAGAAATGGTATCACTTGTTAATCTTGAAGTAAAAATAATTCTTCATCGATTCGAACTCATTAGAAACAATTTATGACTCTAACGGAGTTGAATAGGTTTTCATAATTGATGAGACCATGTGTGTAACTTGGGAATTTCGTTGTGATACGAGAGTTTTGTTGGGAAAATTAGTTACCCAAATTGTGTATGATGTTGTTTAATTCTCGTAAATATTATGAGATGGTTGATTATGTGAGTAGGATTATTATGACCTACTTGAGACATTCATGTTTAATGATATTGTGTTTCCTATCTTGGAGTTTGATTTGTTGTTGTGAATGTCAAGTAAACATCTACTTGTACATTTGATATGTCCATGGATTATTTGTTGGCGGTGTATTGACGCTCAATTATTATGGAAGTCAGGGCTACGTAATAGTTGAAGACCTATACATCGGGCCTCGCCTTACCGTTGGTCGCGGTAGGGGCATAATGCCATTTGTTGTATGGAATAAACACAATCTTGGTAAGCTATTCCGTGGTTGATTCTTAGGTCATAGGGATCAAGATCACCCGTCGACGTGAACACAGAAAATGGTTCACAAAGAATTGATTATGTTAATGGTTTTGATTCGTCGATCGAGCACGTCAATAACGACTCTGACAAGTGCATAATTTCCCATATATTTCCCTATAGTTTATCTCCATTTTCTATGAAGTTTAAATGTATTTTGTCCAAGAAAGTGCATTTATGGTATTATTTTGTATTTCAGATTTTCTGGGCATTATTGGAGCTTTAAAGGATTAATTCATAGCAATTTGGGAAGATTCAAGGGAGCCAGTGAAGTCTTGGATTAATTAGAGCCATTTGATCATGGTCTGTTAGTCCTCCATTAGTCATTTGCAAAGGAAAGGACTAAACTGAAAGAGAATATTAGCTAACGAAAGCTAACGAAGGCTAACTTGGGACTAAATTGCAAAGCCTGAGCAAAGAGAGACTGCGGCTCACTTTCTGGAATTCCTAGGGGAACCGGAGCAACCTTAGAAAGTCCAGGGGCAGCACTGGCAAGAGCTGAAACTCCTCATTTATGCACTGTCGCCCTGCCAAGCCGCCACGTGTTGCTCCGCCCAGCAGCCTTCTGACCCGCGTCCCTGCTCCAGATCCGGCCTATTCGCTCCATTTCTAGCCCATTTCCATCTCTCAATCCCACCCATTTAATCCCTGGGTAGTCCGCTTGTCCTTCCTCTGGGCTGCCCATACCCAGCTCACCCGGATCGCTCTCCCCCTCACACTCCAACCGCTCCATCCATCCAACCCACACCCACTTTCTCTCTCACCCTTACCCGCGAGACTCCCCTTGGGCTACCCCATCTCCCAGCCGACCCAGCCCCCTTCCTTGCCCTTTTTATCCCTAATTCTTTAATGTGATTCCTATTCTACCCCTCAGCTTGCCCAGCACTCATTTGCTCTCCATTTTTAATCTCCTAGGGCACTTCCAAACGGAAGAAGCCCCCATTTTTGGGCAAGAACAAAAGCTTTATTTCTCCCCCCTTTTCTCCACCTTTTCAACCCAATTAAATGCCTTCATTCTAAGGGTTTGGAGCATCAAATAAAGGGCCAAGGAAGCATTTGCAAGGCATTGCAACCATGGATTTCGACATTGATCGGTTTAATTTTCCCTATCTTTATCTCAAGATTAATGTTGTATTTTCTTGGAATCTTTGTCTTGTAAATGTGGAATTGGTGATGAGTTAATTATATTTATGGATTGTGATTATTTTTTATGTTGAATGTGATGTTTTAATTTAATCTCTCTCTATTTAGTATACAATTATGCTAGGTTACTAAATTGTGGGCTTAATGCTTTTAATTAATTTATTATTAATTAATTGAATTGAAAAATATTTGGCTCCGCGAGAGCTACATTACATTTCAGACCTAGCAATTAAGTAGTTGGTGTTCTGTGACACACATTGATAGCCTTCGGCTACCGGCATGACTTGTAGAAAAATAGAGAGAATATCTCTCTACAAAGTATTACCCATTATCTTGGTTATTATTGTGTGTTCTTAATGCTTTTAATGGAGTCGCGAACCCTTAAATGATCAATAGAATTATAGGGTAAGATGCGAGAGCCCGTTCTATTAATTCTGAAAATCACAATAATTGTCTTTGTGACACCAGACCGAGAGGTAACGAGTGTTCTTAGATAGTCATGGGGTGCTTGAGCGATAATGTGGCTATTCTGTCCTTGCTATAAGATGCGAGAGCCCGTAGTAGGGATTAGTATCTAGACTTGCTATAAGATGCGATAGCCCGTAGTGAATATTATTAATGTGCGCCCGACTACCAAGACTTGAGTTAAAGAAAAGTAGAGAGAGGGTAAAATTAGACATTGGCTAGACTAGAAATATAACAATCCTATCATTTTAACCTTGATTTGATGTTGCCGACGTATCATCGTTTCCGCGTTAATTTAATTTACTTTCTTGCTTTCTTTTTCTTTATTTTCTTTTTATTTTCAATTCTCATTTTCATTAGCTTAGATAAAATTAGGTTTGCCCAATTTTAGTACTTAGGATCTATTTCTAGCACTATCTTTGTGGGATTGATACTTGTACTTGCACACTTTATTACTTGATACGACCGAGTATTCTTGCTCGTCGCGCATTTATTTGCACATCAAGTTTTTGGCGCCGTTGCTGGGGATAGTTGCTAGAATTTATCTTGATATTAATACCAAGCTTGCCTAATTTTAATTTAAGCATTGTATATATTTGCATTAATTCTTGTTTTAGATAGTTTTTGCTTTCTTTTATTTTTGTTTATTTATTTTGTTTTATGCACTTGATCTTGCTTGTTTAGTGAGTGTTTTTGTAGCTAGCATTTGAGCGATGGATTGGAGCAATGTCAACTGGAACTTTGATCAAGGGGCATGGAATGAAATGCCGGGAATTTATGAAAGTGAGATGACATCAACCGAGGCTATGAATTATTCTCTGCCCCATCCGAGCTTAATTTGTGAGAATTGTTATAGAAATCACTTTCCATATCCTTGTGAATTCGGGATGGAGTCGACTTCATATGCTTCATTCTCTCATTATCATCATGAAGACCCTTATTATCCCCCTTCCTATCCAAATTCTGTGAGCAACAATTGTCATTGGGGAGTTGAAAGATGCACGCTCACGATGGAAAAAAAAATTCAAGGTTTAGAGGCTCAACTAGCCTTGTTGACAGAAGCCCTTAAACTCCGAGAACCTCCTCATAAATGGAAAGCTACAATGCAAGAATTGGGTATTGCCTTTGAGTCATCACCTCAAGAAGACCTTCAAGTCAATGCCAAGGAAAGTCCAATGGAAATATGGAGCTTTGCAATGATATCTCTCTTACCAATGAGAGTGAAATTTCGAGTATCTTGGGACAACCTCCGTTGGAAACATCTCACTCTCATGTCAATGTGGTTAATAAGATGGAGCATCCAAGCATTGTTGAAGAAGATGAATCTTTTGGCTCAAATGAAGACTTCAAGGACCCGATACCTCATTTATACACTCCACCGAGCATTGAGGCTCATATTTCTCATCTCCACCCATCTCCCGAGCATCATGAGGAGTAAATCCATTTAAGCGAGTTAGGTGTGAAATTTCCAAAGTCTTCATGTAATAGTTTTCTTGTAATAGTTTGGGTTAAAATTCCGGTTGATGCTAACTTTCTCTCTCTAAGCAAAACTTCTCCCTACCGTCTCTAGGGTTTCGCCCTAGGGGCTTTCTCCGGCAGCCATGGCTTCACCGGCTGCTAACTTTCCTTCAATGAATTCCAGCAATTTTAATCCTTATTATTCCCCTTCCATTTAGCAATCCATTTCGAATTTAAACCCTAATTCTCATGTGACGGCCCAGACTCATGCAAACCCTAATTCTCATGCACCGCCTTCCGCTTCTTTGCTGCAAAAGGATTCCTTGCCGCAATCAGAATCGTCTTTCCAGCCATCGAAATCTTCTTCCAAATCCTTTGCTGATCTCTTCTCACAACCGTCTAATCCCTCTCATAATGGATTGATGACATCAACAAATAACGTGGCTGATCCGGCCATTTCTATTGGTACTGATAAAGGTATGCCATCGGTTAAGCTTTCAAAAGCGTTAATTGATATGTTTGCTAAGCCATTTCAATTTACTCTGGTGGGTAAATTTGCACATGGAGGATGCTAGGATTGTTTTTGCCAAGTTTCAGCTTAAGGGTAACTATAAGCTTGGACATTTGGATAATCGTCATCTATTAATTCAACTGTCTAATGAGGAGGATTATCAACGCTTCTTTATGAAAGATATATGGTATGTCACTCATTTTCCTATGCGAACCCTAGCATGGTCACCTGCATGGAGGCCTGAATTAGAATCTCCCATTGTCCCGGTGTGGGTTGGCTTCCCAAATTTGCCAGTGCACTTGATGAACAAGCGGTTTCTATTTCCTGCAGCATCAAATATTGGTACTCCCCTATCTCTTGATAAATCTACAGCTGAGTTTTCTAGGCCTAGTATTTCAAAAGTGCTGATACAAATTGATATAACGAAGAAGCTTCCTAATGAAATCTACATAGATTGAAAGGATGCTTGCCCTAGCTTCTTTCAAAAGGTTGAATTTGATAACATGCCAAAATATTGTAAGCATTGCTGTGTTTTTGGGCATGATATATCCTTGTGCAGAAAGGCAAATCCTAACTTGGTTGTTCCTAAACCAACGGTGAATAAAGGAAAATCTGATTTGGTTTATGTTGCTAAACAGAATGCTGCTATTCAGGATGAGGGGAGGGAAAAGTTGGTTGAGCAATCTAAGGAGGACCCCAAGATTTTGGCTAATGATCCTAATGAGAATGGTACTTCAAGTGGTGTTAAAGTAAATGGTATAGGGCCGGATGTTGAAGTGATTGATATTAGCTCATCTAATGGTATGAAAATAGCCGAGGTTGGGGGTACTAAGGTTGGCACGCATAAAGCTGGGGTTTTCCCTACTTTAGCCAAGCGAGGTAATGCTCTCCCTGAAGCTGTTAATAAAGCGCTTCTAAGAACTTGTTCTGAGGTTGTTCATAAGGAAGTGGGTCAGAAAGATAATGTGGCCATTGATGATGTTACTATTATCCAGCAGAAAGTTGAGGAACATAGGCTTCAACATGAGTAGCTTAGTGTCAATGTGGTGCCTGCGTCAGAGGCTGATGCTAGTCTTCATGAAGGTTTGGTGTCGGGATTAAATTTGTCTCCTAGGGCTCCTCCCACAACATTTGTTATTGAATTGGCAGGTTCTACTCCTTTTAGCAATCCATTATCTCATAACGTTGATGCGGATGGCTTTATTATGGTAAAGTCTAGAAAGAATCGAAGCAAATCTGTTTCTCCTCCTTCTTAACCTCATCCTTGGTGAGACTTCCTGTACTCTTTCTAAATGTTTCCCAATGGTATCGTTGATATATTGGAATATTAGAGGTATTGGTAATAAGGCTTCTTTTCGTCGTGCAAAAAGGTTATTCCGTTTGCATGGGTCTTCTTTTCTTGCTATTTCGGAACCTATGCTTCCTAATAATCAGATTTCCAAATACAAAAGGTTGTTTGGGTGTGGTGGTTGTATAGCTAATGCTAATGGTAAAATCTGGTTGTTCTGGAAACATGATTTTGATTGTAGGGTTATTCGAGACTCGACCCAAGAAATTACTCTTCAGATTGCTCATCTTCAATGGGAGTATAAAATTAATATTACAGTGGTGTATGCTAGTTGTGATAGATATATTCGTAGAGAGCTTTTGTAACGCCCGCACCATTTGCATTATTTGCATCATTCGCATTCATTCTATATTTGTGCTTCTTATGTTAACATCATCATTTCATGTGTATAAATCATTCGAATGTGCTTGTATTTGAGTTTATTGTACACCTTTCAAGTGTATGGTTATGTGTTGTAAGTGTTGTGTTAACATCTAGGGGCCTAAATGATCAAACCAAGGTAATGGAGATAAATAGAAGTGAGACATTCCAGTAGGTTTTGCACGGCCGCGTAGCCTTTTATGGCACGGCCGTGCATGTCTGACACGACCGTGCTACCTTGTTGACACGACCGTGCATGAGTGGCCAAACATTCTAGTAAGTTTGGCACGGCCACGCACCTTTGTTGACACGGCCGTGCAAGGATTCCAGTAAGTTTGGCACGGCCGCGCAGCATTTCTTGGCACGGCCGTGCGCGAGTGACACGGTCGTGCGCCTTTACATGACACGGCCGTGCAAAGCGTCAGACTCTGTTATTTTGTTAGACGAGATTTTAAGTTATTGACTAATTGACTTGATCTCAAAGGCTGAGATCAAGCCACGACCCAAGCATGAAAAATCATAGTAGTTTAGTCACCTTAAGTCCCTTTGGAGAGTCAAGACTCTCTCCATAACTCACATTCAACCTTGGCAAAGATAGAGAGAAAGAGAGAAGAGTTTGTGCAAGAAAATCCTTGCCTCTTGCTTATTTGAAGATCAAATTACCATCCAACACCACCATTGTGAAGCTATTGGCTAGGAGAAGCCATTCTTGACCTTGCATGTAGCTTTGCTTGGGTTGAATCTTCAAGTTGTAAGCTACTATCCCTTGTTCTTCCTCAATTATGAGTTGTTGTTCATGTTAGACTTGTTATTTGATGAAAAATGTTAGAAATCATCAATTTTGAGTATGTTTGACTATGTTGACTTTTCAAATTCGTGGTTGACTTTGTGAATATGTTTGGAGACTCATGTTTACATGTTAGAAATGTGAAATATGGTTAGTAATTGTTAAGTTTACGGTATGATTAGAAACCAAAAATGACTCTAACGGAGTTCGTTAGGATTTCATAATTTATGAGATCACGTGTGTGATTTGGGAATTCTTGGATGATTCGAGTGATTCGTTCTGAAAATTTGGTTACACCGGTTGTGTGTATTGATATTACGTTAATTGTCGTAATGTTTATAAGTTGATCATTTGTGGTGTGAGATTATTATAACTCACTTGTGACATTCGTATTATTGTTGAATGTTATTGTTGTGGTATACTCCCTACTTTGGAGTATGACCTTATCTTTAAATGTCGAGTAAATATTTTACTTGATCATTTAGTTTAGTCCATGGCATATTTGTTAGAGAAGGGTGTATTGACGCTCGATTATTACAAGAGCAGGGGCTACGTAATAGTCGAAGGCCAATACATTGGGTTCTCGCCCCCTACCGTTGGCCGCGGTAGGGGAAATGGCGCCAAGTGTTTGTAGGCAAAAACCGGTAGCACCGGTGTATTGTGAATTTCAAATAAAATGGTTCACGGATTCTTAGTTGTAAGATCTTGGTTTCGATATGGTTCGAGCACTTCAACAACGGCTCTACATTTGGTATAATATTGGTTGGTTGGTTGGAAGTATGGGTTTGGTCGGAGGTGTACCTCGACACCGTATCCTTTGTAACCTGTTACCTATAGCTCTTATGTGGTTCCTGTATGAGCGAATGTTGGTCATGGTTTCCAACCGGTATGGGACGGTTGGCAATCGTCGAGCCTCTCGCGTAGTATGGGGTTGTTTGGCTATGTGCAATACTTGTTACTTCCGCTTGGTATTGAAATGATATAGTGATGACATGGATACTTGTTATATTTATTGTCTTGCATCTAGCATGCCATATTGTTGCATTAGTAGCTTATTGAGTTTCGACTCACCCCGTTTGTGTTTATTTGTTTTCCTTAGATCAAGCGCCGGCGAGGAATCCCTAGTGCTCGAGTTCAGTTCCGTTTGGACTTCATCTTTTGGTAGTGCACCTTGTGCCTAAGTATTTCTTTTGGTGAGGCCGAGGGTGTACTTGTTATTTAAACAATGTATTTGTTGGGTAGTAGTCTCGACTGTTATTTGATGTATTCTTTTGTTGTGCCGGCATGGTTGCCGTGCTGTTGTATATATTTCTTAACTTTAATTCCGCGCACTCTGATATGGTTTATACATGTACCGAGCATGTTAGCTCGAGTTTGTTGTTGCTAGCTAACGTGTTGTTTCTCCGGCTTGTTTCGCCGTCGAGGTTTAGTATTGTTTTAAAGATTTTGTTGTTTAAAGAAAACTTGCACGTGCAATACAGGGTTTTCACATGACTTTGCATTCTTTTAAATGGAATTTTTGAGATGCTACTTTCGTGTTTCTACGTTGTCTCGTGGACCAAACGGGATTCACATCGGATCTCGGGTCGGGTCGCGACAGCTTTGGGATGAAATTATGGATTTGAGCTCTTGCAAGGATCCTTGGTTTGTTATTGGTGATTTTAACTGTGTCCTTGATCAATCTGAGAAGTTGGGTGGCAGACCTATTAAGAGAAAAAGTTGTTGCTAAATTTTTGGATATGGTGCAATATTCTGGGCTTATCGATGCTGGTTATATTGGTAATATTTATACCTGGGTTGACAAACCTAAAGGGAAGCCTTCTATATTTCAGAGATTTGATAGAGCCATCTATAATGCAGCGTGGTTGGATGAATTTCATGCTACTACGGTTTCTCATATTAATCGTACTTGCTCTGATCATGCTCCCCTTGTCGTTCAAGTTAAAGTTCATGGAGATATTATTCATGGGAGTTTCAGGTTCCTGAATATTTGGGCTAAGCATGACTCTTTCCGTTTTGTGGTTGAAAATTCTTGGAAATCGTATATGGATGGGAGGCCGCTTGTTTGTTTTGCTAAAAAGCTTGCTAGATTAAGAAAGGATATTTCGAAATGGAATAAAGAAGTTTTTGGTAGGGTTGATCAACAAGTCAAAGATGCTGAAGATGAGGTGAGTCGCTGTGAGCTAAACCTTCAAAATGATCCTAATGATAATACTAAATCTGCTCTCAGCCTGGCACAAGCTCGGCTACTTGCTAAGCTTAAGATTGATGAAGATTTTTGGCGTCAAAAGGCTAATATCTCGTGGATAAAGGATGGAGATAGGAATTCGAAATTTTTTCACTCTTATGTTCGAAAGAAGAGACAAAAATTATTCATTCTTCGAATTCAGAATAGAGATGGTATTTGGATTTCCAAGAAAGATGATATCCAACATGCTGCTGTTGATTTTTTCTCGGACCAACTTCGAAGCCCTGTCGATAACCCCCATGATGATATTCTGGATGTCATTCCTCGCCTTGTCAATGAGGTTGATAATGATAGGCTCACAGTTGTTCCGTCTATGGAGGAGATCAAAGATACGGTTTTGTTGATGAATAGCCAAAGTGCAGCGGGTCCTGACGGGTTTAATGGTTTTTTTTATAAGGAGTATTGGGACATCATCAAATCTGATTTTTGTAGGGCTATCACGGAATTCTTCTCTGGATTTTCTCTTCCTCGGAGTTGGACAACCACTCTTATTGTTATGCTTCCTAAAGTAAGTGTTCCTACGAGATTCAATGAGTTTAGGCCGATTAGTCTTTGTAATTTCTCTAATAAAGTTATTACAAAGCTACTTACTTGTCGGCTTGCTTCTCTTTTGCCTCGAATTATCTCTCCGCAACAAAGTGGACTTGTCCAAGGTCGGTTAATTCATGAGAATGTTCTTCTTGGGCAGGAGATGGTCCAATCTGTAAAGAAAAAGGTAAGAGGATCTAATGTGTGTTTAAAACTTGATATGGCAAAGGCTTATGATAGAATATCTTGGTTTCCTCTGATTAAAGTCATGCGAAAGTTTGGTTTCTCTGAAGTCTGGAATGATTTAATTTTCCGTTGTATTTCTTCTTGTTGGTTTTCTGTGCTTGTCAATGGAGAATCGTGTGGTTTTTTTCATTCTTCTTGAGGGCTTTGTCAAGGTAACCCAATTTCACCTACCCTTTTTATCATGACTGTCGAGATTCTTAGTAAAGGCGTTAATATGCTTCATTCTGATTTTCCTCGTTTTAGATATCAAGCTCACATCAATACTCCAATAATTTCTCACTTAGCTTATGCCGATGATATCATTATTTTCTGCAATGGGTCGAAAGATTCTATGGAAGCTCACATGAGATGTTTACAATGGTATCAATCTTTCTCTGGGCAATCGGTTAGTATATCGAAATCTTGTTATATTTTGGGTGTGGAAGATGAAAATAGAGATGCAATCATCACTGAAGCGACGGGTTTTGTCAAAAAGACTCTTCCGATCACTTATCTTGGCTGCCCTTTATATGTGGGACGGAAGAAAATATCTCTCTTTGATTCGGTTATTGCTAAGATGGAAGATATATTGGCTTCATGGAAAGGCAAAATTTTATCCTTTGGTGCCAAGCTTACTCTTATTCAGTCATGTCTTCAAGCAATTCCGTTATACTATATTTCTCTCCTGGAACCCCCAAAATGTGTTATTGTAGCAATGTACCGAATTATTGCCAATTTCTTTTGGAGTGATGAAGATGGGAATAAAAAATGACATTGGGTTCGTCGATCTCTTATGTTTCAGCCTACTTGTGAAGGGGGTTTAGGCTTGAGGAAGTTTGAAGATATTGCCAAAGCTTTCGCTATGAAACTTTGGTGGCAGATTCGTGGTCATAAATCTTTATGGGAAGATTTTATGCTTGCTAAGTATTGCTTTGGTACTCATCCTATGGATGCTTCTCAACCCTCTTTTTCTTCTCTTATTTGGTGCCGTATGTTACAAGTTAAAGATACTGTTGAAGCAAATATTGGTTGGAGAATTGGGCGAGGGGAAATTTCTGTCCATGAAAATTGGCTTGATGGGTCTCGGCTTCTTCTTCCTGGGAATCATTTAGAAGTTTCTTCATTGTTTGAAGATGGAAAACCTCGGGTTGATCATATTCTTGATGTTTATGGCCCGCAGCTTTTGCAGTCTATACAAAATCATCATATTTCCATCTCCAATGTTCCGGATCAATTATATTGGCTTCCATCTAGTAAAGGTCAGTTTACTAATTCTTCTGCTTGGCGCCTTTGCAAGGATGCTGGTACGCATGATTTTTGTAATACCCCGATCCTACTTCTTTCCTAGTTCACTCGTATGTCGGGTCAATTCGAGTGTTGTTTCGTGTGTGTTAACTTTGGGTATGTTTGAGTCTTGAGTTCTTTGTCATTCGTGCATCAATATGGGTTGATTAGGTTGAGTTTTGAGTGTGTTTTAACCTTAAGATAGAAAAAGATACACACAAAAGCATGGATACATGCTTAAACCCGAATTTATGTCCATCCGAACAGTCTGTAGTAATTTGGCCATAGATTTGTCTACAAAACTCGGATTTGCAAACCGTTTGATTCTGTGTAAACTAGACTCAAAGACCTTTAAAACCATATATTATTTGTAATTTTTGAACTTGTACATCATCCTAGGCATGTATTTAAAGTTGACTGAGAACAGATTTGGGACAGCTTTGACTAGGTTTTAAGTGACTTCACCATTTGACCAATTTGCTTTGACCAAGGTTAGGCAACAACTTATGACTCTTTGACCAGGCTTTCTCAGACTCTTAAACACCATGAGAGGCCTAAAATATCTTTCATTTTCGTCCTCTTCAACCATGAACAAGAGAGAGAGTAGAGAGAGTTTAGAGAGAGAAATGATGATATCTTGAGCTTCACTTGTCCGATCGACGATCCGTCTTCACCGTTGCGAAGCTCTTGACAAGAGGAACACTTTCCATGGATTGCATGCTGACTTTCATGGTTTAATTTTGGTAGGGGTAAGTAACTATAATGTTTTGATTGATTATGAGATGAAATGGAAGAGTAGAGCATATAGGTGGTTTTAGTTGATCATTTTTGTGTTAAATCCTTGGAAGAAACATGTGATTTGTTGCTCTAACTAATGTTATGATATATTGTGTTGTTGTTTGAGGTTGCATGTATAATTGGGAGAAGACATGATAATATTTGGAAGTAAATGCTTAGTTATAAAAATCAGATTTGTCACAATTTTAAGGCATATTGTTGAATTTTCTGGGAAAAATCCGTCCATGAGAATTGTATGATTTTTGGATATGTTTTACATTAATATGTTTAGTAATGTCCTGTAAATTTTCATGAATTTTAGAGGTTAGGTTGTATTTTATCGCTGCGCCGAGTAAACTGTTGCTGGAAATTCTGGGTGTTAGTTCCAACTTTAAGTGACTGATTCTTGATGATTATAAGTCCAAATGAGGTAATTCAAAGTGGTAAAATATATTTCCAGATGTCTAGTTTCTAAATATGGAATAATTGTAATATTTGGGTTTTTGTGAAATATTTGGTGAATTTAATAGTACAGCTGCGCAGTGCCGAATAAGTTATCATTTTTGCTAGTCTCCGTGATTTAGAGACTTGTTGAGTTGTAAACGTTGTTTTTGTTAAATCTCAAGTACTAGTGACTTTCTGAGATTTTTGTAAGTGACTATTCGCAATGAACTTGCAGGACTTATATGAGTGGTTATACACTAAATTTGGAGTATTTCGTTTAATGTAGTTATCTAGGGACGATACTACGGTTCGTCCCGATGTTTTAAAATGGGTAACGACTCTAGCCGAGTCGACATGAGATGGTGTATTTCCATTGAACACTTTACGAGTTATATTCTAGTTGTGACTGATTCTTACGACATTGTGTGATTGTTCTAGAATGTGATAGGACAATCATCCTACTTTGATGATTGATCGTGTGTTTAATGTTTACTAGCACACTTTGTTGATTTGTTATTGTAGGCTTATTGTGACCTACTTGAATCATTCGTACCGTTATTGAATGTTGTTGTTGTGGTATACTCCTACTTTGGAGTATGACCGTTTATTTTAAATGTCGAGTAAACATCTACTTGTGCATTGCATCGAGTCCAGTGGCATATGTGCATTTGGGGGTGTATTGACTCGGTTATTGCGGGAGCCGGGGCTACGTAATAGCCGATGGCCAATACATCTGCCATGCCCTACCGTTGGCCACGGTAGGGGTTTCTCTAGCCCCACGGTTGTACGGAATAAACGCAACCGTGTATGTGTCGACATTTTTATATATCCGTGGGATACGAATACCGGTCCTGTGATATTTGTAAGTGGCTAGATCCGTATTTGTCTCGGGTCGTAGGGGATCGAGCGATACGTCGACGTGAATACGGAAAACGGTTCACAACGAGTACTTGTAGATCGTGCTTGACGCGATCGGGTACATTCATGTAGTTCGGGATACGAGCATCGGTCTCTTGTGATTTATGTACAGGCGGCGGCATAATCATCTATTACTTGTTTCTTTGGTCGATCCTTGATATTGGTGTATAGCGGAAGACCATCATATACTATGGCTTCATGGAGCCATAAGGTCGGAAGTGTTACAAGGGATTCGGAGGTGTACCTCGAATCTACCATATCCACCTTTATGTGGTTACTTTACCGCTCTTATGTGCTTCCTATATAAGCGAATGTTGGTCATGATTTCCAACCGGTATGGGACGGTTGGCGATCATTGAGCCTCTCGCCGATATAGGGTTGGTTGCCTTTATATGCTCCTATATGTTTACTTTCTGCTATATTGTTGTGCATAATGCCATGCCATATAGTCACACGTAGTAACTTGTTGATTATTGATTAGGTTAAAACTTTTACCAAGATTAGTGCATATAGAGTCTTGGTTTACTATTACATTCATACTTATAGCACCCAATACATTATAGTATCTTACGGAGTCTTTTAGACTCACCCAACAACCTCCTCGGTTGCGGGTTAAGTTCCAGTAGCGAGTCTTGGAGCTTGGAGTTAGCAAGATGTATTTATATTGTCATTTCCTTCTAATTTCTTGTATTGTGAGATTGTGAGGTTCACTAAGTTATGTAAACTTAGTCTATGGGTAGAAATAGTTGTATTCGTTAGATTTGTATTTTGGTGCCGACTAGTGTAGTTGCGCCGGTTGTCGTACTATATTATTTTGGATTTCGACTCGTGGTATTTAAGTATTATTGATTCTCCGGCTCGTGTATTTGGCCGTTGAGGTTTTAATTATTGGGTTTATCTTTAGTGTTGTTCTCGTATTGTTTAGCCGTGGAGGTTATTATTATATGTTGGGATTCTTGATATTCGAGCTTTGAGGCTCAAGTTCATTTGTTACTCCACTGCCTTGTTGTTAGTATTCCGTTGCATCGGTTTAATCTTGAGCTGTTGTGGCTCGCTTTATTCTGTTTAGTTGTTGTTCGAGTTTTTGAAACTCACATTTTAACTTGTATTCCGCTGCATAGTTTTAGTTTTGGGCTTTTGTAACTCGCTCTCTTTGATTGTTCTTGTTAGTTTGGCGCACCGAGTTGGGGTTCAACATCGAACCCGGACTCGGTCGCCAGATTGGTATCAGAGCTTAAGTTAGCTGTTCGCCAGGACAGGATCCTCGGCTTAGGTGATTTGGGTTTTGGGTTGAGTGATTAACGTCGAGTGTTTGTGTTTAGATGTATCTTGGATGTTGATAAGTTGTGGAGATAATCCATGTAGGATTGGAATTGTTGAGTTCTTTCGCTCGTGGGAGCGGAAACTAATGATATGGAGTCCGTTATTTCTCTTGAGGAGATTATTGAGTGCACTTTAAGTCCTCATTTGGATGGATGACAACTAGAGTAAGTTTTTGGAAGGTTTAGTATTGTGATTTGGCCAACTTGGGTGATCTTGTTAGTCGTAGAAAGGTATAAGCCAAACGCTTTAAGGAACGTCTTAGGCTTGAGATTGGTAATTGTTTGAAGAAATAGAGGTAGAAGACCCGAGAATCGGGTCACGAGTTCTTTCTTGGTTAGTATGACTGTCGAGTTACGTTAGTGCGAGATCTTGAGTCCGTATTAACTTAGACACCTCATTCTTGCATATCACATCATGGAATGCAAAACTTGTACATATTAGAAACATATGTTGCACTTAGGTACATTTGCTTGTATTTGCTACCTATGTGCATGAGACCGATTCTAAAAGGGCATATTTGTAACCACTTGTCCCTAACGCCCTGCGATGGAAGCTTTTGAAGCCACTTCAGAAGGGCCCCTGATTTGGTTGTCAAGAGATATTCGTCGATGACTAAGTTGATAGCATATTAGATAGAAATTGCCAAACCTTATTACCAAACGGAATGGACAAGTAAATGAGATTGTGTACTTGAATATGTTTGTGCATCTTGTGTGGATTGTTTATCACTCCTTGTGAAATGGTTTGATATGTATCGATATTTGTATAAGCAATCGTGCTCGATTGAACGTCATTAGTTATAAGCTTGTGATTAGCTATTTGTGACTTGTGTATTGTCACGTGTGTTGTATGTTTGTTCGACCTTAGAGATTTAGAGTCGATATTAGTCACCTCGGTGGTGAGCATGTGATTATTAAATTGTATTTGAGATGACTTAGTATGACTCTACAAGGTGTACTTTAAGCTTGAACTTGACTAGAGACGGTAGTTAGTCTCGCAATAACCTAGAGATTTCTTATGTCGCGAAATCATACTTGTTTGAGGAATATTGTGCGCGAGCCTTAATGAGATCGCTGATCTCTAATTCAAAATGATTCATTTTGTCCATTAGTCTTCAACTCGCTATTGATAGCGGTTTCCTTAGTGAATATTTTGGTAAAGCCTTGTTGTAAGATATGTATTCACCGTAGATGTTCAACTTATGAATTCGCGGTCGAATTCTTTTAAGGGGGAGAGGATGTAATACCCCGATCCTACTTCTTTCCTAGTTCACTCGTATGTCGGGTCAATTCGAGTGTTGTTTCGTGTGTGTTAACTTTGGGTATGTTTGAGTCTTGAGTTCTTTGTCATTCGTGCATCAATATGGGTTGATTAGGTTGAGTTTTGAGTGTGTTTTAACCTTAAGATAGAAAAAGATACACACAAAAGCATGGATACATGCTTAAACCCGAATTTATGTCCATCCGAACAGTCTGTAGTAATTTGGCCATAGATTTGTCTACAAAACTCGGATTTGCAAACCGTTTGATTCTGTGTAAACTAGACTCAAAGACCTTTAAAACCATATATTATTTGTAATTTTTGAACTTGTACATCATCCTAGGCATGTATTTAAAGTTGACTGAGAACAGATTTGGGACAGCTTTGACTAGGTTTTAAGTGACTTCACCATTTGACCAATTTGCTTTGACCAAGGTTAGGCAACAACTTATGACTCTTTGACCAGGCTTTCTCAGACTCTTAAACACCATGAGAGGCCTAAAATATCTTTCATTTTCGTCCTCTTCAACCATGAACAAGAGAGAGTAGAGAGAGAGTTTAGAGAGAGAAATGATGATATCTTGAGCTTCACTTGTCCGATCGACGATCCGTCTTCACCGTTGCGAAGCTCTTGACAAGAGGAACACTTTCCATGGATTGCATGCTGACTTTCATGGTTTAATTTTGGTAGGGGTAAGTAACTATAATGTTTTGATTGATTATGAGATGAAATGGAAGAGTAGAGCATATAGGTGGTTTTAGTTGATCATTTTTGTGTTAAATCCTTGGAAGAAACATGTGATTTGTTGCTCTAACTAATGTTATGATATATTGTGTTGTTGTTTGAGGTTGCATGTATAATTGGGAGAAGACATGATAATATTTGGAAGTAAATGCTTAGTTATAAAAATCAGATTTGTCACAATTTTAAGGCATATTGTTGAATTTTCTGGGAAAAATCCGTCCATGAGAATTGTATGATTTTTGGATATGTTTTACATTAATATGTTTAGTAATGTCCTGTAAATTTTCATGAATTTTAGAGGTTAGGTTGTATTTTATCGCTGCGCCGAGTAAACTGTTGCTGGAAATTCTGGGTGTTAGTTCCAACTTTAAGTGACTGATTCTTGATGATTATAAGTCCAAATGAGGTAATTCAAAGTGGTAAAATATATTTCCAGATGTCTAGTTTCTAAATATGGAATAATTGTAATATTTGGGTTTTTGTGAAATATTTGGTGAATTTAATAGTACAGCTGCGTGCCGAATAAGTTATCATTTTTGCTAGTCTCCGTGATTTAGAGACTTGTTGAGTTGTAAACGTTGTTTTTGTTAAATCTCAAGTACTAGTGACTTTCTGAGATTTTTGTAAGTGACTATTCGCAATGAACTTGCAGGACTTATATGAGTGGTTATACACTAAATTTGGAGTATTTCGTTTAATGTAGTTATCTAGGGACGATACTACGGTTCGTCCCGATGTTTTAAAATGGGTAACGACTCTAGCCGAGTCGACATGAGATGGTGTATTTCCATTGAACACTTTACGAGTTATATTCTAGTTGTGACTGATTCTTACGGACATTGTGTGATTGTTCTAGAATGTGATAGGACAATCATCCTACTTTGATGATTGATCGTGTGTTTAATGTTTACTAGCACACTTTGTTGATTTGTTATTGTAGGCTTATTGTGACCTACTTGAATCATTCGTACCGTTATTGAATGTTGTTGTTGTGGTATACTCCCTACTTTGGAGTATGACCGTTTATTTTAAATGTCGAGTAAACATCTACTTGTGCATTGCATCGAGTCCAGTGGCATATGTGCATTTGGGGTGTATTGACGGTTATTGCGGGAGCCGGGCTACGTAATAGCCGATGGCCAATACATTCGCCATGCCCTACCGTTGGCCACGGTAGGGGTTTTCTAGCCCCACGGTTGTACGGAATAAACGCAAGTGTATGTGTCGACATTTTTATATATCCGTGGGATACGAATACCGGTCCTGTGATATTTGTAAGTGGCTAGATCCGTATTTGTCTCGGGTCGTAGGGGATCGAGCGATACGTCGACGTGAATACGGAAAACGGTTCACAACGAGTACTTGTAGATCGTGCTTGACGCGATCGGGTACATTCATGTAGTTCGGGATACGAGCATCGGTCTCTTGTGATTTATGTAGCGGCGGCATAATCATCTATTACTGTTTCTTTGGTCGATCCTTGATATTGGTGTATAGCGGAGCACCATCATATACTATGGCTTCATGGAGCCATAAGGTCGGAAGTGTTACAAGGGATTCGGAGGTGTACCTCGAATCTACCATATCCACCTTTATGTGGTTACTTTACCGCTCTTATGTGCTTCCTATATAGCGAATGTTGGTCATGATTTCCAACGGTATGGGACGGTTGGCGATCATTGAGCCTCTCCGATATAGGGTTGGTTGCCTTTATATGCTCCTATATGTTTACTTTCTGCTATATTGTTGTGCATAATGCCATGCCATATAGTCACACGTAGTAACTTGTTGATTATTGATTAGGTTAAAACTTTTACCAAGATTAGTGCATATAGAGTCTTGGTTTACTATTACATTCATACTTATAGCACCCAATACATTATAGTATCTTACGAGTCTTTTAGACTCACCCAACAACCTCCTCGGTTTGCGGGTTAAGTTCCCCGAGTCTTGGAGCTTGGAGTTAGCAAGATGTATTTATATTGTCATTTCCTTCTAATTTCTTGTATTGTGAGATTGTGAGGTTCACTAAGTTATGTAAACTTAGTCTATGGGTAGAAATAGTTGTATTCGTTAGATTTGTATTTTGGTGCCGACTAGTGTAGTTGCGCTAGGTTGTCGTACTATATTATTTTGGATTCCGACTCGTGGTATTTAAGTATTATTGATTCTCGGCTCGTGTATTTGGCCGTTGAGGTTTTAATTATTGGGTTTATCTTTAGTGTTGTTCTCCGGCGTATTGTTTAGCCGTGGAGGTTATTATTATATGTTGGGATTCTTGATATTCGAGCTTTGAGGCTCAAGTTCATTTGTTACTCCACTGCCTTGTTGTTAGTATTCCGTTGCATCGGTTTAATCTTGAGCTGTTGTGGCTCGCTTTATTCTGTTTAGTTGTTGTTCGAGTTTTTGAAACTCACATTTTAACTTGTATTCCGCTGCATAGTTTTAGTTTTGGGCTTTTGTAACTCGCTCTCTTTGATTGTTCTTGTTAGTTTGGCGCACCGAGTTGGGGTTCAACATCGAACCCCGGACTCGGGTCGTCACAATTTTGTTGTTGAGCATTGCTGGCATAAGTATGTCCCTCTCAAAATCTCGGTGTTTATATGGAGACTTTTGCATAACAGTATTCCTACTGATGTTGCTATTCAACGTAAAGGTATTTATTTGGCATCGGGATGTGACTGTTGTTTGGCTAGATCCCTTGAAGATGCGGATCATTTATTCGTTCATAGCAGAATTGCAAGTAAAGTGTGGTCTATATTTGCTAATATGTTAGGGGTCCCAATCATTTCTTATAGCATTCGGTCTATCCTTGCTAGCTGGTGGTTTGGTAAATCTAGGGGTTTTAGCCCGGGATTAAAGTGGCTTTGTCGGATTATGCCTTGTTTCATTGTTTGGGAGATTTCGAAAAGTCGAAATAAAGCTAGATTCGAGAATATTGCTATGAATGCCGAGTCAATCATTGGGGCTGTTAATGATCAAGTTTCTCTTGTAGTCAAGGCTTTCCAGATTAATTTCAAGTTTTATCATGGAGATATTGATATCCTCAAGTACTTTTCCATAAGTCACAGCTCTTCTTCTTTTTGACCGTTGAGATTTGTTTTTTGGAAATCTCCGTCCCTTGAGTTATTTAAGCTCAATATGGATGGGGCTGCGAAAGGCAATCCTGGTCTAATTTCGGGTGGGGGTATTTTTCGAAATTCTCATGGAAATATGCTTTTTGCCTTTTCAAATTTTTATGGAGTTGGTACAAATATGGTGGTGGAAGCAAAAGCTGTTTTGGATGGTTTAAACTTTGCTGTTTCTTTTGGTATGTCTTCCATTTGGCTTGAAGTTGATTCAGAGATTCTTTTGAAGATTCTGATTTTGGATTATCATATTCCTTGGTCAATTTGGTATGAAGTTCAGCAATAAAAAGGATTATGATACAGATTCGTGTTCGTGTTACTCATATTCTTCGTGAAGGAAATCGTGTGGCCGATGGTTTAGCTAATGTTGCTTCTTCTTCTAGATCCAATTCAGTTTTCTACTCTCCAAAGGACCTCACTCATGATTGCCGTGGCTCTTATAGACTGGATAGAGCTTCATTTTTTTTTTTTTTAGGGAAACAGGGGCGGCACCCTGCTAAATTTTATTGATAAAAAAATAAATACAAACTTGAGGGGGACAACTAGCCTTGCCCTTATAAGAGGGAGGACGGAGGAGCCTTACCTCGAAAAGGAAATACAGAGAGAATAAAACTCAAAGCAACTAAGCAAGAAAGAAATATAAAGCCTTACATCGAAACTAAGCAAAAAAAGGACCGCACTTATTAGGAACTACGAATTCTCGCTACTGACTGAGAGTCCAACATGATCTCACTTTTAATGGAGCGAGGAAGGTCAGCAAGGGTCGTAATTGAGGGGACGACTCGTCCCTTTTGTTCTTCCCTCTGTTACTGTCGTCCCTTTGTAGGGGACGAGTTAGGCTTCATGGAGACGAGTCGTCCTCTTCTGCTAGGGCTGTTTGGCTGGGGCTTGGCCCTCTGGTTTTCCCCTTTCCCCTTTGTAATGGGCAGCTCATTAGATGCTGCACCCCTCCCCGTAGTTATTTTTTTCTTCTACTTCGGCTTTAAGCCCTATGTATTTTCCTTTTCGGTGGTTGAGGTTGTCATGTCCCCCACCTTCGTTTGTAATTTTTTCTTAATTAATAAAATTTAGGGAGTACCATCTCCTTTGGCCAAAAAAAAAAAAAGGTGTGAAATTTCCGATTGCCGATGTGCTCAAATGGCCTATTTCTAGGGAATCGGTGATGAGCTCAAGATTTTCACGAATTTTTCCATTTATTTCCTTTTATTTTGTGCTATTTTTGAGTTAATTATGCTTGGAAATATTATAATTTGTGTATTTGTGCTTTAATGTAGGTTTCCAAAATATTAACGAGCATTCACGGAGTTTAGCACAAAGTTCGAGGCAATTTTGGGCTTAAAAGTTGAGCTTCAATTTATTCAGTCAAAGTCCGTCAAGTCAGTCAAGGCAAAATGGACTAACGGTGGGCTAACAGAGCTAACGGAGGATGAAAATAAGAAGCCTGGAGGGGGAAGGACTTCAGGAGCCAAAACCAGAAACAGAGGGGCACCGGAGCAATTACCACATCTCCTCATTAATTCGGTGGCAGCCTCTGGAGCTGCCACGTGTCGCCCTTGCCCAGCAAACTTTTCTTCCATTTCAGCCGCTAAAACTTCAGTTTAATTCCTATTCTGCCCCTCAGCTTCCCAACACACTTTGCCTTATCTTTTTATCCGGAAAGCAGCCCCTAATTTCAGATCAAACAGCCCCAAACGGGCAGTAAGTCCCCAAAAGGGGCATCAGCCCCTTTCTCCCAAATTCTCTTCAATTCTCCAAAGATTGATCAACTTTAAAGGTTTGGAGCTTCAAATCAAGGACCAACGAAACATCTACAAGTGATTTCAACCCCGGATCTTGGCATTGCTTGCGGCTTTGTCGGTTAAATTCTTCCAATTTATATTTTAGATATTTTCTTGGGTTGAATGATTTTGTAATTGTGGAATTGGTTTTGTGCTTTAATGATTTATGGAAAGCAATTATTTTTCTATGTCGTTCTAGTGATTTAATTTAATCTCTCTCTCGATTTAGTATACAAACATGCTAGGTTATTGATTTGTGAGCTTAATGATTTTAATTAATTGGCCATTAATTAAATGATTTGAGAAAAGTTTGGATCCGCGAGAGCTACCTTGCATTTTGGACCGAACAAATTAGTAGTTGGTGCCTGGAAAACACCGATAGCCATGGGAGTACTTGTTTCGTGAAGCGATCACTCCACCGAGAGGTAGGAAATTAGAGTTTTTAACCACTTTCGATGTCCCGGTTACCGGTATGCCTTGTAGAAAAATAGAGAGATTATTTCTCTACCTACTATTACCCATATTCTTGGTATTTATTGTGTGATCTTAATGCTTTTAATGGGAGTCATGACCCGTTAGATGATTTCTAGAATTATAGGGTAAGATGCGAGAGCCCGTCCTATTAATTCGGATGACACAATAATTGTCTATGGCTTGACCAAGAGGTATCGAGCGTTATTAGATAGTCATGGGGTGCTTGATCGATAATGCGGCTATTCTTTCCTTGCTATAAGATGCGAGAGCCTGTAGTAGGGATTGATAGCTAGACTTTCTATAAGATGCGAGAGCCCGTAGTGAATACTATTAACGTGCACCCGACTACGAAGACTTGAGTAAAAAGAGAGTAGAGAGAAGATTAAATTAATCACGAGCTAGACTAGAAAATATTGCATTCCTAAAATCCTATCTTTTATCTTGATTTGTTGTTGCCAAACTATTTTGTGACATTATATATATTAATTGCTTTCTTTTTTTTTTTTTTTTTAGTTTTCAACTTTTATTCTGAATTTATTTTCGCTCAAATATAATTAGCTAGCTCAATTTCGGTACTTAGTTGGAGTGAAAATTACGTGCATTCTCTGTGAGATCGATAACTCGTACTTACGTACACTTTATTACTTGATATGACAGGGTATTCTTACCCTAGTTGTTGCAATTTAATTTGCACCGCATCATGTTTTTGGCGCCGTTGCCGGGGAATAATTTAATTTTCACTCCTATATGCTAATATCGATACTAAGAGAAGCTAATTGTAATTTAAGCATTTTTTTATTTAGTTTACTTTTTTTTGTATTTATATGCTTGTGTCGCTTTTCGAAGCCTTCCCGAGTTTTGTGGGTTTGTAGGGAGGTGTATATAGTGTCCCCACACAAAAATATTTTTTTTTATTTTGTATATATTTATTTTCATAATTTCTTTCGTGCCTTTTTCTTTTGAGCTTGATTTGATACAGGGGTTGAGCTTTTAAGGTCGGGGTTTACTTGAGGAAATTATTTGGAGTAGGCTTACTCTCAGGCCCGGACTTCATAAGAAATCAACTTTGAGGGAGTTTTCTTACCTTCCCTTCTCCGTTTACTTTAAGTTTGGGGGTTGGGTTTTGGATTGGTTATCTTTGAAAATTCTGAAAGTCTTGAGCTTGATATTTTCCCATTATTTTTAATGCTTTGAATTTTGGGCGCTTGTTAGAGTTATATGTGCATCATTTTCTTGGATTCTTTCTTGAGTTTATTATATGCATAGTTGAGGATATGTGTGTGCTTTTTATGCTAGCTTGACCTCATTCATGATCAATAATGCCCATGTTTGGAATTTGAGTTGAATTGTTATGCTATGCTCTAGCTTTGATAGTGCATGTCGGATGAGTATCGTGTTGTGAGTCTTGATGATCTTGAAAATTGATAATTAAAGTAGCTTGGTTTGGACTTGTATGCATGCCAAGACCATGATAGGCCATCTTTGAATTGTTAGTGCCATATTACCCTATCCATTATGCATTAATCCCTAGTGTCCCCTTTTGAGCTTATTTATAGAATGGCGTGTGCCTAGAGCACACATTGACCCCCATTCGACTTCTTTTTCATGTACCCACATCATCCTATCCCATGAGCCTATACACTTTGTCCCCACCTTACAAGAGAGCATAATTTGAAAAGATTTATCATTTACGTATTCTTGTTGGGTAGTGTGTGCTTCATGGAAGTTTTGTGCTTTAATTGATGATGTTGGTGTTTGAAAAGTGTTGAATGTCAAAAAAAAGAGCCCCTTTGGCAAGCAAAAGAGATGAAATGAAAAGAAAACAAAATTAAAAGAAAACAAAAGTCAAGGGAAGCAAGAAAAAGAAAAAGAAAATGCCATCGTTCTTTAATTGCTCAAGGAGATATAAGGGTGGAGCTTAATTGTGGTGGTAGTGAGCACTTTCTCAACCCAAAGTTTAAAGTTTAAGGGGTTGTTGAAGTGGTTGTGGTTATTTGAAGAGTTGTGCTCTCATGAAGCAAGCCATTTTATGAAGACTTCAAATTCTTTGCTCTCTTGACTTGTTAACCTATCCTTCAATTGTAGCCCAAACCTTGGCCAACATTACAAGCTTTATAAAGTCCTATTGATATTGTCATGCCATGCGAGTCTTAGCCTTGTGAAACTTATAACTTCTTCGGTTTGATTGCTCAATTTTGATATCTCATTGACCGTTCAATCTTAGTTAGAGCAAGGCTACTTTTTGATGGGCATTTGTTTTGTAATGTGGGTAATTGTTTGAGAAAAATGTGAGCTAGCACTAAAATCACAACATACCTTAGCTATGCATGTTTGTAATCTTGAGTTTGATTTCCATCATGATAATGTGCATATGATCTTGAGCAAGTGCCGTGTTCTACTGTTAACTGTTAAGCCCTTGAGCTCATTTTAATTATTTTATTTCTTTTTTCGGGACGATCAAAGCTTAAGTTTGGGGGTGTGATACGCTCAAGATTTCCACGAATTTTCCCCTTTATTTCCTTTTATTTTTTGCTATTTTTGAGTTAATTATGCTTGAAAATATTATTATTTGTGTATTTGTGCTTTAATGTAGGTTTCCAAGATATTAACGAGCATTTACGGAGTTACGCACAAAGTTCGAGGCAATTTTGGGCTTAAAAGTTGAGCTTCAATTTATTCTGTCAAAGTTCGTCAAGTCAGCCAAGGCAAAATGGACTAACGGTGGGCTAACAGAGCTAACGGAGGATAAAAATGAGAAGCCTGGAGGGGGAAGGACTTCAGGAGCCAAAACCAGAAACAGAGGGGCACCGGAGCAATTACCACATCTCCTCATTAATTCGGTGGCAGTCTTTGGAGCTGCCACGTGTTGCCCCTTGCCCAGCAAACTTTTCTTCCATTTCAGCCCCTAAAACTTCAGTTTAATTCCTATTCTGCCCCTTAGCTTCCCAACACACTTTGCCTTCTTTTTTTATCCGGAAAGCAGCCCGCAATTTCAGATCAGACAGCCCCAAACGGACAGTAAGTCCCCAAAAGGGGCCTCAGCCCCCTTTCTCCCAAATTCTCTCCATTTCTCCAAAGATTGATCAACTTTGAAGGTTTGGAGCTTCAAATCAAGGACCAACGAAGCATCTACAAGTGATTTTAACCCCGGATCTCGGTATTGCTTGCGGCTTTGTCGGTTAAATTCTTCCAATTTATATTTTAGATATTTTCTTGGGTTGAATGATTTTGTAATTGTGGAATTAGTTTTGTGCTTTAATGATTTATGGAAAGCAAATATTTTTCTATGTCGTTGTAGTGATTTAATTTAATCTCTCTCTTGATTTAGTATACAAGCATGCTAGGTTATTAATTTGTGGGCTTAATGATTTTAATTAATTGGCCATTAATTAAATAATTTAAGAAATGTTTGGATTCGCGAGAGCTACCTTGCATTTTGGACCGAACAAAGTAGTAGTTGGTGCCTGAAAAACACCGATAGCCATGGGAGTACTTGTTTTATGAAGCGATCACTTCACCGAGAGGTAGGAAATTAGGGTTTTTAACCACTTTCGATGTCCCGGTTACCGGCATGCTTTGTAGAAAAATAGAGAGATTATTTCTCTACCTACTATTGCCCATATTCTTAGTATTTATTGTGTGATCTTAATGCTTTTAATGGGAGTCATGACCCGTTAGATGATTTCTAGAATTATAGGGTAAGATGCGAGAGCCCGTCCTATTAATTCGGATGACACAATAATTGTCTATGGCTTGACCAAGAGATATCGAGTGTTCTTAGATAGTCATGGGGTGCTTGATCGATAATGCGGCTATTCTTTCTTTGCTATAAGATGCGAGAGCCCGTAGTAGGGATTGATAGCTAGACTTGCTATAAGATGCGAGAGCCCGTAGTGTTAGGAATATGCCTGTAAATCAGCTGATATATATGTATGCATATTTCAACACAGTGATTTGCTTGTTCCCATTACAACGCATGTTTCACAAGTGGCTAAAAGGGCTGCGTACCAGTTAGTGTGGCAGCTGCAGCTTGTTGAAACAATGCATAAGTCATTAGACTAGGAAGTCTTTGTACATATTCGAGTCTTTGTCCTACCAAAGTGATGACAACTTTCATATGGATTAGCTCTTCATGCGCCAACAGACATGCTCATCGGCAATGTCTTACCAGCAGACATTCCTTCCAACTATGTCTCATCAACAATCTCTACACCAGCAGTATTACATCGGCAGATCCTAGTATCAGCCAAGATCTTCATCAGAACAACTGCAGAGAAGCTGATTATCCAAGAGGAACATCGGTCGTTATCCATAACACTACAAGTCAAAATAGATCCGTTACAAGATCTTTCTGACAAGCCCAAGATACGCATCGATGTCTGCGCCTTCACAATTACTCAGTAGACTTTTCCTCTTTTGTGTATTGGTTCCATTCTTCAAGGTTTCACTCCATAAAAGACCAAACACAGTGCGCTACTTCCCAGGCAAAGCATGACATGTCCAAATCTGTCAGCCTGACTCACGGACCAACTTCAAGACAAAAGCTTAACGGAAGGTCTTTGCCCAACAGATTCAACAATGTACTCTGATGCATTAAACTGTTCAGATTTCCAACGGGCAGAAACTCATTCAAAGCTCCAACGACTAATTCATCTTCTCCAGCCTATATAAGAAGACTCTTATTCTTGCATCAACAAGTGGCGTATGCATACATGTGAGAGGAAGTGTTTGAAATTGTTCTTCATTTCTTCAATCTGCAACCGCTTCAAAAGTGAGAAAACACAAGTGTAAGAACAAACACTTTGTATGAGAGAGAAACAAAAATTCCAAAGGCTGAGAAGCTCTGCTTGATCAAAAACTCAGTTTTTTTATTTGAGTTCTTTCTTCCTTCGAAAGACTCAGTCTCTTCAATTGCTGCACGTCAAATCTTCAGCAAGAGACCAAGTATCCAGAAATTCGTTGAAGACTGATCAAGCTTGAAGATGTCCGATGAAGAAATAGAGCCTAATAATCCACATTGCATTCACATTGGCAGACTTATACTACATTATAAGGGCTGTCGATTGTGCAATAAATTGTCCTCACTTTTTGGCCGAGTGCTTAGCACTCAATTATTCAAATATTTATATTTGAACAACACCTAAAATTCTCTTCTCACATCCCTCTAACACTAGCACTTCTCTTGTCCACCTTTCTAGGGGATTAGGAACTGCTAAGGTTAGAGTTCTAGTAATGGGTCTTCCCGGTATCCCTTTTGACTTTCCTTCTACCCCCGGGGAGATTGCTAGGTTAGAGAGTCTAGGTTGATGTATTAAGCATGTTTGTCTTTGAGCAAACCACTGCTGAATTTTAATATAAATCATATTTCTATTACATTCATCCTTTACTTATCTTTCCTGTAATCTTTGATATATCTTGTGCAATCTGGTTATGGAAAGCAATTGATGCTTCTAATATAAAATTTTAGTTAACTGTGAAGATAGACTTGTACACATTCTCTTACAGTTACTTCAATCTTATTTGTTATACTTATGTTGTTTATTCTTCCGCTGCTTAAACTCTTATTTACCAGCCAAGTATAACAACATCTTTCTATTATTCATTCTTCGAAACTGCCGATACACATCGTCTGATACTACCATATCGGCTGAGTTGATTGAACTAGGAAGATGACCTATTCTTGTTAATTATTTCATCCATGTTTTCCAACATACAAATAAAAATAGGATGCAGTTTTTTAATAAAAGTGGTATAGGCTATTCACCCCCCCTCTAGCCTATCACCATGGACCTAACAATTGGTATCATAGCTAGTACTCTGAGAATTTCATTCCAGGCTTAACAACCTGAGAGTTTAGATCCAGTTGCTCAGATCAGATGCATAATCAAAAAGAGTCTTTTACAAAATCTCTTATTTCCAAAACTCTTCTTGACTGAGAGACCTGGAAGCCATTTGAAAACGCTTTTTCAAATCAAAATCAATTTTGTTTTCAAAAAATTGTGAGAAAAGAATAGTGTGATGACTATGTGATTACTATAAGAAAATCTTTCGTATATCAGAAATATATTGATATTATGAAGAGAAGTACTGTAGTCAAATAGAGATTGACTTGCTAAGGATTATATTTACTTCAAAAATTGTTCACTTTCACACTCATGATATATTCCATGGCAAATATGTCAACTTCATACGTGATGGATGAATTACTCAGATTCACTTCTAAAAATTTGCTATCTTGATATAAGGCTAACGATTGTCTCAATCTAACACCTTTTCGAGAAAACTTCTTATAAAAGATTAAAGCAAATGAAATAAGAAGGGTTTCAAAGGTAGTTCAAGGGAAATCAAATTTGTGTCATCTCTAAACTCATTGTGATTATTAGCTCTTGGTCTAAGGACATCAATGATGAAATTGTTCTTCTTCAATGGGAAACTTCTGCCTAAAAGGATACACTCAATGAACTTCAGCTCAACATCAGAACAAGTTCCTCAACTACTATGAGCATATTCGTTCAAAAGAGTATAGTGAAAAAGTAACTCCATCTATTAACTTCTTAATATCTTGAGTTACACTTATAAGCTATAAGCTGAGTAATTACTCTAATCTTGTTCTTATTAAGTCTCACTTATATTACTGGATTTCTGGAGCTATTTTTAGCTCATAAATGTTGCTAACAATTTATCTATGAGTACTTAAGGCAGGAACTCATACGACAAAAAGGTTAAAGATGTAACTTTACTCTCCAATGGCAGACATCAACTTGGATGCTGATTTATGAAGGTTCGCTGATTGCTCTTGAACAAATCACTCATGACCTTCGCTCACTCAAGGTCAAATCAATACCTGCTTGACTTCAGTGCCACTATATGAGAAATCTACTGATGAGTCCAAAATATTGATAAAGACTACCTCTCCTGCATACACAAAACAGGTCAGCCACTGACTCATTAATGGCCTGTATTCATGTCTGCTGAATTGACTTATTAATATAAAATATCAGACATGCTGCATAAAATCTTGTCATACTGTGCTCATATTGATTTATCTGTATGCTTGTATGATTTGCTTTATGCAAACGGTTTTCAAAAACTTATTAGCACTTTTCATATCGGCTGATCTAAAAAGTTTTTAAAAACCTTTAGTTGGCTGAATTTCAATATCTGCCAACTCACACTTCATAAGTTCAGTTACATGTGCTGATTTATAGGAGTAAAACCTTTAAACGACTTATCTCTTTCCAAGTCTATTAAAGGTAGAGGCACACTTTACGAAGATTGACTACTTCGATTAAAGTAAAGACTGTTCTCAAAAACTTTGGAAAATGACAAAAACTTTCGCTTTCAAAATCTTTTCCAAGAATCTTGAGAAAGTCTAGACATCACAGCCTATTCCTATAAAGGCGTGTAAAAAGGACAATTCTACAGTAAATCTCCATTATTGAAAGTCCTTTAGTCTAACCTCCGTGAGTATAAGTAGAGCTCCTCCCTTATTCAAACTCTACTATAAAGAAACTCACAAACTGCTTACAGATTACACTAGATGCAACACATTGATTCAAAATTTTCCCAAAATGTTACTAAGTTCAAATCCTAGAAATCGATCAAGTCAACACTTCAACAACTTGGTATGACTCCTTCATATTCATTCAAAGTTGTTTTGGTTTTATTTCTGTTACTCTTAGTGAGTTGATCAAAAATTCTCAAAGATGCACTCTGAAAATCTAAAATATTCATAACTGTGAAATTTCTTTTTAAACATATTTTTTTAACACAGTTATAATGCCTGAGAGAAATTTTATTAACTCATTTGTACCAGAAATCATTCATTATAAATTTTCAATCTTGCCTTGAAATTAGTTGATAAAAGAATCTTCTTTTGTCTTGTCCGATAATCTTAAAAGTTTGTTTGCAAAAGATGAATTATAGGCTGTAAACTTTTGATTATCAGAACACTTAAGAATGTCTTTAATCGATTATATTAAAAGATAAGATAGAAAGGTATTAATTAATGCTCACAAAAGTGATTTCACTTCACTTCTAACTTTTAGTTATCAATCTCGTTGATATTCTTAAATGTTTTCAGATGAATCACTATGGAAACCACTTGGCATATACCTGTCCAATCATCGTAACTCTGCATGTATACATGAGCATCTCAGAGAAGATCCCAAATAAGATTTATCAAATGTTTGAAAAGCATCGATAAATCGTTGTGTCCAACAACTTATCTCGGTTATATGAAAGTATACCGCCATCACCCCAAAGATGGCCGATGCGGATAATTCACTCATCGGATTAGGTAGCTAATAAGGTGTTGACGAGGATGACGAACTGCTCACCACGACCATCAGTCCCTGTGAATATCAAAGGGGATTCATGGGCCAAGTAGTACATCATTGACGGCTATCACCCTACGATGCTCTCAAAATGAACTGTAGGTGTGCACGTGTTCTGCCTCCCCCCAGAGCTGGAGGAGATCAAAAACGGACACAGCCATCTTGATCCATTCCAAACTCCATGACTAATGAACTCTCATTATGATCTTAGGATTAGGATATCTTGGATAAAACTTTGTAACAAATTTTCTATGCAAAATTGAATCATTGTTTATCTTTATTCTGTAAATAGCAAGATAGTCAAAAATCTAGTTGTATGGTTCTTGTAATCAGCTGATCCCTAATGTGTATTATTCAAAACTATCTGGATTATTGAATACAAGTTCTGCAACTTTCCTTCATGTCTATCCACTTGTCTGAATTCCTCTGATAGCATGAATTAATGTGTATTAACTGTGTTGATCTACATACTGTTCTTCTTCATCATATTATTTACATTCCTCTGATGATTGAAGAAATTGACCTTAACGAAACGATCACACACCTCTTACACAAACTCTGCTGAAACCCCATCAGCAAACCTGTCCTACAAAATCGGCTATATTGAGTTCTGGTTTATTACTGAAGTTAAACTCTTGTCTTTGAACACTCTGATAATTGCCTGTTTGAATTAGATCATCTCATCATGGTCAAATCTTGATCTACCGAACAATCTAATTGTTCAATATAGGTAGACTGCAGTTACTTAAATGATGACTTATTATGTCTATATTACACCTTCTAAGTAAAGAAAAACTGCATAATTATTACTTAATCTCTAATCATCCTATTCAATCCAGAAGATTACTAGTAAATTTACTTTTGAATCAAAGTGTCTGTTTTGTCAATCCAACAGCAGCTTGTATTCTAAGTTATGACAACTACTAAATCTTGTGTGACCTTTGAGATTATAATAATAAAGGCAAGATTAGTTGTTTTTCATCATGACTAACAACTAATTAGCAAACAGACTGAATCCAAAACACTCTGTTATACTTTATCACATGCATAACTCTCAAAAGGACTGATAAAAACTTTGGTAACTTGACCTATTTCAGAAGATAGCTAAGAATTTTAGGATTCATAGGAAGACTTTTGTTAGGTCCAAGGATTGCTCAGTGAATAGGCTAGAGGGGGGGTGAATAGCCTATACATGATGTATTAAAAATTTCATCCAATTTTAATATTTAAATTGAAGAGTAGATGAAATGATTAATACAGATATGTTATCTTCCTAATTCGATCGATTAGTCAAGATAGAGTGATCGGACATCTTAGATCGCAGATTTAGATCATGGACATCTAGGATCGCAGATATGAAACATGCGGTTGGAAGATATATGTTGAACTTAGTGATGAGAATAAGATTTGGCAATGAAGAATAAACAAAGATAAGTCAAACAATTTAGATTAAAGTAATCAAAGGTTTGATATGAAAGAGAGCTTAACATTGACTATAATCAGTATTAGATGCATCATTTACTTTCCTTAAAGATTGCACATGATAAGGCAAATTATACAAGAAAGAGAAATCAAGGCTGAATGTAACATATATATATATTATATTAAAATTCAGCAGAGGTTTGCTCAAAGGCAAACATGCTTAGTACATCAACCTAGACTCTCTAACCTAGCAATCTCCTGGGAAGAAGGAAAGTGAAATGGAATACCCCAAGACTCATATAAGAACTCTAATCCTAGCAGCCTAACAACCTTGGAGGTCGGGAAGGAAAGTGCTAGTGTTAGAGTGATGTGAGAAGAGAATATTAGGAGTTGTTCAAATAGCAAATATTTGAACAACCGAGTGCTAAGCACTCGACCAACAATGATGACACCTTATTGCACAATCGACACGACTTATAATGTAGTATAAGTCCGCCGATATGAATGCAACTGGATTTGTAAGTTCGGCTCTTCATCGGACATCTTCAAGCTTGATCGGCTTCAACGACCGTAAGATACTTGGTCTCTTTGCCGGATGATGAAGTTGAGGCCATCGAAGAGACCGAGTTCTTCAAGGAAGAAGAACTCAAATCAACAACAAGGTTGTTGATCGCGAGCTTAGCTTTTGGATTCTCTTTTCTCTCTCTTTCACAAAGTGTTTGTTCTTACACTTGTGATTTCTCACTCAAGGAGTGGTTCGGATTGAAGAAATGAAGATCAATACCACAACCTTTCTCAAGCATAAGCATACACGCTTTGTATATTCTTGTGCTCTCTCTCGCTTGGAAATGAGGATGAGAGTCTTCTTATATAGCCGAGAAGAAGAGATGACCGTTGGTGTATTGAATAGGTTTTAAGCCCGTTGGAGATCTGAATCTCGTGATGTAGGAGGTACATTTTTAGATTTGTTGGGCAAAGACCTTCGCTATGTTTAAGTCTTGAAGATGGTCCGTGATACAGCCGGACAGAGTTGGACGTGTCGAGCTTGGCCTGGATGCGCCTCGACCGATTTGGACGTATCATAGCTTTGACGGAGTGCAGGTCCGTGCTTGGCCTTTTCTCGAAATGAAGCTTTGAAGACCGCGAACACTATTTCAAGAGGAAATGTCTATTGATAAACGTGAAGGTGCGACATCGATGCGTATCTTGGATTTGTCACATCTTGTAACGGATCTATTTTGGCTTGAAGTGCGTTGAATAACGACCGATGTATCTCGTGATCTTACGCTTCTGCAGCTGTTCTCGATGAGGGATTTGGCCGATTCGAGATCCGCCATTATAGAACCGCGATGTAGAAACGGTTGATGGTCACGATGTTCCTCTTGAATAAATAGCTTCTCAGTAGTTGCTCGATGAAGTGATTTGGCGGATACGGAGTCTCGCCGATATAGAACCGCTGATGTAGAGATGGCTATTTAGGTAGTCATAGCCAAGGGAAATGTTCTTGTGAGACATCTCGCCATGGTCACCGGTAATTTGAAGAGCTTAATTCATATGAAGGTTTGTCATCATTTCGTAGGACAAAGACTCGGATATGTACAAAGACTTCCTAGTCTTATGACCTATGCATTGTTTCAACAAGCTGCCACACTAACCGCACGCAGCCCTTTTAGCCACTTGTGAAACATGCGTTGTAATGGGAACAAGCAAATCACGTGTTGGAATATGCATACATATATATCACCGATTTACGTGCATATTCCTAACAATCTCCTCCTATTTGCTTGGGACCATTACTACAATTTTGACTTATACATATAGCTCTTTAAAGCGCTTGTTCAATCCTTAGTAATAACATGCCACTACCGAATATTCATTTTATATCAAGGCATGCCCTAGGTTTAACTTACAAGCGATAGCGTATGTATAGTCACCTATTGCTAAGTATTTACGACTCAATAAATGAAAGAACAAATACAAAGCAATATCTGAAATGGTTGTTAGGCAAATGATAATATTGCCTTAAGAGTGTGATTCTTGCATCGGATGATCTGAAGAATGTTGCTCAAGCAAGAAGTAGAAAGTATAAGTAACTGGTCATCTAGTTCTTAATCGAATTGATTAAGCATCTTCATCTGATGATTTTTAAAAGTTTGTGAAGGATAGGTAGAGTTTTATAATAGTCAGCGTACTATAATAGTCATATAGTATTTTGCTGTATGGGAGGTTACACAAACTCTTCTTCTTACTAGTTGTCTCCTTCTTACTAGTTGTCTATTTCTCCTCCTTACAAGTTGTCTATCTCTCCTCCTTAGTAGTTCACACTTGGGGGCATTACAACTTCACAATTTCTCCTTCTTAATGAATATTGTTCTTAATAGTGTCAATCCTACTACAATTTCTTGGGGCCTAACTTCCTTCACAATTACTACTTCATAATCACTTGGGGCCAATCCTACTACAATTTCTTGGGGCCTAACTTCCTTCACAATTACTACTTCATAATCACTTGGGGCCATTACTTCCTTATTACAATCTCTCCTCCTTAATGGCCACAAGTTAAAGATAGATTGATAGTGATCAAATGAATTATGAGTTGTGACAGGTAGAGAGTAGGAAGTTTGGTCTTGTTAAATACTGTCTTTTGAGAAATACCGAGGTGATTTAGCTAGATGTAATTCTGCAGAGAATATAGACCGTATCGAGTAAATACAGTCACTTGTCATATTTGCAGATTCTTAGTGTGCAGATAGCGTATAATGCACAATTTTCATGTATAAGACATACATAATAGGATATCGAGGTGAGGAATTGTGTTTCCATTGCTTGTAAGGAGATTTTACAAGAATGTAGTGAGACAAGCTTTATTTTGTACTAGCTAGGAGGGTAAAATAGAATACGCTTGTTAAGTAGCGATACCAATTGTTGAGTAGTAAAGCTTTCAAAATAGTCTCCTCCTTAAGGTATATCAAGTTAAAACAGGCAAGTATAGTTGAGTCTTATGCTGACTTTTGTTGGATGCATGAGATATACATCTAAAAATGAGATATGAGATCTGCCTACGAGGTATTGCTGAATTTCATCAAGAGAGTGAACTGCAGGCATGAACGAGTATGCACCAGGATAAATTTTGAATACATAACTCATAAGAAGGTAGCAAATGTATATAAACAGGCGTACATAAAACACATTACGTATTTATCATTAATATAGCAAAAGAAGATTAGTTTGATAAAACAGAGACCTAGCTAGTCATCCTAATGAGGTGGAATTAGAGGATGAAGGTCTCCGATTTTAATCGGAGGAACATTGACCGCTGAATTTGACAAGAATGGGCGTTGCTGTTGAAGCTCCTCTTGAGATGAGGTTTGCTCGAGGTGAGCATTTGAGGCGATGGGAGCAGTGCAGAGTAGCGGTAATGTCTCTTGTGGGAATCCAAGGGATGAAATTGGATACACTGCTGGGTCTCGAAGACGATTCCTTACACGACGAGAGATTCGACGAGGTCGTTGAATCGGTGGAGGAGTGGCAAGGATAACCATCATACGTTGACGCCATTCAGTGTGGGAAATGGGTCGATGAGGAGGACTGGGAAGATTTGGTGAACACATGATGCAAATGACTATAATGGTGGAGAAATTTTGATGTACTCAGAAGTCAGGTGCTATGGTTTGAGATTGATACCAATTTTATACACCTTTTTGAATTTTTGAGAAGATGAAGAGGTTTCTTGATTAGAGGAATGGGAAAAGACATTTTAGGGGCTTAAAGAAGTGAGTGCATTTAATGACATAGTAATGAAGTTCTGATTTTGGGATTATGTCATCATGCTTAGTGTAATTATGGCTAGTACATAGGCAGTCTAGAAGATATGTATATTCATATTATTTTCAAACAAGAAGTTTAAAATTAATTTGTGACCAGATTAATTTAATTGCCTTTATTGTGATATTAATGGGTACAACAGCTGAGTGTTTTATGACAATGACATAGGCTCTTTTAGAGATAATATGAGCTGTTATTTTATTTCAAACGAATTGTTTGAGTAAATTAATCTGGAATAGGACAGCATTGCTTGTTAAGGACGAATTGAGGCTAGAATATCTTGTCCTAGGCTATAGGTCAGGGTTGTATATGGCACACATGTAGGAATTGACTATGAGGAATAGTGTGCCTTAAAAAATTGTTCCCACGAAATATTGAAGAATTGAAGGCTTTGATGGGATTTCAAGTATGATGATATTATCGCAGGTGTTTGATATCTGTTAGATAAGATCTCACGATGCCAATTGTTGTATTCATTTTGGCATTTTTAATATCAGCTAAGATGAGAACAACTGATACCAATTGAATAGACTCTATTTATAATGGACATCAATCTATTTAAGATTAATAAAGCTTAGTAAGAATATTAAATAGATCAAGTATGTGAGATATTGAATGTGTACAAGTGATGTCCGTTCTTCTTCAAATGCATCTAGGTCATCTACATCAAAGGAAGAGATCGCAGACTGAGTTGTTCAAGAGAGTGAGACGTAGCCTATATACGCAGGGTCATATCGGTTGTTCACTCGAGGAAGGACTTAATATTTGAAAATATTAGTCTTCCCAAGAATTCTTGAATGTCTGACTATCTTGAGGATAGGTCGAGTTACTAGAGATTTTCAACAACATCCTTTTAGACTAAGAGCCACATGATAAGGTGTAGCAGAGTGTTTTGAATTCAATCTGTATACCAATTAGCTGTTGAGCCATTATAATGGGAACAACTAATCACGCCTTTATAACTTCAATCTTATAGGGTACACAAGATTTAGTAGTTGTCATTACTAAGAACACAAAGTGCTGTTGTATTGTCTTGAAAGATTTGATTCAGCAGACACCGTGGTTCAAAGCAGATTTACTAATAATCTTGATCTTTTAATCATGAAGGATAGAGATTGAGTAATAGCGGATTCCTCGATAGGTTGACATGAAGGTCATGAAACTGCAGTCTGCCTATTTGTTGAGCGACTTGAGGTGTTGGCAGAATTTGAATTTAATCATTGTGAAATGATCTAATTTAGAAAGGCAATTATCAGGGAGTCTAAGGATGAAAGTTAAGCAGTAGTAGGAGACCATAACTCGATATAGCAGTTGTTCAAGAATGGTTTGCTGATGGGGTGTCAGCAGAGTTTGTGTCTCGGTAGAGTGACCATTTCATTAAGAACAATTCTTTTAATCACCAGAAGAGAATGGAGATAATAAAGAATAATAAGTTTGATCAACATACTTAAAACACATTAGTTCATGCTATCAAAGGAATGCAGACAAGTAGATAAGCATGAGAAAAGTTGCGAGCTTGTATTCAATAATCCAAGTAGTTTTACACAAGATGTTGCAAGGATCACCGATTACAAGAACAATACAACCGAATTTTTGACCGAATCGCAGATTACATGAGAAAGATACATAATGATTCAATTTACGTAAAGAAATACATGTTACAAATTTGTGTCCTATAGGTCCTAATCCTAGACATTAGATGAGGAGTCATCATCAAGGATTTAGAAGGAGTTGGATGATAAGAAGATGGCCGTGTTCTTTTGATCTCCTCCAACTCTCTGGGAGGCAGAACATCTTCACTTCTTCGGTCATTATGAGAGCACCGAAGGGTGATGGCCGTCAAAGATGTATCGCTTGGCCCATGAATCCCCTTTGATATTCACAGGACTTATGGTCGTTGTTAGCGGTTCGTCATCTTTGTCAATTCCATATTAGCTACTTAATTCAGCAGAACTGAATTATCTGCATCGGCCATCTTTGAGGTGATGGTCGGCATACCTACATATAACCAGAAGACTTGTTGCACATGGCAATATGTTAAATGTTTTCCAAACATTTGACATTTCTTTTCCGGGATCTTTTCGTGAAGTTCAAGTATGCAAGCGACTTCCAAAAGTGGAATGAGTATGTGCTAATTGATTTTCCCTGATTCATCTCGTAGACATTTTAGAGTATCAAAGAGATTGATAGCTAAAAGTTAGAAGAGAGAATGAAATCACTTTTGTGGCATTAATTGATGGTTTTCTATCTTACTTTTAAAACTAATTGACTAAAAGAGTTCTTAAGTGTTCGACAATCATGGTTTGCAAGATATAAATCATGCATGATGGCAAACTTCTATGATTATCTGACGAGACAAAAGAAGATCTTTTTATCAATTGTTTCTCAACAAGATCGTGGAACCATAATTAATGATTTCGATAAACAAGACTTGATGCAATTTCTCTCATGTTTGGTAACCGTGAATAAGAAAGGATTTTTAGAAAATGATTTTCATGTATGTTTGGAAATACATTATTGAGAGAAATTTAGATTAGCTCTTGTGAAGTAACAAATAAAATCGAAACAACTCGAATGATTGTGAAGAAATCATACCCATTGTTGAGGAATTGTCTTGATCCAATCTTAGGACTTGGATTTAGTAACATTTGTGAGATTTTGAATCATCGATTTGTAACTAGTGTAATCTATAGGCGGTTTGTGAGTTTTGTCATAGTAGAGATTGAATGAAGAAGGAGCTCTACTTATACTCACGGAGGTTAGATCAAGGATACTCAATAATGGAGCATTACCGTTGAGTTGTCCTTCCGATCACGCCTGGTGGATAGGTCATGAAGTCTAGATATTCTCAAGATTCTTGGTAAGGATTGATGTTGACTGCCTTGTCGTTTTCCAAGATTTTGAAAATAGTCTTAACTTTAATCGAAGCCAAACTCGAAAGTGTGCCTCCACCTTTAATTGACTTGAGAGAGTAGGTCATTAAAGGATTTTTACTCCTATAAGTCGCACATAAAACCGAGCTTATGAAGTGTTGGTTGGCGTATATGAAATTCACCAACCATAGGTTTTTAGAAAACATTTGAAATCACCGATAAGAAAAATGCCGATTAGTTTTTGAAAACCATTTGCATAAAACAAGTCATACAATCAATATATATCAATAAAAGTAAGATGACAGTTATTATGCATTATTGTCCGATGATATGTATGAGCATATTAGTTCAAACAGACATGAGCACAGTCATTAGAAAGCAAATAGCTAACCTATTTTGTGTATGCATGAGAGAGGTCTTTATCAACTCCTTTGGACTTATCGCAGATTTTTCACTTCATAGTTATAAAGTCCAGCAGTGAGGATTTTGACCTTGAGTGAGTGAAGGACATGAGTGAATTCTCATGAGTGATCGCAGCCCTTCATGAATCGCCAGCCCATGTTACTATCTCCGATGGAGAGAGGTGTTGCATGTTTGACCTTTTCTCGTCATATGAGTTCCTGCCTAAAGTACTCATAGAGAAAATTAGCAACATTTATGAGCTAAAAGTAGCTCTAGTAATCCAATAATACAAATGAGACTTAATAAGCATGACAAAAGAATAATTATTCAAAATACGACTTATAAGTGTAACCCAAAGTGTTAAGAGATTAGAGCGGGTTACTTCCTCATTAAACTCTTTGAACGTCTGCTCATAGTTTTTGAAGCACCAATTCTAATATTGAGCATAGGTTCTTTGAGTGTATTCTTACTGACCGAGGCTTTTCATTGAAGGGAGACGAATTCATCATTGATGTCCTTAGGCCAAGAACTTACAATCTTGATTTTGAGATGACATATCTTTGATTTCCTTTGAATTTCCTTTGAAACTCTTCTTATTTCCTCTGCTCTAAACTTTTATAAAAAGTTTTTTGAGAAGGTGTTGGATTGGAACAATCGTTAGCCTTATGTCAAGAGAGCATGTTTTGGAAGTGATTCTAAGTAATTCATCCATCAAATATGAGTTTAACCCATTTGCTAAAGAAGATACCAAAATTTAAGGATAGATTTATGAAACATGCATAATCCTTAGCAAGTCAACCTCCACTATAATACTTCTCTTCACAATATCAATGTAATTTCGATATATGATAGATTTTCTTATAGTGATCACATTGTCATCACAATACTCTTTCTCACATGTTTTTGAAAACAAAATTTATTTCGATTTGAAGATGGTTTTCAAAAGGCTTTCGGGTTCTCACCAAAAGGTTTTTGTGAATAAAAGATTTTGAAAAGACTCCTTTTGACTATGCATCTAATCTCGCAGAGATCTAAACTCTCGTGTGTTAAGCCCGAAATAAAGTTTAGAGTACAGCTCGATACCAATTGTTAGGTCCAAGGATTGCCTGAATAGGCTAGAGGGGGTGAATAGCCTATACATGATGTATTAAAAATTTCATCCAATTTTAATATTTAAATTGAAGAGTAGATGAAATGATTAATACATGTTATCTTCCTCATTCGACCGATTAGTCAAGATAGAGTGATCGGACATCTTAGATCGCAGATTTAGATCATGGACATCTAGGATCAGAGATATGAAACATATGCATGGAAGATATATGTTGAACTTAGCCGATGAGAATAAGATTTGGCAATGAAGAATAAACAAAGATAAGTCAAACAATTTAGATTAAAGTAACTCAGAAGGTTTGATATGAAAGAGAGCTTAACAGCTTGACTATAATCGTATTAGATGCATCATTTACTTTCCTTAAACAGATTGCACATGATAAGGCAAATTATACAAGAAAGAGAAATCAAGGCTGAATGTAACATATATATATATTATATTAAAATTCACAGAGGTTTGCTCAAAGGCAAACATGCTTAGTACATCAACCTAGACTCTCTAACCTAGCAATCTCTCCGGGGAAGAAGGAAAGTGAAATGGAATACCCCGAAGACTCATATAAGAACTCTAATCCTAGCAGCTCCTAACAACCTTGGAGGTCGGAAGGAAAGTGCTAGTGTTAGAGTGATGTGAGAAGAGAATATTAGGAGTTGTTCAAATAGCAAATATTTGAACAACCGAGTGCTAAGCACTCGACCAACAATGATGACACCTTATTGCACAATCGACACAACTTATAATGTAGTATAAGTCCCGATATGAATGCAACTGGATTTGTAAGTTCCGGCTCTTCATCGGACATCTTCAAGCTTGATCCGCTTCAACGATCCGTAAGATACTTGGTCTCTTTGCCGGATGATGAAGTTGAGGCCATCAAGAGACCGAGTTCTTCGAAGGAAGAAGAACTCAAATCAACAACAAGGTTGTTGATCGCGAGCTTCTGCCTGGATTCTTCTCTCTCTTTCACAAAGTGTTTGTTCTTACACTTGTGATTTCTCACTCAAGGAGTGGTTCGGATTGAAGAAATGAAGATCAATACCACAACCTTTCTCAAGCATAAGCATACACGCTTTGTATATTCTGTGCTCCTCTCTCTTGAAATGAGGATGAGAGTCTTCTTATATAGCCGGAGAAGAAGAGATGACCGTTGGTGTATTGAATAGGTTTTAAGCCCGTTGGAGATCTGAATCTCGTAATGTAGCAGGTACATTTTTGGATTTGTTGGGCAAAGACCTTCGCTATTTAAGTCTTGAAGATGGTCCATGATACAGCCGGACAGAGTTGGACGTGTCGAGCTTGGCCTCGGATGCACCGACCGATTTGGACGTATCATAGCTTTGACCGGAGTGCAGGTCCCGTGCTTGGCCTTTTCTCGAAATGAAGCTTTGAAGACCGCAAACACTATTCTCAAGAGGAAATGTCTATTGGATAAACGTGAAGGTGTACATCGATGCGTATCTTGGATTTGTCGACGTGATCTTGTAACGGATCTATTTTGGCTTGAAGTGCGTTGAATAACGACCGATGTATCTCGTGATCTTACGCTTCAGCTGTTCGATGAGGATTTGGCCGATTCCGAGATCCGCCATTATAGAACCGCCGATGTAGAAACGGCTGATGGTCACGATGTTCCTCTTGAATAAATAGCTTCTCGCAGCTTGCTCGATGAAGTGCTGCGGATACGAGAGTCTCGATATAGAATCGCTTGTAGAGATGGCTATTTAGGTAGTCATAGAAAAGGAAATGTTCTGTAGAGACATCTCGATGGTCACGTCACCGGTAATTTGAAGAGCTTAATTCATATGAAGGTTTGTCATCATTCTCGGTAGGATAAAGACTCGGATATGTACAAAGACTTCCTAGTCTTATGACCTATGCATTGTTTCAACAAGCCGCCACACTAACCGACGCAGCCCTTTTAGCCACTTGTGAAACATGCGTTGTAATGGGAACAAGCAAATCGTGTTGGAATATGCATACATATATATCACCGATTTACTGTGCATATTCCTAACAACTTTCATTTCCAAAAACTAAGTCCTTCCTCGTGGAGTGAATGGTGATATAACCCCACCGTATATATTTATGCCTCACTCTCATCCACAAGTTAGTATGAAAATACTCTTTAGCAAACCCTTCTCTTGCTAAAGATTGATACAACCTGTTACTTAGAAAGAAGCTCGACATCACCAGGTATATATTCAATATCTCATTTGTCCGACTTCTCCTTTCAAAGTTCTAAGAAGTGTTATTGTAAAATTCATATTATTATTAGTAGATTTTTGCTTCTCATAAAATTTTATCATCTACTAAAACACTTCATCAAATCAATTAGGATATTGAATCTATAACTTAACAAACTCATCAAATATCCCCAAAAATTAGTCAAATCTCTTTCAAGGAAAAACATCGAAAACCCCGTTATCGCCAGCCTCACTTCAGCCAGATACCAAATACTCACCGCGATAACGTCCACATCCTTGAAATCTCAAACAATTCTTAATATTTCCATATATAATATTTCAATTGATATAAAGACTTAACATAAACTCAATGCATACTGTTCATCAATGATTATACTCATAATCCAATCCTTTGTCGCTCAAAAGTCTTTCTAAATAATTTATTAACATACTCATATTCTTCCTAATAATTGGTGTCACTAGTACCAAACAAATTTCCATAAATTACAACACTCAAAATAGCTTATAGCTCAAGACAAAATATTCAAACCGCAACTCAAAGCTTATACCCACTTATCTCATTCTAGGCTAATATATTAATTTGATTAAATTTAAACATTTCGTTTAAAATACAATATACTTATTACCCATAGGCTGCCTAGATCATAGCCATAACCACTGATGATGACATAATCCTAAAATCGAACATCATTACTATGTCATTAAATCCATTCTCACTCTTAAGCCTCCAAAACGCCTTATCAATTTCCTTTAACCAAGAAATCGCCATCTTCTCAAAACTTCAAAAGACGTACAAATAAATCTCACATTATCATACCTCCAAACACCCCTTACTATAATTCTTCTTCATTCAGCGTTTCTTCATCTCCTACCCCAAATTTTCTTCACCATTACAAATTAAATTATCCTACATTATGTGTTCACCAAAGTTGCCCAATAAATTTCATCGACCCATTCCATACTCGAATGGCGACAACGAATGATGGTTCTTCTAGCCACTCCTCCACCGCACCCGCCGACCTCGCCAAATCGCCGTCGAGTAAGAAATCACCCAGAGACCCGAAACGATGTATCAAATTTCATCCCTTGGATTCCCACTAGAAATCTTGCCACAACCACAATACCGACAATGTCCCCGCTCCCACCTCCTCAAATGCTCAACTCGAGCAACCTCAAATTCGGGAGGAGCATCGGATCACAAATGCAAATCCGCGCCAAATCCAAATGGTCAATGTTCCTCCGATCAGATCGTAGACCTTCATCCTCTACTCGCTTTATTAGGATGTCTAACTAGGTCTTTTCTTGCTAAAACAAACCCTTTTGCTATATGTTCCATTTGTAATATGTTTTTGTTCAACATTTGCTATCTCACCGTGTCTTATTTATTGTAACTTGTCCTATTACTTATTCGTTCATGCTTATCATTCATTTTATGAACATGTATATCTTTGCACATTCATATACTCTTAAAATACAACATTCCTATTTTAACAATTGTCCCATTAATTAAAGAAAAATGCTTTATAAGTAATTCCTAGATGTATATCTCATGCATTATATTAATGTTGACATCTTCCTCAAATAATGTTGACCTATTAAAGGAAAGAGTACGTTAAAATTTCATGAAGAAAATCACACCCCAAGATGCCTATCTTATAACTTAATTCACTAATGGGAAGAATACCTTGTCACACATATTGACAATAACATCTATATATGTATAAAGAAAATTCTTCGCTCTTCACACTTTGTGACTCGTCCTATCACACCTATATCCTTGTAAAATCTCTTTACAAACAATAAAACAAAATTCATATGTTTACAACTTGCTTGCTCTCTTTCGTTATTAAAATAATTCCAAATAAAAGACTAATATTACTCTTCTAAATGTCTTGGTATAACAAATATACTACTTTGTCCCATAATGACATTCTGAAATGTATACCTTATACATACAGAATGAAAGTCATTCTAACTAATGCCATTCACATATGCTAGCTTTCAAGAGAAAACCTATATCTCTCATCTCGCACATATTTCTAAAGAAGGAAAGATAACATATTGATACACTCACCGTGATCATTAAGGAACAAAATTCATCCTCACTACATGTCGTGACTATAATTCATACCTTATGAGTTAACATATGTCACCCTTATAACTTGTCCTATTCCCAATAAAGGACTTCATATACACCATCCTCATCTCCATCGAAGAAAGGAAGCCATCAATCAACATTTGTCTTGTGACCATTAAGGAGGAGAGATCTAGTAGAATTGACATATACATACGTAAAACAAAAAAGCTGATCATTAAGGAGGAGAGAGATTATAAAAGGCTGATTATACATACAAGAACACAGTAAGGGAGAGAGATCATTAAGGAGGAAAGATTAAAGAAAAGAAGAAAGATCGTAGTCATTCAACATAAATTGACATTAAGAAGGAGAAAACGATATATACATACGTAAAGGTAGAAAGAGTTGAGAAAGTTTACAATCAAGAATAAAGGAGGAGAATCTATATAAAATTCAACCTATACGAGCAAATAGGAAGAAATTGTTGGGAAGAAATTGTAGTAATGGCCCCCAAACAAACATGACATTCTTCACTATCCAATCACTATCTCTAAATGACTATTATACTACGCTAATTTTTCTCGTTCTTCACAACCTTTAAAACATCTAATACTTAATCAATTCGATTAAGTTTAACGATTCATAACTTTTTCTTGCTCAAGCTACTTCAAATCATACATATTACACTGCAAGAAAATATTTTTGGCAAATATCATCAATTATATCTCATGATTGCCTAAAACTATTTTAGTTATTGCTTCGTATTTGTACCTTCATTTATAGAGTCAAATACTTAGCAATAGGTGACTATACATACACTATCGCTTGTAAGTTTAACCTAGGGCATGCCTTGATATAAAATGATTATTCATTAGTGGCATGTTATTACTAAGGATTGAACATCCGCTTTAAAGAGCCGTATGTATAAGTCAATAGTAGTAAAGGTCTCAAGCAAATAAGAGGAGATTGTTAGGAATATGCCCGTAAATCACCGATATATATGTATGCATATTCTAACACGTGATTTGCTTGTTCCCATTACAACGCATGTTTCACAAGTGGCTAAAATGGTCAGCATCGTTAGTGTGGCACCGCAGCTTGTTGAAACAATGCATAAGTCATTAGACTAGGAAGTCTTTGTACATATCCGAGTCTTTGTCCTACCAAAGTGATGACAACTTTCATATGGATTAGCTCTTCATGTGCCAACAGACATGTTCATCGGCAATGTCTCACCACAGACATTCCTTCCAACTATTTCTCATCGAATCTCTACACCAAATATTACATTGGCGGATCCTAGTATCAAGATCTTCACAACAACCGCAGAGAAGCCGATTATCCAAGAGGAACATCGGTCGTTATCCATAACGCTACAAGTCAAAATAGATCTACAAGATCTTCTCAAGCCCAAGATACGCATCGATGTTCTGCGCTTTCACTATTACTCAAGATTTTCGACGCCCGAGTTCGGGATTCGTATTAAACCCCAACTCCTGCGCCAAACTAGAAGAAACAACTAAAGTCCACATGCACGAGCTACACAAGCTCAAAACCAAAACTATGCAAATGAAAACCACAACTAAATAAAACCCGAGTTTCAAAACTCAAATAACAAAACAATAACTATAAAATCTCCACGGCCAAAAATAAGCCGAAGAACAATATTAAGAGAAATCCCAATAATAGACCTCGACGGCTAACTATTGAGCCGGAGAAACAACGACACCAAATACTCGCGAGCTAACATACTCGAGGAAACTACAATAATAAATGGCTCGACATCGAGTGTCGTCTCCAAAAGAATACAACATTAAAGGAGTTACAACAATGCTACCCATAAGTAAAGTTTACATAACTTTACATCAACCATCGTTCTCACCGAACTAAGAGATTAAGAAGCATAATTATACACAAGCTCCGGAGAGCAACCGCCCAAAGATCATTCCCGGAAGACTCGCAAGTCTCACCGATCGCACTATGTCGTCCTTCGATTGTAATCTAAAAGAGTTAACACAACAAGAGTGAGTCTAAAAGACCCCGTAAGCCACTACAATGTGTTGTATGCTATGAGAATGAATGCAACAAAACCAAACTCTACATGTAGCTAGTCTAAGTAGCACTTCCTACTTACCTAACATTTCAACCACAACCGTAAGTCAAGGGACTATTCTATCTTGACCAACCATCGGCAACTATCACATGCAACTAGATGACATGGCATGATGCTCAACACTAAGAATAACATGGTAATAACATTTATATACCATAATGATCATGTATCATATTAAAAGTATACAAGTCATATAATTCACTTAGCACTTTGGTGTTCACATAAGTGCCACTTAATTAAACCACATCATGAAGGATATTATTTCTCTTTCTTCCAACTTCGCTGTTCCTGCAATACACGAGAAAACATATGTGCCTCGATACCCGTGTACGTAGTATCGACGTCCCCGATTAATACCATCGAGTTCTAACTAGCAAACCAAAGTCGTGCGTATTGCTACAACAAGCTACATCCCACCTCGGCCAACAGTGAGGGGTGTGTGCAACCTGCGGCGACTTATAGCGATTACGAAACAAATTCGTAAAGACTATAGGTCGTCCCACCTTGTTTAGTCAAACAATGCCACTGGACTTAATGCAACGCACAAGTAGATATTCACTTGTCATTCTCAACAACTCATCATGTATTCTTTTGAATCACATATCAAATCAACTCAATGTGCTTGTAAATACTAAATACATAATCAATCATCAAAGTAGGATGATTGTCCTACGATCAATCATCAAAGTAGGATGATTGTCCTATCTCATACTAGAACAATCACAACATGTCCGCAATCGTTGAACATATAGACAAAACAAGACAATAGGCAAGATAGGCCAATTGTACAACTCAACCACCAAACAAGGTCTCTGATAGCTAGACACATACATAAACCCCAATGTAAGATATTTATACCTTATAATCAATGTCAAATAAGGTCCATAATGTGGAACTTATATAACACAAGGATAGGTTATTCATTCCTAATCCTAAAATAAAGTAACATGTTTCTCACATGTACACAAACTCATAACCCCTCATAGGTAAGTCTACTCGTACTTACAACCATTAATTAGGCGCTATAGCTACGTTAAACTAAGGATCCCTAAGTATCCTATCGTCACACAATATATTTCATCTCATGCGCGTCATAATATATTACATATTCTTATCGTCGTATACTTCAACTTATTTCGATTTAACTCGTAGTCGCCTAATGTTTGACTAAATCAACCAAGGTCAACGTTTCACTAAGTCATGAACCCGTCAATTCGTCATCCCACATGGTAGGAATTGGTATATGTCCCTAGGAGTTACTACTATCCGTTTCTCAACTCCGTAGAGTCAACTATACACATTAATGACATTACCACATTAATCGGCGTTTATAAATTACGCCCTATTCGACTCCGCCGTAGTCACACGACTAGTATAGTTCGTATGCATTTACGTACAATCATACTATCTCATATTGACTCCGCAGAGTTGTTTCCAATATCTAAAATATCGGGACAAACCGTAGTATCGTCCCTACAAACTCATATCAATTGCAATGCCCAACGCACGAAGAGTCTACTACTCATACCAATTTCGTAATGTTACCGCTAATGCGAAACGACAAAACTTCAATGATTCGACATACTCGAACTTAAGATTAGCGTAATGAAGTACAATTAATTTAAACAAGTCTTCGGCGATATTACAGCCGAACCCAACTAGTAATTCACAAGTATACTACAACCTCAATGAGTTTCTATTACTCGCATAACGATTATCGGGACAACCGAAACAACACAACAACAACAACCATGCTAGCAACAACATCAAGCTCTACGAGTCTTTATTATTCGAAGTCTACTAACTCAACGGTAATTCACCAATTCTTTCTTTATTCCGTAATCCTTAATCGAGCAAGTAATGAAGTATAACCTAACATCATTCGTAGGGACAATTATGTACATATATTTCCCAATAAAAGCCACAATATCATCGCTAACACCCCTACATGCTTTACTCTTCCAATTCAACTCGTAAAACACACAAAGCATTGTAGTTACTTACCTTCACCGCAAATCCTCCACGAAATCAAGGGCTTATGGTGAAAACGTCCTCGACGACCTCTACGCCGCCACGGAGTCAAATCAATGATCCCAAACTCGAACCAAGCTCGAATCAAACTTCCTCTCTCTCTAACACCACTTTCTCTCTCTAAGATGTGGGAGAAGAGATGGGTTTATGATGTACTAACAGATCGGATGATCCCTTTGGGTAGAAATGTTCTCCTCGTCGTCCTCTACGCTACGGCGAAGACGGCTCGTCGATCCGACAAGCGGAGCTCAAGATACCGCGAAATCTTTCTTTCTCTCTCTCCTCTCTCTTCTTGCTCTCTCTCAAAATCTGAGTTGGGAGGAAGAAATGAGGGAGGAAAATAGAGTGTGATCTTTTATTAATACCATGGGTAAGTGTTTGGTCCAATCCCGGGCTTGTTTGAGCATTTTAAACCACTTAAAAATGTTTAAAACCGAGAAAGACGAAAAACCGGACGAACAGGGACGGGGCAGGGCGATCGCTCCGCCTTAAACGATCGCTTTGTCTTCCGGGAAGTGTGGCGATCGCTTTGATCTGCCCAGGGCGATCGCTCGTGTCCGCATCCTCCGAACTCTCCAAAATGCTCCGAAACGCCCCGAAATGGTCCTAGATGATCCCGAAGTGATTCTAAGTCGTTGAGAAGGTCGAAATACTCAAGAGAGGTTCTCGAAAGTTCGTAAACAACTAGAAGTTCAACGTAAAGCTCGCATAATCAACCATACAAAGGTTCAAGTACAAATCGGGGCACATGAAACACTCGAAATGAGTCGGCGTGCGGCTTAACGACAAGATCAACGTGATCAATAGTCGTGAAGGAGCCTAAACCAAGGTTAGGTCAATCACCCAAAGAGAAGACGTAACGTATACGAACGCTAATCGATGTCAAGGAAAATCTCGAATGGATAAAGGAACAAAGCGCAACTCACCCCGAGTTAAACGCCACAAATATGATTCTCGACCTCACACGTCATGCTTAACGAGCATGACACCCCACTCTCTCGAGGGTTTTAAAGTCAACATCGAGAGACCACGAGTGAACTCGAATGAAGTTGGGCCGGTATTACATCCTCTCCCCAAAGGAATCTGCCGCGAATCATGAGTTAGACGTCCATGGACGTACAATTGCTACAACAAGGTTATACGACAGCCCACGCAAACACGCTTCCACCAATGATGGGTGAAAGTCTAACAAATAAGGCGAATTGGTCCAAGTTAGGGGCCACTAACCACAAGTAGTGCAACACGCGAGACATCTAACGAATAGATGTGATTTTGAGATGTGAGAAATCTCTGGTTTCATTACGAGACCAACCACCGTCTCTAGTCAAGTCCATGTTCGTGGTATACTTCAAGGTGTCATACCGACTCCTTTCGAACACATCCCACCACCACGCTTCCGTGCGCTAAACAAATCTCCACTTCCCGTGGTACAACTCTCAACAATTACTCACGGAAATCCCGCGATCAACTAAGTCCGAGCTAACACAACCTTAAGGTTCAAAGGTTACACGTAGACGTCCTATCGTCAAGGAAATAGGCTTGAATCAAGCAGTATAAGTGCAACACTGAGTCACGCGAGTCATAGGACTCTGTCGTGCATAACGATACTACCGGCCACACCCAAAGCCGACAAAATAAGGGTCAACGAAATCGCAAGTCAACATGCTCGCGATGCAACTACTCACGTCAATGAGTCAAGGGGTCAACATAAATAATATAAGAGTTTTAAACTCTAAATACATTCAACGGAGCGGATCGGTATCATTGGACACCAACACCATATACTATACGTGCTATCGAAACATAGAGTGTAACACACTCTCAATGATCACATCCACGGGTCAACTACGAGATATAGTATTCTAACGAACGAGCACCCAATCGTAGTAAGGTAGTCCGATAACAAGGAGACAAATAAATAATAGAACAAGTCACGATGAACATGACTCTTACGGATTCAATTACAAGGTCTCACCTCTAACCTTGACTCGCTCTATTAGAGTCTTGGGTCGGTGTGGGAGGGTTCGGTGGGGACACTTGCTCCACTCGGGTGTCTCACCGAGGCCACATTCAGTTGGTCCTCAAGTTCTTTTAGTTCTCGTAGTGGTCCGAGTTGAAATACTCGGATGCATAACCGACATCCTTGCAGCTTTCTAGTTCGCGCCATCCTGCTACTGTGCATACAATAGAGACGTTAAATCTCTAATGGGAAGTGGAACACATTAAGTGAATCAACGGAGGCATACTTATCAACATAACGTTCTAAACTCTCAACCCAACACATATAACATGCATGTAGGGTCCTAATGATAACCATCTCACTATGCCACACATGCGCAAGGTGACACGATCTATTCGTATCTAAACGCCTATAAGGCAAGATGAATTAATATAATGTATCCGGCCTACATCACGTCGCATACAATATAGAAACCACACGCTCACCGCCGAGGTGACAAATCAATTCGATACCTCTAAGGCAAAATAAACATATAACACACGTGACAATATACAAGTCACAAGGGCTAATAGCATACCCGAAATACTCATGTTCAACTAAGCACAACGGCTCGGACAATATCGATCAAATCAAACCAATATACGAGAAACGATAAACAATCCAAACACAAGGTACACAACTTGTTCAAACGTACTATTCCATTTACTTGTCCATTCCGGTTGGTAATAGGTCGACAATTTCTATCTATCATGCTATCAACTTAGTCTTGACGAATATCTCTTGACAACCAAATCGGGCCCCTCAAGTGGCTTCAAAAGCTACCGTCACTAGCGTTAAGGACAAGTGATTACAAATATGCCCTTGGAATCGGTCTCATGCACATAAGTATCAAATACAAGCAAATGCACCAGTGTGACACAATGTCTCTAGTATGTACAAATGTCGCATTCCATGATGTGATATGCAAGAATAAAGTGTCTAGTTAGTACGGATTCATACACTCGCACTATCGTAACCCGACACTCCACGATAAACACTAGTGGATTCGTGACCCAAAATCTCGGGTCTTCCACCTCTATTTCCTCGGATGATCGCTAATATCAAGCCCAAGACGTTCCCTCAAACCTCTCGACTATACTTCGTAATCAACGAGACAACCTACAATGGTCAAATCTCGCTACTAAACTTATCAAACGACTCTTACTTAGTCGTCAACACTCTAGCGAGGACTTAAAGCGCACTCACTAATTCCACAAGGGAAATAACCGACTACAAACCGTTAATCTTCGCTCTCATGAGCGTAAGAACTTAACTAATCCACTACATAGACCATCTCTATAATTTACCAATATCCAAGGTAAACTTAACACAAAACTCAGCGTTGAACGCTCCACCCAATACCGCATCACCTAAGCCGAGGATCCTATCCTGGCGGTCACTAACTTAAGCTCGATACATCCGTGACGCCCGAGTTCGGGATTCGGTATTAAACCCCAACTCGGTGCGCCAAACTAGAAGAAACAACTAAAGTCCAGAAGTGCACGAGCTACACAAGCTCAAAACCAAAACTATGCAGCGGAAAACCACAACTAAATAAAACCGAGTTTCAAAACTCAAATAACAAAACAATAACTATAAAATCTCCACGGCCAAAAATAAGCCGAAGAACAATATTAAGAGAAATCCCAATAATAGACCTCCTCGGCTAACTATTGAGCCGAGAAACAACGACACCAAATACTCGTGAGCTAACATACTCGAGGAAACTACAATAATAAATGGCTCGACATCGAGTGTCGTCTCCAAAAGAATACAACATTAAAGGAGTTAGAACAATGCTACCCATAAGTAAAGTTTACATAACTTTACATCAACCATCGTTCTCACCGAACTAAGAGATTAAGAAGCATAATTATACACAAGCTCCGGGAGAGCAACCGCCACAAGATCATTCCCCTGCAGCACTCGCAAGTCTCACCGATCGCACTATGTCGTCCTTTCGATTGTAATCTAAAAGAGTTAACACAACAAGAGTGAGTCTAAAAGACCCCGTAAGCCACTACAATGTGTTGTATGCTATGAGAATGAATGCAACAAGAAAACCAAACTCTACATGTAGCTAGTCTAATAGCACTTCCCACACTCAACATTTCAACCACAACCTAAGTCAAGGGACTATTC
>CM028362.1:55759875-55782375 GCA_016624345.1 Platycodon grandiflorus
AAAATCTTGATCAAACGAACTTTAAATAATGTAGAATGATCGTAGTCAATAGTCTCATAAATTTTACTGAACCTGGACTATGAAAATGTGAATCCTACCAAATAATTGCAGCGCCTGCACGTGTGAAAGTAAAGGAATGATTGTATAATGAGATAAACATATCATCATCATCAGCATTCAAGCTTTGGGGTGTGGGGCAAATTTTATTCCAAGGATTAAGGTGCATGCATGGGGGCAAAAGATATTTATGTATTTGAAAACGACAAGTCAATTTGTTTGGTAGTATTACTAACCTAATCCTTAGCCGTAATTTGCTCTATTAATTAAAGCAATGTTTTTTAATATATTAGGCCATTTCCATTAGCCGTCATATGCCGTGATTCAGTAGTAGAGGTAAAACATAAATATGAGATTTTAGATTAATTCTCTATTCAATAACCGTTAAACTAAAATAAAAAATTAGCGGTCATATTTTTCTATGGAAAAAAAAAAAAAGTGCGGATTAGTCATAGATAATAAGCTTGGAGGGAAAATAATGAATCATTAAAAGTTATTAAAATAATTATTTTCTTAATTGTTGTGAAGAAATAACAAAAATCTACATCCGTTCCAAAATAATTATCATTACAGCAAAGTTTTTTGTCCCAAAATAATTGTCGTTATAAATTTTAAGAAAGCAACACATTTGTATTCTACCAAAAATTGTACTTATTTACTACAATTAAAAATAATTGTTAATAGGAAAGAAAAAAAAAACATACTTGTCAAATAAATGAACTTAAATAAGGGTAAATCAATCTTTATGTAAAACTTCTTAATCTATATATAATTCTTTAAGCGATAATTATTTTGGGCGAAATATTAAAGTAAGGATTTCTTTCATCAACAAATAAAAGTATCTGATATAAGTATCTACGTTACTATCAATGGGGAATGCTTAAAAGTAAAATGAAGAGTAAATTACAAATAACCCTCTTAACTATGGGTTAGGTTTGAATTGCCCCTCAACTATTGCATTTTTTAATAGTAGTTTTACGTTTAAGCTACTGCCATTTAAAGTTGAAGTAAAATGTCCATTAAGCATGTGACCATCTTTAAGTATTTAACAATAAAGTCATATTAGTATTTTAATTGACTATTTTACTACCTGTTAACTAAGTCTTTGTACTAAAAGATGATCAAAAGTAATTGCTTATCTTTATTTTAAATATTATCGTAAAAAGTAATACATACGAGATGGTCAATGCGAGTCTTGGGTGGGCAAATTACGTCAATTTAAATGGCGTCTTATAAATAGAAGGTGCATTTAAGAAAATGTTATAGTTAAGGGGGCATTACTTCAATTAGTAGTTAAAGGAGATAACTCAAACTTAACTGATTGTTGAGGGGGTACTTTGTAATTTACCCTAAAATGAATAGTAACTATGAAACCTTATCATACTTTTTTAGATTGACTAAATTACTCAATAATAAATTACACCTAGCAAAGTATCTAATGTACACTTTAAAACATTATCTACCTAAACAATAATTATCCACAATACAAAACATAACCATCCTGAATTCATCACTCTAATATTAACCACCAATCAATAATATAAAATTAAAATAATATTAAATAAAAAATATTAACCACCAATCTACAAATACTACATAGATTTGATATGATTTCATTCAAAGTTTATCATATCATATCTCGATCTCTCTTATCAGAACTTATCATCCATATTCTCAAAGCAACTAATCAGGCATGCTATCACTACAAGAAAACTGGGCAATTGCAACGGACAGTTCGGTTGCAATACAATAAAAATTCGTAACAAATTGAGTATTGAAACGGAAAATGTCCGTTTCAAAATCGGTCGCAATATTTTTGTCGCTATGAAATTGCAACGGATTAGCCGTTAGTTGCAAAGTTTGCAACGGAAAATAGGAGTTGCAAATAAAAAAAAATTCGGTTGCAAGATGTGTTTTTTGGGTTTTTCTATGTCCGTTGCAATTAGCGACGGAATTATTTCCGTTTCAAGTTGCAACAAATTTTCCGTCGCAAGTTCTGTCTCAATGATAAACCCATATGTGAGTAACTTGCAACTAATTTCCGTATCAACTTTGGGTTTCTAATTGCAACCAATTTCCGTATTAATTTTTGGTTTCTGATTGCAACCGATTTCCGTAACAATTTTGTGTTTCTGTTTGCAACCAATTTCCGTATCAATTTTGTGTTTCAATTTGCAACACTTTTAGCAACCAATATTTTGTCCATATGGTAACTAAAATACTCTTGTAATTATAGTCATTGCAACAGAAAATTTCGTTGAAAGAAAAACTCCATGAAAAAGAAAATATTGCTAATATTATAAATATTTCTCAATTGTACCTGATTCAATGTTCCACAAAAAATTTAATATCTAAAGTCAAACAAGCTTCAAACATTACGTTCAAAATAAATTGTTGAACCGGTAAACTACATGGAAGGTGGCGGCGGTTGTTGGAAGCCCGTGAATGATCGAAGTGCCTGCTGCAATTGCAACTGGAAATCAGCTTTCATTTTCTCCATCTCAGCCGCAGCTTCATTCTTCAATTCTTCTCTGATATGATTCTTCAATTCTGCTCTGATATCATTCCTCTACCTTTCTTTTATAAACCTCCTAAAATATAGAAAAGAACATTATAAATAACTTTTCAACTTTGATTTTAAATAATTAAAAGAGCTTTGATATAAAAGATACCTATTTCAATAGCGACTCAATATAAGTTAGCTTGCATACACATATTACAAGACTGTACAGTATTCTAAACTTGAAAATTAAATGCTCAAAGTAAACTCATATAAGAGATCAAATATCCAAATAAACTCACAAAGATTTTTTTTGACTTAGCATATCCATAAACTCGCCAGTTCCTTACTTCCTCTTGTGGGTTCTCAGGAAAACATCATCTTCGGTGATCACTTTGTTAGGATTCTTCTTTATCTGTAATGATAAAAAATAAAAATAATTTTTACAATAGGTATCAATTTTAGGCACTAGCGTGAGCACAAATGAGATACAAAAAATAGTTAGAGCTGAAAACATGATGAGAAAGTGAAGTCATGTCTATAGGGCAGCCATGAAAAGAAAAGGTTTGACAACATGATAGAAAATAGTGCTAAATTGACAACATGGTAGAAAATGACCAATCATCTAGCCCAAGTTTACATTCTTTACTAAGTTGTTTCAAAGCCAATTTGGATCTAACTGCTTGATTATGTATATGAAGATTGAAAATTGAAATCCCGTCTGTTTGGATATCTTAGCTAGACTTTCTTATGGTAATCATGATGATGCAAGCTTCAATTTTAGTAGGAAAATCAGTCTTGACCAAGGAAATAACACATTGGAATCTTTTTCCTTCTCTATGGAACCTTCAGATATACTGATATATATATATATATATATATATATCTCAAATAGACAAGAAAACATGCACCATGTCTCTCAATGATGCAAGACGAGAATGAGATGTGTTTTGTACTGACAAAAAGATCTTACAACAGGGGGGAGGAAAAAGAAATTCAACTGATATAGCCATTTATAAACATTTTTAGTCGAAGTAAATTTAAGTTCTTATAAAATAGGGATTTAATTTTTCTTTTCTTTTCTTTTTTTTTTTTCCTTTTTCTTGGTGGGAAGGGAGTTAGAGATCGACAAAATTACCATATCTCCTTCTTGAATCTTACGCCGTGCAAAGAGGCCCCATCCATGTATTCCAGATTTACCAAAGCAAACCCGATGAGTTTCCGTTCTCTGAATCATTAACAGTAACAAGATGAGGAAAATGTTTAAGGCAGATAGTATTACTCTCAAAAAGAAAAAGGTATACCTGTAAATGATCCAGTCGTTCTCTGAATCATTAACAGTAACAAGACAACACTATAGGACAAAAAATAATGTAATATGTTGATAATGCTAACACCAGTAATAACAAAACAAGTGAAATGACAAACTTAAATACAATGATGATGATAGAAGAAGAACGACGATCAAAATGCAATAGTACCTTGGTGCTAGATCTTCTATAGATGCAACACATTACAGCAGAGAGTGGCTCAGGCTCATTAGTCTCTAATGTCGATGAATCTGAGAGTTCAGTTCTCTTACATGAAACTAGCCTTGAACCCCTAAAGTACTGTTTCTGATTCTGTTTCGAGAGCGAGTACTTGGTGTAAAACACCTCTGAGGATGACCGTATAACACTAGGACGTTATCTGCACTAGGGGCCCTGTATCATAAACAAGAAAATGAGGACACATAATTTGAATTGAATATGTTGCCTACGCTTTCGTGATGTATACGAAATCATAATTCCTTGCATCTTAAGGCCCAGAGTTTCAATTTAAAAAGAACAAAAAAGAAGAAAGGATTACAAGTTAACAACCTTCGGCAGTTAGCCATTGCCTTTTACACAATGCTCTAACTTTTAAACAAAATTACATTTTATTATAACAGAAAATCCCAATATGAAGTGGGTCAATTGCACCATATTCATAAAATGTGGCTTTGACACTGCTTCTTTTCAAGTCAGGGAATATCTACTATTCATGCCATTTAAAACAGACCATAACCACACAATCCTTGTGGTACATCAGCGCTCAAGAGAAGGTAGAAGACGAAGTAAGTTAACCAAAAACAAATTTGGGAGGGAAAAATGTTTAATGATTTCAGTGTTCCAGAAATAGCACAAGCAGTCAAGTTGTGTGCATATTGATCCCCGCCAAAAAGATCGAGAACAGGGCATTTATGTACATAAGCAATATTAATAGGGGAAAAAAAACACCCAATATAATGGTATCAATTTACTATGCAAAAAGAGATGTAGAAAAGGTAGAGGAACTGGAAAAAAGAAGGGGCATAAGTCTTACAAGTGAATAGCGCGAAATGGTGCCCATGTGGTTATTTGTTTTCCACCCCTCTCCGAAGTATGCAGCTGAAGTTATGAAACATGCAAGTAGAGACGCATTTCAAGTCAAAAGGCATTGGTGAGTAATTGTACTTTCTACATGTGGGATAAGATTGAGATCACCAAGCTGGAAAATATAGAGATAATGACATGCAAAAAACTAGATGCATTAAAAGTGAAAAACGAGAAGATGGGACCTAGACTCAAGGTCCTAAAAATTACTATATAGCAAATTAATATTTTCCAAACAACTGTCAAGGGGAAGGAAAAACATGTCACAACAAAGGGACCATACCAAAATATGGGACAAATGACAGTCTAAAGTGGTCATTAATAAAGAATAACTACATGACCTTCAACATGTGCACAACTAGAAATAATTCAATGAAAGAAAGGGAACAATGTAATGGGTCATGAGATGACTTTGTACATATTCTAAAGGCACACAGAGCTAATGTTGTTTATGGTGCTCCTAGAAGTTGAGTCCAGATTCAGTGAAAGTGATGTCCAAAAACTGAATCTGAAATAATACCCAGGATCTAGCTTCAAAAGACATTCACCCTTTGTTTGGCTTCACTTCTCTCCAACATCCAATGCATGTGTGACCCACGAGGGTGACATGGTGTTTGAGAAGCTTCACTATAAACTCCTACAGCTTGAATATCTTTCATTCCAACATGGAGATGTGGGACTAGGTATGAAACCTAAACCTATGAGCACGTAACATGAAGTGCTAAGAGGTAACTAAGAAGAATACAGAGGAAAGCGCGTCCATGTCTACAGGGCAACCATGAAGATTCAGCACTGATCTCTTATGCAATTAATGAAGGGAGTGAATCACAGCAAGCAGCAAAGATTCTTAATTGCTCCCCTCACATAAGTCTAAAAGATTCTAAGAGAATCACAGCAAGCAGCAAAGATTCACATTGTAATAGAGAAGAGAAAGCATGATCGAAAATAACCAAACCAATAAACTGATAACTCAGGATTAAAAGAACCAGAAAAGAAGTTCAACTGTAGTTATATCAAAAATAAATAAATAAATAAAAAGGAAAAAAAGTCATGATAAAGAACCAATGAAGCCTTTTTAATTCACAGTCTTCTTCTTCGATGAACTTTGCGTAGCCGAATGATGACTAGACATACTGTGAATATACCATTAAGCTATAAATACTTGTAACAAGACATTGCTACTGGGAATGCCAAACATAGTATGAAAACAAAAAGAATGAGATTCATCTACATCAAAATTCCTTAACTTGAACCTCAAAAAATCCTAAAAACTGAAATAATGAAATGCATAAAGAAAGTGATCTCATTTTTGAATGAAATCAAGTTCTTTCTACAAATGGAAATTCACTTGCTAACTTTCCCCGCCCGACACAAAAAGTCAAATCCCAAGTCACATAGCCCAGCTTATGTTATCTATAAACCGAGTAGAAGTCTAACTGGAAGTCCCCCCATTCTTTGCCTCAGCCTGGGAAGCATGAAAAATCTCATTCATCCCTAAATCTCGCACTCAATCGAAAGCAGGTTTCCATACAGGGGTTTCCTACGAGGGTTCTGAGAGCTTGGGTGGGGTGGGGGGCAAAAACTCCCGAAAGAAAAAAAGCAATCAAGATGCTGATCCAGTGAAATTCATCAGCAATAAACTCAAAAAAGTCTCATAATGATGATATAATCATACCTAATTCTTTCTCCAATTCTCCTCGCTAGGGCAAACGCAATTATAGGTAGAGAGAGAATAGACGCAGTTATAGGTAGAGAGAGAATACCTTGTTCGTCGAAGAGAGAAGGTGATGAACTTGGAAGTCAGGCTGGAACTCAAATCTGAGAGTGATTGGAAGGAAGGAGACGCCGCTGGAGAGGAGAGAGATAGAGAGCGAGACCGAAATATGAGAAATTGGGGCAACTATGAATTTGGGGATTTTTAGCGTAGGTTTTTTATCTGAGCGAATATTAAGTATATACGAACGACGCCGTTCTCGCCAAGGTTTGTTAATTTTAAAAGTAAGAAATTAATTATTAAAGTTTGCAACTAAATTAGAATCGAAAAATTGAAACTGAAGATTTTCCGTTTCAAAAACGGTTGAAATTCTTGGCGCCATTCTTCCCGCCAAAAACTCCCTCAAAAAAGAAGTGACTAAACTGATTTTCCGTGGCAAAGTCGGTTACAAAATAATTATGCTTTAAATCCGTTGCAAGTTCCGTTGCACATTTTTCCAGTTGAAACTGATTTAAATTTCATTGCAATTTTCCGTTTCAGTTGCCCTATTTTCTTAGTATATATATATATATATATATATATATATATATATATATATACCTAATGATTGGGTATATAAATCTTAACTGGGTACTCTCTCTCTCTCTCTCTCAAAACTTGTATGTATTAATTAGCTGCTATAGTTCATATATATATTTGCAGTCTCTGAATTTGTCTAGCTACTTGCAACTACAGATCACATGAATAAACTCATCTTGGACTATTGACTTTTCAAGTGATGTTATAGTATTATTTATTTGGGGGTTAAGCATGCTTAATGAACCAGGATTTTTTTTTTCCTTTTCTTTTTCTTCTTTTATGTAGGGAATTACAAGGGGTTTCTATGATTGCCTTTTCTCTTTTAAATATTGATCCAATGCTTTTTTCCCCGACCTTATTCACATGCATTTGTGTCTCTCACATATATATTCCCTTGAAAAATTGGATCACGAGGGAGTTTTAATTTGATTATTCAAAATCAACTAACCGGTTTAAAATTAAAGCTCGAGTCGGAGGTAGAAGATGCTTTTGACAAATTAGCAGATGATTGGCAAATTTACAAATTTCATGAAATTTAGATGTCGCCTTAATTCATAACTTACAATGCAATTATTGATCCCGCAAAAGGTGTTGGTGACCACGTCTAATCTACGATGTAGTCTAGTAGGATTAAATGGCGTTCTTTGAGATTGCTCTTGAAGAAAGGAGATATAAAGCCCGTGATCAACGAAAACACCGTAGATATATATAAGGTCTTTGTGATCAACGTAAAACACCGTAAAGGAGGTGAGATATCCCAAAGAATAACATATAATGCTCTAAAGAATATAGCTTTATAATGCTCTAACAGTATAGCTTTAAGGTGTGATTCGCGTCACGTATAACCCCTTTGAGGTCGCTATTTATAAGAAGACCATTTGTAATTCTAATCGGTTTGATTTGGTATGATATGATCAAATCCCATGACTTGTGGATCACGATTACGGGTTTGCTTAGGAGTGTTATGGAGATAGAATTGTAGTAGGATTCTACCCGTTTGAGAGATAATTCCATAAATGACAACCTTAGGCCGGCCGACGAGGGGAGGTGTTGAGGTCGGCTTGGGATATGCCGAGTCGTCTTGTGGGTTCCCGAGATTGGCGTCTTGGGCAAGTATGCTTGTTGAGGCGAACCGACAGTTCATGATTACTAGGTCGTTACATTGAACCGGCATATGTCACCGCTTCTTATGTCACCTCGGCATCGTCACCGCACGTCCGACGTCGCGGTGTTTGCCACGTGTAAAGATTATGATTGAGGTCGTTTCAATTATCATTCTTACTATATATTATTTTGGGAATTGATATTAGCACTCCATTTTTAATTGTAAAACATTTAGTACAATTAGAATAAAGCAGGGATCAAGTGTCACAATTCAAATTTGGATTGCTAATAATGATTTTCATTATCTTTTGTTTTATTGATTTGGTTTATAGTTGAAATGACACAATTAATCTTTATTTGTATTGCTTATCAAGAAAACAAATAATTCTTATGCAAGTAATAAATGACGAAACAAAAAGAAAGTGTGAATAAAGCTTTATGGAATCTATTTTCTTATACACTAGTAATTTAACCCGTGCTCCGCACGGGTTATCATTTAGTTTAGGGTGATTTAGAATAATATTGCATGTTTTTAAAATTTTCTTGATTGATTTATAAAAATTGATGTATCATTTTATAAAATTGACCTATGGTTGCGATACCACAATAATATTACTAAAATTCTTCTACTAATGGATTTAATGAGTGTTTTTTTTTACCAAAGTATTTAAAGAATGTTATATACCGCAATATTATACCTACAGTATTTAGCTAAGACTATTAGCTAATGACATCCTCCCTGAAATTTAAAAGGTCAAACCATGAAAATAAAGATTTAACAACTATGGTTGAGGTGACAAACTCATTGATAACATTGCTTTGTTTTGTTTTTCTAACCTTTCATTTCCTTGTTAATTGTTAAAATTCTTCTACTTATATATTTGAATAAAGTTATATCTTGACATATTCCCTAGAATTCTAAAAGCCCATATATATATTTTTATGAACTTGAAGGAGTCACTTACCTTTTCTTGGCATCATGAAAGTAAAGATTAAAAGCTTTGTTGTTCTAGTCATGAGTGATAGAATCTAAAAATAATTACCAAAAACAAATATCAAGAAGATAATATGTTGGTTGAATTAAAAGTACAATAGAAAATAAAAAACTATTGAAGAAGGGTGGATAAGAACTCAATAAAATGATTAGATCTTACCTATCGATAGACATATAAGAATAACTCGAGTGAGAAACTTCAAACACTAATTAGCCATAAACATGATATTCATATGATAATTAACACTACACTTCGGCGGCATTATTTAAAAAATAAATAAAAATACATATTTGTAGTCATGAACCATCTTGTCCCATTTTTAAATGACCCAAAAATCACACGTATAAGCGAAAAGAATTGTAACACATTTGATATCGCATATTTTGATATTTTACAAAAATATTAATCAAAATAAATGGATAATGTAGTACATGAGTCACGTAACTCACTTAACTATAATATATGTAGTATTCTAAATAAATGCATAAAATATAAATAGTTGAGTTGGTTTAAGTTGAGTGTTTATATTTGAAAGATTATAAGTTCAAGTCTCATTATCAAAAATCATTTTGTTTTGTTTTCCTAGCTTCTCCTTTAATAGCTAAAGTTCTTCTACAAATATATTTAAAGAATATTATATACCACAATATTATACCTATAAGACTTTACTAAGACTAATAGCTAATGGCATCCTCCCTAAATTCAAAGGTGCCGAGAATGAAGCTTTAACAACTATAAGTGAGGTAAGAAACTCATAGGCCCTCACTAACTTTAATATATATATATATATATATAGATTTCGGGACATCACTACCGTTTGTTTAATTCAATAAAAGAGGAATTCGTTGGGTCATGAATTCGTCTACATGATAAATAATTCATTTTACTACTGTCCACACAATCTTAAAAAAAAAATATATATATATATATATATATCATTTCCACAAATCAATTTCTACCCGCATTTATATTCAGTAATATAAAAACCCAATTCAAACTTTTTAGCTATACTGGAATTGCAAGTAAATAATATTGAATTATTTTTTAATTATTAAACTGACTATTAATTGAATGGGAAAGGAAAAAGAAAGAAAAAATACATGATTTTTTTTTTTTGCAAGATAAATACTTGCAAATGTATATGGACGCCTTGGGGAGATGATGGACCGTTTAAAATTTTAAATTTAAAAATCAAATATTTAAATTTTGAAGTAAGGAATAAACTAGAAATATTATAAATATTTGATTTTTAAAAGATTTAAACCGTGATTTATTAAAATGTTTTGAAAATGTAATTTATTTTAAATCAGAATCGTAGAATTATTGTTAGTGAAACTTTTGGGGAAATTAAGGAATCATTTTTAAATTGTGAAGATCGAAGAGGAGACGAAGACTCGAACGACAAAAAAGTACCCTAGAAAGAAGGGTTTCTTCAAGCCATCACAGTGATTTAGTTAACTGTTTCAAAACATGTTTTGATTAATATCAGAATCGTAGAATCAGCGTTATTAAAACTTTGGGTAAAGGAATTAATTTTGAAAAAATTAGAAGATGAGGACTCAAGTCGGAAAAACCTAAAAGAAAGGTTTCTTCAATGCAACACAATATTTGGTCAGATTCCTTCGTCTGAGTGGGCCGATTTAGTTTGATATTTCAAACAATTGGGCCAAATCACGGTAAGATTGTGTTTTATTATTAGGGTGAATTACATGCGGCCGGTCCTTTTTTAAACATTTGTAATTACTCCAATTCACTCATTTTTTTTAAAAATCGGAAAAAATATTTTTGGGATAAAAAGACGATTATGCTATTCATGGAAGAAAAATACGCGCGCATCGGTAACCCAAGTCATTGCGATAAGTAATCCTAGGTATCGCGTGGATTAATCATCGTGATGGCAAGAAGCATCGCGATGAGCAAAGGCATCGCGATGAGTAACAGGAATCGCGATGCACCAAAAATGCAGAGGAATTTGCAGGGCTGCTAAGTTATGATTATATTACTTTCATGCTTTGATCACACAAAACGCCGATTGTACCATATTGTGTCTCTCGTAGGTGACTAGCTTTATCGAAATGAGATCGAGTAAGGGCATGTTTGTTAACTCAATTAAGAGCTTAATTAGAAAAATTTTAAGTGAGTTTAAAAATAAGATTGTTTGATAATATAATATTATATCACTTAAAAAATTAAGTATCTCTTAAAAATAACCAAAATTTTAAGTCAAAAGAGGATGTATTAATGTTTTCAGCTCTACTTTTCCAGACATCAGTTTTCAGAGCTTAATATTCAGTTTTAACAAACAGGCCCTACTGAAAGCATCAAATATACCTACTGAAGAAGATGGCACTTGTGATTTTCAGCAGATTTTTCAAATTCAAATTTGTGGGAGCTGAGGGCATTCGGTTAGAGTTACAGAATGACGACATTTCTGTAAATGGAAAGTAAAAGTTTCCATAAATTACAATATTTAGTGTTAATAATATGACACAAATCTATATTCAGATTTGTTACTGTATATTAAGAAGAAAGGAAGTAACCTTTTCATTCTTCTCCCGCCCTTCTTTGATTTCAGCCTCCATTTTTTTTTGTTGTAAACTCGAACATGAAATCTGAAGCGAGATTGATAACTCAGTACTAAAGCTATTACCTTTAAATAAGAATTCTCATTTAATACAGTACAGTAGAGTAGAGGAAAAGCTATAAGGTCTACATTACATCTAAATTAAGCTATTGCCTTTTTTAGTTCATGATAAATAAATAACTAAAAACGACACTCGTTTGAGATGGTTTACTTAAGACGTCTCTCCTTTAAATTAGGCTCATGCATCTAGAGTTAATAGTTTTAAGGTCTTAACCCATTTTTTACCGTGATCCTTAGGTTTGGATATCACTTAATTTAACAACTCTAGTTTCTTATTTTCATTCTTGCCATCCTACTGAAATTTTCTTTTTATTTTTGCTATAAGTTCTAAGGTGTCGTGAGCTAATTCAACCACGTGACATGACAGTGTTAGTAACAGCTTAGCATTTGCCATAAGAGTTTTCTTCATTGTTGCCAACTTGATTGATTATCAAACCTACTTACTTCCGCCTTCAACCTTTCCAACCTTCACTGATTATCTATCTATATGAAGCAACTACAGCTTCATCCTCAAGATTAATTTAATGTCGACAAATTCAAATAAAACATGCTATTGTGAAAAGGTGAAGAAGAAAAATTGATATGGTATTTTGAAAATCAGTAAACCGAACTTAATTTGGCCCCTCTTGTAGGTGGAATTGTCAAGGAAAAGTAAGTGTATTCGACTTTCCGAAATGGAAACTGGTTAGGTTTACAAAACACATTGGACCACTATACTTTGGGGAAGGTTGTAATTCGGCCATTGATTATTTGAAAATGTAATTTGGGCCACTGTACTTTAGTTATCTTGCAAGCGAGCCCTCCAGCACGTTAATTTTAAATGAAATCTCTATTTTACCCCTATCTTCATTAAAAGAAATGAGGACGAAGACAGGGGTAAAATAGGAATTTCATTTAAAATTAACGTGCTGGTGGGCCCGCTGCAAGACAACTCAATGGCTTAATAACAACAATCGAATCGTTAAACAGTCAGATACCGATTGTGTATTTTGCCATATTGAATTAGTAGAGAATTAGGTTAAAGACACCAAGAATGTGAAAGCCTTTTTTAAACCTTAGCATACAAAGATAGTTAGACCAAAATATATATATAGCTAGCTCTTTAGCAAACCATATCTTAACCACTTGTCTTTCTAAGCATCATTTCTTTATAAGAACAATCCCATCTAATGCCCTCCTTAGAAACACATCTGTCAATCTCAATGGAGAGAGAGAAAAACCATTTAGCAGTTCCATGTTCACAAGATGAATACATCCTTGGGTTCTTGATCATGGCTTGCACAATCTTTTCATGGATATTCCTCCACAGATGGAACCAGAAAAACAAGAAAGGCCCGAAAACATGGCCATTAGTTGGTGCAGCGATTGAACAACTGATGAATTTTGATCGAATGCACGATTGGCTTGTCAACTACCTAGCTGAGTCAAGAACTGTCGTCGTGCCAATGCCATTCACCACTTACACTTACATTGCCGATCCTGCAAACGTAGAACATGTGCTCAGAACTAATTTCGCTAATTACCCCAAGGTACGTACCTAATGGCGCTGCATTAAGTACAATTCATTTTCATTCATTCGACTTTCGGTAAATGGAAATAACAAAGAGATTGTTGTCTTTTGTGGGTATTTGAAGGGTGAAGTGTATCATTCATATATGGAGGTGTTACTTGGAGACGGCATCTTTAATTCAGACGGTGAAAATTGGAGAAAACAAAGAAAGACAGCAAGCTTTGAGTTTGCTTCCAAGAATTTGAGGGACTTCAGCACTGTGGTTTTTCGAGAATATAGCCTCAAGCTCTCTGCTATTCTAAGCCAGGCTTCTTCCCAACATCAACCACTAGACATGCAGGTGACTCACAAACACCAATACTGTACTGTGTGATTTAATCTATCTGCAACTTACCAAAATTTCTACGTTTTTTTTAGGAACTTTTGATGAGAATGACTTTGGATTCGATATGTAAGGTGGGATTTGGAGTAGAAATAGGAACATTGGCTCCTCATTTACCGGATAACAAATTTGCGCAAGCATTTGATACAGCAAACATTATTGTCACTCTTCGGTTCATTGACCCTCTATGGAAACTAAAGAAGTTTCTTAATGTCGGCTCGGAAGCTGTACTTGACCAGAGTATTAACGCTATCGATGATTTTACATATTCAGTCATTTGGAAAAGGAAGGCAGAGATTGAACAAGTTCAAGAGGTTGCTAAAACTGATAAGGTAATACGACTACGTTTGGAATTTCATATTCTATGTCAAAATTTTTAGGACAATACAGGGACGATGCATGTAATTTGCCAATTTTTTTATATTTTGCTCTTAGATTGATGAAAATTTATCAGGTAAAGCATGACATATTGTCGAGATTCATTGAGTTGGGAAAGGAACCTGAAAGTAATATTACTGACAAAAGTCTAAGAGACGTCGTCCTGAACTTTGTGATTGCTGGCCGTGACACCACTGCAACGACTCTGTCGTGGGCCTTATACATGATAATGACACATGTTCATGTAGCAGAGAATCTGTACACGGAGCTCAAAGATCTTGAAGAAGAACGCGCAAAAGAAGAAAGTATCGCATTGAAATCTTATGAAACAGGGGACCCTGACTCGTTCAACCAGAGAGCAGAGCAATTCGCAGGTCTGCTAAATTATGATTCCTTGGGGAAATTATATTACTTGCATGCTGTGATCACAGAAACACTTCGATTGTATCCTGCTGTCCCTCAGGTAAGCATAAAAGTTTTCATAATTCTTTACAATTTATAGTAGGTGTTAACAAAAAATGGTTGAATTTAGGACCCAAAAGGCATACTGGAGGACGATGTTTTGCCAGATGGAACAAAAGTAAAAGCAGGAGGAATGGTGACATACGTGCCCTACTCGATGGGAAGGATGGAGTACAACTGGGGTCCTGATGCAGCTTTGTTCAAGCCCGAGAGATGGCTCAAAGATGGCTTCTTCCAAAATGCATCTCCATTCAAATTCACTGCATTTCAGGTATTAAAAACAAAACGAAAGAAAATGATCATACTAGTATGGTACCATATAATATACAGCATTAAAGTGACAATATTTTCTTATATTTGCAGGCGGGTCCAAGGATATGCCTTGGAAAGGACTCGGCATACCTACAGATGAAGATGGCACTGGCTATTTTGTGTAGATTTTTCAAATTCGAATTGGTACCAGGGCATTCAGTAAAGTACAGGATGATGACAATTCTGTCGATGGCAGAGGGGTTGAAAGTTACAGTTTCCATCCGTCCGTAAAGACTCCTCAAGGGGCCATGAATTACAATATCTAGTGTTAATGATATGACACATATCTATGTTTAGATTTCGTATGTATATTAAGACTAAGAAAGTAGTTTTTCCTTCTTCTCTTGCCATTCCTTGATTTCAGCTGCCATTTTTTCGTAACTCGATCATGAAATCCAGGATAGGGTTCATAACTAAAAGGATCTGAAGAGCCTGAATCAATAAACGGTAGAGAAATACATTTTTCAGTTTTTGATGCAAAGGACTTTCATTAAATTATAGTAAAAGATTATACAACAATTACCTCTAGCAGAACAAAGAAGGGAGCCATTAAGAAGGCTTGCAATAGGTTATCCAGAAGGGCAGGCGCACGCCTCTGCAAGTTTTGATTTAATTAGAGGTGTTTACGAGCATGATTATGCGTGATTTCGTAGTTATAGCTTTGTAAATGACAAAATCATCTACCTCAAATGCACCATGGCCTATAAACTGTCCTGTCCAACAAACCAGCTGGACCACCAGAACAACCTGAAATGAATTTATAACAGAAAAATACAAAAAAGAAACATTAAAATCCCTAACTACAGAAATGCAGATTTTTAAAATTTTCGTAGGAAACCAAATGAGACATTGAGGAACATACGAAATCAAGTATTAGTCTCTCATTTGACAATAGGGCGAAACATTCAAAGAAGAATTCTCATTCAATAAACATGAGAAAAAGGGACAGCCTTGGTAAGATTGCTACATTTTTCACTAGTAAGCCACGGTTTCAAGCCAGTGAAGCAGTTTCCTTGCTTACAAGCGTAAAACTGTGTACATTAGACCTAACTGAACCGTTCTTTTATTCAGTAAACACGAGGAAGTATTTTAATCCATACTAGTAAAATGAATATAACAAAGCGCACATCCTAGATTACTCAATTGAAATTTTCTACCCAAATAATTTCCTTTCATATCTACAAAAGAATTATTTTTCCCTAGCAATCAATAATTCATTTAACCATACAATGACTTCAAATCTTCTATCCCACTCCCTATCACACTCCGTGTACCACTTAATCCTATCCTTACACGTGTCCTTGTTATTTTAACTTGTCTTCTTCCTACAATTTTTACAAGGAAATGTATAAGGCTAAGATTTAATGGGACGGAGAGTTTGATAGGGAATGTGATAGAAGAAGCTAACGAATACCATACAAACAAAAGTTAGCTCCACAAACCATTCGTTCCAGAAATTAAGCAAAACTCAAAGCAAATACATGCTTAATACGATCAAAATTTACCTTCCATGCCAGCGAAAACCCGAGGCGTGTGGCAAGAAAACTGGTAGCAATCCAACAGAGAAAACAGAGGAAGGCAGCCAAGGAACCAGCTTTCCAATCAAAACAGATGTAAGACACAGAATAGATTAATGTAACCAAGAACCCAGTGTTGAAAACCAAGACAATATCAATCCCAAATAACGAAAATTCGACTTGGGGGAGATTGAATAGGGATGGAGTGTAATCAAGAATAAGAATAGCAGAGAAAAAGATTGGCCAAACAAATAACATATGAATGGCTACATTGATTGGATTGCTGTGATACGCCCCGTAGAAAGCAAAGTGTTTTTCAAGATCAAAAAGGCCAAGCTTTACCATTGCAGAAATTTCAAAAAATTACTTTTATTTATAAAAAAGAAAAGATTATCTTAAAACTTTCAAGAAAAGTGATATGGGTGCTTGATTTTTGGGGAGGAAAGGAGAAAAGGATTGAAAATATGGAGTGGTGGAGGAATTGAGAGGTTGAAATTCATCAAAATTGCAGAGGTTTGAACAAAAGGGTTAATGAAAAGTTGCTTTATGGGTATAAAGTCATTAACAAAATAGCTTCTTTTCTCCATTTCAAAATTATTTTCCAAAATCTGAATCTTAAACTAATCCAGTAGTTTTTATCCAAGAGCAATTTTAGTTTGAGTTCGTATTTGTGAACCATCTTTATTCGTAACGCGGAGTCTAATTCTTACGGCTCATTCTACCAACACATCGGGTTGGTCATAAAAATTCGTCTTACATAAATACCCATAAAAAGGTCTTTTATAAATTTTTTATTTTTAATTTTGTCCCTTGATGGAACTTAAGAGGTAGCTGCATCTAAAGTAAAAGCAATATTTAAAAAAAGAAAAATGCATAATCATATGAATTTTCCTTTTTAAACTTTTACTCTAAAGACCTTTTCTTTGATTGCCAAATTTAAAAAAGGAAAATCTCGGTGGGCGACAAAAAAATGGTAATCAAAATCCAATTAGTTTCTTGGCACTATTGGAATTGTTCAAGATATTTTTCTTCTAAAACGACATGAATGATTTTCTTAAGAGATTATGTCATTATCAATTTAATTTTTAGTTAAGAAATATAATACACAAAATTTTATGTACAAATAAGGTACCTATTTATTCGTTCAAAGGTGCTAAATGACACCCCCCCTAAATGCTAAATACCACCCGAGAAAAAGACCATATTGTCTTTTCATAAGTTGTGCAACATTTGTGGGGAGGGTATTCTTTTTTTATTTATTTATTTATTATTTTAGGGACATGCGCCAACCCTAGCCCCCTGTTTGGGGGAACATGCGCCAACCCTAGCCACCTATTTGGGGGCGGCCCAACTGCTGTGTAGGGAGGACAGGCACCAACCCTGGCTGCCTGTGTGGGGTGGACAGCGCCAACCTTGGCTACCTGTTTTATTTATTTATTTATTCTTCCTTTAAATTAGTAAGGGGTGGTATGATCATTTTAGCGAAAGGGGTGTCATTTAGCGGTTTGGGGGTTGTCATTTAGCGCCACTCTTTTCGTTTAGATCGACTACACATACGTAGGTATGGAGTAGGGACACATATTTCTTTAGTAATGGATTATAATGAGGAGATCATTTTAACCCATTTGTAGGTAAAATTGAACTTACATAGACGCCCACCGTATTGATACTATATTAGTTCTTTGTGAATGTTATGAAGAGTTATTAGCTATATGTTCATTTCCTTTTATATTTAAATGTCTAAGTTAAAGTTCGATACTTATATTTGCAAACAAATGTGTACATCGGTTTTATAATTATATTAATGGGTGGGACGCTCAAACTCATTTGTTACCTCACATTCATGGTGTTATTAATTAAGCATTCACTTACATGTCTATTTGAGTCCGCAACACAAATGAGCGTTGCCCACACTCATCTAGCCTCTTCTTAAGTTGACTAAGATTCAAATTTAACTAGATGGATAACTTTCAACCTTTTCTAACCAATTTAGGTTACTATTTTGCTTATTCTTGTTATTATATTTTATTTTATTTTCCATCCAAAAATTTCCTCCCTTGAAGTTGCTTTAAAATGGGTTGAACAATTCACCTCGTGGAAAAGAAAGCGAGAAAACGGAAAACATGTCTTGACAAATTTGAGCTTACATTTCCAAACTAACCTTAGGTAACTGTTTTAACACGAAAGACATCTAATGAAACTCTTTTACGAAAAAGTAAAATGTGTTGATATCAACTTGAAAATTTATGATTAGAGATTAAAGAATAATTTTTCACGTAAGCCCTAAATACAGCCCCATTAAAACTAAATATAGTCCTTGTGAAAATTTTAAAATACCCTTACTTACTATTTTCAAGAAAACCCCTTCACTTCATCTCTTCAATATACAAGCCCCTTTTATAAATACTCAATATATTCTCTATTTTTACAAATCTCAATTCTCTCTAAACCATCTCCCTACTGAAAGTATATGTGGCACTAGCTAAGGAAGTGTTGCTTCCCGGAGGCAGCACTACCTTAGCTAGTGTTGCTTATTTTTTATTCTGAATCTTTTTTGTTGTTGCAAATTAGTCCTTTCCCGTTCAAATTCTTAACAGAATGTCATTTCGTTAGTTACCCCGTTAAATATATTGACGGAAGAGGACTAATTTACGACAAAAAATTTAGAGATGAAGTAAAAGGTTTTCTTTTAAAAATATGAGGTAAGGGTATTTTAAAATTTTCATGGGAGGGGGGAAGGACTGTATTTAGTTAAAGAGGGGCTGTATTTACCACAACTCTTATTCAAACACAAATGCACAAATTTAGCTGAGGTCCTGCACCACAGACCAGGTCCAATAACGTTCCGGTAATGAAATGGGCTTGCTATTGACCCACTAGATTGCTGCCTATTAGCCCATCTCGAGGCCCAGCCTAAGCCAGCCTATGCACAAGCTTGAAGTGCTTGACCATATATAGCTCCTTTATTTTTATTTTTTCTTTTTTTAAGTAATGCTATGTACACCTAAAGTGTTCTTGTTGGTATTTTTTGGTTGGTCAGAAGATTTTTAAGTGGTAGGACCCACAAATCATTTAGTCAATCAGAAGATGTCAACTGAAATTTGGTGTACATTTGGTGCATACTTTAGATGCACATACCTTAATTTTTTTTTTTTTTTTTTGTGGTACAGAGGAAAATAAAACACAACTACGCTATAATAAACTCAGTCCCTGCTCTTCCCACAAAAGAAGATAATATGAGTTCCATGTCACCTAAAGCAAAGGTCCATGTTAGATTAACGGGCAGCTTCAAAACCTGCCCGAATACCTCTTTCCATTAAACTGCCTTCCCCAGCCTCATTGAAATGGTATTTGCTCATATAAGCCACACCATGGCCACATTTACAAACCCCACAACCCTCTTTCAACCCCAAATCACCATCTCCCATCACCACCACCGCCACCACCGCTCACTTTCGATAATTCGAGCCACACTCTCCAATGACGAAGAAACCTTAACCAATCGCAGAAAAATCGTGACAACACTTCTAACCACATCAATATCATCGTTACTAGGACTGAATGTCACACCAATAGCACTAGCTCAAAACTTCGGCCTAAGGTCATTTATACTGGAGCGGTTTTTCCAACCGGGGTTATCACCTGAAGATGCGGTGGCTCAAAACTGGGGCACAAGGTCATTTATACTGGAGCGGTTTTTCCAACCGGGGTTATCGCCTGAAGATGCGGTGGCGAGGATTCGCCAGACCGCAGATGGACTACGTAGTATTAGGAACATGTTAGAGACCAAGTCTTGGAGGTATGTCTTGTTTTACGTTAGGCTAAAGATGGCCTATCTTTCTCAGGATATGACCAATGCCATGTCAATGGTTCCCGAAGGCAAGCGAAAGTCATATGTTAAAACTGCCAATGAGTTGGTCGATAACATGTCCGAGGTATGTCACGAGACTCACAGTTAAACAAATTTAGAACCTATATATGTATATGACTGCGTTGTTTATTTTCTTTTATTAGGTTACATCCCAAAGAAGAACTGCGACGACATTAGTAACACAGTATTGCATTTTAAAGTTAAATTGACATGTGCTCTCGCTCTTGTTGCAGCTTGATTATTATGTGCGTACGCCCAAGATATACGAATCCTATTTATACTACGAGAAGACATTGCAGTCAATCGATGAGCTCGTGGTATTGCTAGCCTAATACTTCACCAAATCCTATTACTTAGGGAAGAATCGTATGAGGTGAAAATCTTTTCTTTATGTATAGCAATGTAAACAGTAATATTATTTCCAGATTGGAAAAACTTCACCAAATCCTGTTATTTTCAGATTGAAGAAATGGATGGTTAATATTCTTAGAATAACTTGAAAATAATACTAAAAGGTAGCATTTTAATTTGAGATATAATTATACCCTAGATGAAGCCTGTAAAAGGTACAAGTAAATACAGATTGAAAGCAAATTCACACTAGCTCACGCCATTACATAACAGACCACACACACTGATATTAGCGCCTCGACAATGCCACGGCTGAGAGAAAGATTAGCAGAACAAGTATAAGCACCCCGACAAAAGAGCCTATAAGAGATCCAGAGATGCTCTGACAGAAGTTGTTAAATTGTTGGCACACTGCTAACCAATTCGCAGAGGCATTCCCTTTATGTGCCAAATACACAATCGCTGCTGCTGCAGAAGCTGCTGCAGTAAGAAGGCCCAGCATGACCTTGAAAAATATTCAATATGTTAGCATTACTCATCTTTTAATCAATTTTCTTGGCAGAGTATTTTGAGGAAAATGCAAGAATATAATTTTCTTTACCGTGTCAAATATAATCAACAAAATTCGGGTGTTTTTGGCTCTGCTCCTGACAATGTGGTATACGGAGAGTGGGATAGAAAGAGCTATGTATGCGCATACTATGGAATTCACAATCACAAACAACCTGTTTGATAGATAGAAACACGCAAGTGAAAAAGAAATGTTTGAAGTCTTAAACATTGAATGAATGTAATGAGAACCGAGGGGAGCACAACTTACGAGAAGGATGGGAAATCGTCGTATTGAGCATTGAAGCGTAAGAACTGAGTGAAAAAGGGAAGGGTTTCATCGGTTGTTCCCATGGCAGCTGCACTTCCTAGTGTGCCAGCGACTGCAATGATTCGCAGGATGAGGTCGAGTATGGAAAGTCCTCTGTTGACCCCAGGTGGGGTTGGAATCTTGGAAACCTCTCCCGCTTCGAGTGATCCTGCCTTCATTATTTCAGTGCTTTTCTTCCTCCTCCTTCTTCTTCTTCTTCTTCTTGTTCTTCAGAGGATATGCTTAAACAGTTGCTTGAATGAAAAGATATGAGGAAGTATATGCAGCATTTATAGTGTTGGAGTGACATGAGTACGAGCAATTCGTTGAATCTATCATCGCAACTGCTCTACTTGCTCTATCTTATCTACTAAAATATTGAGATTATTAGTTAGGCATTGCCTCTTCCAACTCCACAAATCACTTAGTTGCTTGAATTTTACTGCTGCATTAGGGGTGACATACTCAAAGGTCAAAACTCATATGCTAATGATCAGAATCCGTCAGTCACGTTGACTCTATCTTAAGATTAATTTAAGGTTGAGATTGGCATAATGTTTTTAGTTTTTGGAATGAAAAGTCAGTTTGTATGGTAGGAAAGTGGGGAACCCTGAGGTGGAAACCTCAAAATCCAAATTGGATTAGGTAAGGGAGATGCTTGCTTGAGTTGCTTCATTCTGCAACACTTAATTAATCAATCTAGTGATTCTGGTGAGAATGTTGTACGGAAGAAATTTATATATATATATATATATATATATATATATATTCTTGGGAATAGGTTGAGAAAATTAACAACGCATTAAATGCTAATATCGTGAAGATTTTATAAGTACTCCTCTGTTTCAAAATATTTGTCGTTTTACTCTAAA